>JXCR01128609.1:0-30391 GCA_002079205.1 Phalaenopsis hybrid cultivar | reverse complement strand
TATATCGACTCTCCATCAATCTGACAAAATGATGTTATGTCATTTCTAAGTTTAGCAATTTTGGATGGACGGAAATATTTGGATAGAAATTTTTATGAAAATTCTCCCCAAGTTCTAATAGATCCAGGTGCTAACAAATTTAACCACATCTTAGCCTTATCCCAAAGTGAAAAAAGAAAAAGTCTAAGTCTAACAACATCGTTCAAAACTCTGTCATATTTAAAGGTAGCACAAAGTTCTAAGAAACTAGCAAGGTGTAAATTAGGATCTTCATTTGGTGTACCTCCAAATTGATTATTTTGTACCATTTGGATAATAGCATGTTTAAGCTCAAATGAATTAGCAGCTACATCAGGATTTTGGATAGATAAGTGAATTTCATCTACTGTAGGATTTACATAATCTCATGGAAGTCTAGGTTGCTGTTCATTTTCTATTCCTTGATTGTTCACGTTGTTTTCCATTGTGTCAGGATTTCTAGGTTCAGTTCATTTTCTATTCCTTGATTGTTCACATTGTTTTCCATTGTGTCAGGATTTCTAGGTTCTCTTCTTCATTTTTTAATTCTTCTAACAGTGCATTTTAATTCTAAATTGTAGCGTATAAGATTTTCAGGTCCAAATTTACGCATATAATTGAAATCAGTACACAGAAAAACAGTTAACTAAATATGAAAATACGTTGCAATTCCAGTAAAATTTTTCTAATAATCCTAATTTGTCTGTTACTCTAATTATGATTCTTGTTTACTCCCTGACAATAGTGTCAAAAACTTGACAGCGACTTTATATATGCTTAAAAATACAAGAATTTGATACTACTGCTAGAAGATTTAATTCCTTGGCAATTGCGCCAAAAACTTGACAGCGATTATAGATTCGATAAAGATGTATACAAAATATTAAATAATTGCAAAGTCACACTTATCAAAGCAAGTATACATATCGCTCAAGTAATACAAAGCTTNAATTGAGCTTGGATTTGGTTTATTTTGGTCATATAAAAAGTTAATTTGAGTTTAGGATTGGAATTGGGGTCAGTTGAGATCAATATGATGGACATTTGAGTTTGATTTGGGGAAATTTGGATCTTTAAAGGGCAATTTGAAAATTTTGGTTAAAGGTGGTCAAATTAGCCAAATTTGGTCATGTGGTAGTTGAGAGAAATGAAATTGGTAATATTTGGGATTTATTGGGATTTATTGGGATTTTCTGAGAATTTTTGGAATTTTTTGGATTTTGAGCTATGGAGGGGTATTTTGGTAATTTGGGGGTGTTTTAGGGGTAAAAAGACAAGATGTGTATTTTGGTAGAGTTGAGGTACCAATCATTACCAACAAGACATGGACAATGGAAATCCCATTTTGGGTCCTCTACATAGTGGTCTTAGCCAAACAATAGCCCTAGGGCTAGTAGGTTCAGTGTAAATGAGTGGCTTGTTCGTGGTATGTCGACATTATGACCTATATTGTTAGTGATCTAAAAGCCTATGGAATGACATACCAATAAATGAGAAAATTTATTTCTAAGGCTAAGACCTATTTTTGGGATAACCCATATTTATATAAACAAGTAAAGGATCTGATTATTTAAAGATCTGTACCGTTAGAAGAAACTTATGAAATTATCCAAAAATGTCATAATTTTGATTTTGGGAGACATTTTGGTGTTGATAAAACAACATACAAAATTCTACAATGTGAATTTTATTGACCTACAAAATTTTTAGAGATGTTAATGCTTATATCAAAACTTGTGATAGATGTCAAAGAGTAGGCAATACTTTTAGAGATGTTAATGCTTATATCAAAACTTGTGATAGATGTCAAAGAGTAGGCAATATTTTAGAAGAAATGAGATGCCCTCAATTACATGCTAGAAGTTAAAATATTATGATATTTATTTCTAGAAGAAATGAGATGCCCCTCAATTATATGCTAGAAGTTGAAATATTTGATGTTGGAGATTAGATTTCATGGGACCATTTATACCATCTTTCAAAAATTTATATATTCTGTTAGCAGTGTATTATGTATCCAAATGGATAGAAACTCTTGCTTTACCTCGATGTGATGCTCAAAGTGTTGCAAAATTTTTAAAAATGAACATATTTAATAGATTTGGGATGTCGAGAGTTATCATTACTAATGGGGGAAGTCATTTCAGAAATGCCATTATGGAGAAGTTATTAAGGAAATATCATATAAATTATAGGATTGCTACTACTTATCATCCTCAGACAAGTGGTTTGGTTAAATTATCCGATAAAAAGATTAAAAGAATTATGAAAAAATCTGTGAATCCAATAAAAATGGATTGGCCAGTTAAACTTGACTATGCTTTGTGGGCTTATAGGACTGCATATAGAACTCCTATAAGAATGTCCCCATATAGGCTAATATTTGGGAAAGCTTGTCACTTACTAGTTGAACTTGAGCATAAATAATATTGGGCTACTAAAGAGTTCAATTATAATTTAAAAGATGTTGGTGAGAAAAAAATTGTTGCAATTAAATGAGCTTGCAGAGATAAGGAATAAATCTTATGAGAGTGCTAAGATTTATAAAGAAAATATGAAGATGTGGCATGATCAAAAATTCTTACTAAAAATTTTCAGTCAGGGCAACAAGTTTTGCTATATAATTCAAGGTTAAGATTATTTTAAGGCAAACTTAAGCCGAGATGGATGGGCCCATTTATTGTGATAAAAGTTGATCCTTATGAGAGAAAATTTTTAAAGTGAATGGACATAGATTGAAACCTTATTATATAGGGGATTAGCATAAAAATAATGATGGAATGATGTTGGGTCAACCAGAATGAGCACTGGTTACGTCAGGTTGACGACTTAAAACCAAGCGCTTTGTGGGAGGCAACCCATAGTTATCAGTGTGTTTTTGCTTTGATTGTTGTTTTGAGTCTGATTAAGAAATTTGGGGTTGTACTTTTGAATTTATTATGTGCTAGTAATGATTTTTAGACTTTATTTAGTGACCTAGACATGTTAGAATAAGAATTTGGACTTTAAGTTGACTGGTGAAAAAATGTGCACTGGCGCTTAAGCGTCAGATCCGGCGCTTAAGCGCGAAAATTTAATCTCATATAGAAATTTTGATTTCTAGAAGGTGTAACTGCAATTTAGTTGGAATAAACATGTCTTGGTAGTTTCTAGTCATGCCTAGAAGTTATGAGGGGGAATTAGGCCTATAACTAGAAGAGGTTTGTGAAGAAATTTCACCTCAGATTATTTTTAGCCCTAACAGTCTAAGAAAGAGAGAGATTTAGAGAAAATTTCTTCATGGGAGATGGATTTGAAGAAGAAGGAAGAAGCTATGAGGACGAAGTTCATTAGTCAAAGTGCACAGAAGATGTATAACAGTTTCTTAGCCGTTAGTATTGAACGGATATCAGAGAAGATCAACCAGATGGAGAATACTATATCTGTATTAGAGACTAAGATGCCTGAGTTGCATGCTAATTTAGAACATATTGGGTGGCAACTTAAGATGCAATTCAACCATACCAGTTATGTAGAGGAAGCGGATAAGGCGATGTTCCTTAAGAAAAAGTGGATCGAAGATGATAGTATTAGAGCTCGTCACCACTGCCTGTTTTATCAAATCTATATTCCTCGAGAGACTATTGAGAGACAAGAATTCGTTCCTTCTAATGAAGCGTTGCCTTAAGTTAAGTGTTAAGAATTGAGTGTTTGGAGTCATGTTTTTAAGTGTGTTAGTGTTTATGTCTCGTGTTTAGTGTTTGTGTCACTTATGTGTTTAATTGTAAATGTGTGTTAAGTGTTTTAAACATAGGAAAATTTTCTCATCCAAGACTATTTAGAGAAAGAACTAAGTGTAAAATGTGTTTGTACTTGTTTGTGAATTAACATAAGTTTATTTTTGTGAAAATTTGTGTTATTTTTAGCCTCAAATTAAATTAATTATTATGGAGAATTTTGAGAGAGAACGGAGTTATATGAAGTAAAAATAGTCATTTAAGTGCTATGAGACCATTTAGGGGTGGTTTACTTAGGCTCATAGTGCATTATAATTAAAATTAAAAGTTTCAAAAATTATGCACTGGCGTCTAAGAACCACTTACCCGCCCTCAGGCGCAGATTCACGAAAATCAGTTTTCGAATGGTTAAAAGTGAATTTTTGGTCCGAAAATATCATTTTTAACGCCTCTTATCATTATCCCCAACTCGAGTTCGCAATTTTGATGGCTAGGGCAGATGAAATTTGGAGATTTCTTGGTGGAATCAAGTGAGATTTGCTAGATCCAAGTTCCATCAGATAACAACTTTACTTCTATGCAAAAATTTTGAATTTTCACCAAATATTTTAAACACATTTGGAAGATATCAAAAATTTACTATTCTTCATGAAAAGTGAAAAAAAATTTAGTGAAAAAAAATTATGGAAATTGCTTGGGAAGTTTAGTTTGTGCTTTCGGATGTTTAGTTTAGTGATTTAAACTTGATTTTTAAAGTTATTTTTGGAATTTATCTAATTTGTAAAATGACACCAAGAATGAAAGGAGGAAAGTAAAGAGCACATTTGATTCTAGCAAATTTGTCAGTTCAAAAGCTCAGGATCGATATAGTGACGCTCTACAGTCACAAAAATTGATTTAAGAACAATGTTTTAAGAGTCCAGGTGGAGAAGTGGAAGACCTAATAGTTCGCCGATAGTGGGAATAGTTATGTTGTTTCTCTGCTTTCACTGTAATTTCTGTTGTAAGGGAGTTCTATGCAAATCTCCCAGAGGCTGAGGACGATCGAGTTATCGTTCGAGGGAAGTTGGTACATTTTACTCCAGAGATAATCAACTTGTTTTACCATTTACCACCGGAGACTTTATGTTTTTATGTTAATTATAGTCCTACGGAAGCGGAATTGGACGAGATCATATCTTATTTGACTGATGGAAGAGGACTTTGGAAGATTGAAAATGAGAGGAGAGTAATTTTCTAATGTCAAAGTTGTGTGCACCATCAAAGGCTTGGCACTATTTTATATCTGCTCGTCCGCTTCCTACAAATCATCTCCGTGAAGTGACCAGAGAGAGAGCGACGTTGAATAATTATATTCAGGAGAGAAAGCCCATCAACATAAGGGCTTTGATCTATCACACTATCTTCAGTTCAGCTGCTGCTGCTACTACTGCTGCAGGTATTGGATTTGCTTCCTTGATATTTTCTTTATTTGAGCAGGCTAGAGTAAAGTATGATAGTTGTGAGGAAGTTTTGTTGCCTATCAAGCCCATTACAAAAAGTGAATGTGAAGACTTATTCGAAGCATTCGATTTTTGGCTTGAGAGGAGGATTTTCCAGGAGCTATGGATTAGAGATGTCTGCTGCATCTTCATCAAGACCATCTGTTTCACGTGCTTATACATCTTGAGGTGAGTCAACTGAGACTAAAGAGTAGCTATTACAGAAGATGATGACTCATATCCACTTTACCACTGTAAAAGTTCAAAATCTAGAACATTTTGCTGAGCATACAAATAGGTATAATAGGAGAAAGAGTGACTTTGAGCAGAAATTATACCCAGCTCTGGAGGGCCTGATTAGAGGTGAACCAGGAGCAGTATTTCCTCAGTATCCTCATTATCCTCACTATGAGCCTAAAGAAAAATGGTATGGTGGTGATTATGAGAGTGGAGATGAGTAGAGATGAGAGATGATGTGTTGGACTTGATTTGGTTTGATTTATTATTAATTTTGTGTTTTATTATGGACTCTGTGATGTAGTACTACTACAGATGCAGTCATGTGATGTTGTCGACTATGTTTTATGTTATGTTTTATATTTTTATGTTATATTATTGTTGTGATTGTTGTGTTAGATAGTATTTTGTTTTTAAAATTTTAGGGTAGTAACTGTTTTTGTTTTTAGTACTGTGGATTAGTTAGTTTAGAATTAACTTAATTCCATGTGTTTTTTTAAGTTAAAAATCTTGCTAGCTTAGATATTAATTTTGAAATTCAGAAACTGCTACCTGTATTTTTCTTTTATCATGTTAATGTGTTGTTTGCTTTTATACACACTATTTAGAAGTCTATTGAATCTCTACATCTTAAACTAAAATAAAATGTTAGAAAATTTGATCAAAATTAATTTTACTCAAGTCTTTAGTTTTATACTTGTATAATTAGGACGTAAAAATTTATGTTAGCATTTTATTTCAATTTTCATTCATGCCTATATAATTATCAAATGTTAAACTGTTTAATTTGTTAAAAAAAATTAAGTTTAAAGGAGGAAAAAAAGCAATTTCAAAACTTGAATTTTCTTTGTTCTCAAATGAGCTACAAATGAATTTGAATTTTACAAGAAAAATTGATTATGCATATGAAGTTAAATTAGGGAAGTAAAATTTAATTTTAGAAATGAGTAAGAAAATTTAGTTAAAATTTTAAGCAATGAAGAAAAAACATTAAGTTAAAATTTTTTAGTATTGAAAATGATTAATATAAGTGAGAAAATTTAGTTAAAATTTTAAGTAATGAAGAAAAACTTTAATTTAAAAATTTTTAGTATAAAAAATGATTAATATAAGTGGTATATTTAAAATGAAGAAAAACTTTAAGTTAAAAACTTTTAGTATAGAAAATGATTAATATAAGTGACTATCTTTAGTAAGAAAAATTGTATTTTTGAAAAAATTTACATAATTTAGACTTTTATTTTCAATACTTAAATTTCTTTTATTAAAATAATTTTCAAAACTATTATTATATTTATAAGTAAAAGATTTATATCAGTATTAAAATGATTTTCAAAACTATTATTATATTTATAAGTAAAAGTTTTATATCAAGACTTTACTCTAGGAAAGGAGAAGTGGAATTCAAAATCATTAACGACCTATCCAGATATAATAATCCTTGCCTGAAAAAGAAAAAAAGAAAAGAAAAATAAGAAAAATAAGAAGAAAAAGAAAAGAAAAAGAAAAGAAAAAGNCACCATTTCACAAAATCTCAAGACAAGGAGAAAGACAGAGAAAACTACTCAGAACTCATGGGGAAGATACTAAAAAACTCAGAATTTATATATAAAATCAAAGAGATACAAACTACAATAAGTAAATACCACTTATCTCTAATTCCTCTCGAAGCAAACTCCTCGAAGTTGCTCTAAATCTCTTCCTTTCCTTACAGTACACAGAATTCTTCTTCGAAGCGGCAAGGACGAAGAAATCTCTCACTTTCCGTCCACTCTTACAATCTCTCAAAGAATTCCTCACAATATAACCCTAAAATAAACTCTCTACACTCTACACCATCTCTACACACTCTTCGCCCCCTCTTATTTTTTGGTCAAAAGTTTCTCTTAAAGTTGTAGAAGAGTTTTCCCAAGAGTTGCATAAGCATCCCCTCAAAAATCATCCACATTCAATGCACCTGTTGAGATAACCACCGATCTCGCCGTCGGCGGCCTCGAGGGCACCGTCGGCGCCGTTGGGCTCGTCGTCTGCGCCCTAGTTCAAATCTTCATATTTTGGTCCTTTTCGCTCCAAATTCACTCCTTTTTTGCATCTTTTTGCTCCAATGACCATAATTCAACATACCTGCAACAAAACATCAAAAATATCTTTCTTTAAAGTGCAATAACATCAAAATCAGTGTAAAATAGGTGTGAAAATCTCAACATATTTTCCTTGGGTCAGCGGCGCCCATTTCCAGAGAGTATGGGATGATTTGAATAATTGAGCACTGGCGGTGCCCTATCCAGCACCGGCAGCGCCCGAAGCTGACTTTTGCCCAAAATCAATGTATTTGGATGGATATTGAAGGGGTGCTTGGGAATAAACAAATTTAAACTACTTTTGGTGCCCGAATTTGATGGTGTGAGTGTAAGGGAGAGTGTTTCATCTTGTTTGAAGAGTGTGAGAGAGTTAGGGTTTGTGTTGGATTCCTCTCTAAGGAGTGTAGGAGATGAAGGAAAGTGAGAGATTTCTTCTCCCTTATTCATCTAAAGAAGGAATTGTGTGGAGTTGTAAAGAGTGAAGAGAATTCAAAGGAACATCAAGGGATTTTTTTGGGGAAGAACTTGAGATAAGTTCTATTTGCTTCATATGGTTGTATGACATTGCTTTTAAATATAAAATCTTTGTTTTGTCGTATCTTCCTCATGAGTTCTGATTAGATTTATTTTTCTTTCTCCTTGCAATGAGATGTGATGATGTGATGATTTAGATTAGTTGTGTTGAGTTCATGTCAAAATGTTGTGATGATTTTACACTTAGTGTTTCATTTACTTGTTGATCAGGCTAATTGAATTGTTAAGATTTGTTGTCAATCATATGTTCTAAAAGGGCTATGTATTCTACAACAATAGTGAAAATCACATTCAAATCTTATGGATGGTAAAGTTCATGGGGGTTGAATGCAAATAAATAGAGAAACATATTTTATTGGGCGTAGAATTGAAGATTTTAGAGTGACATGCTAAAATCCCCAATTTGGTCTTAGTGTTTATAAACTAAACCAAGAGCTAGCCTTCAGGAGAAGGGAAGTGAGAGCTCTAGAGTGACAACCAGTATCCTCTTAGCCTAGCCATTGATGTAGGAGATAAACCTATGATTAGTCAATGTTCTTTACGACACTCGAAAGAGGGTAAAGAATAGGAATGCTCTTATTTGGCACAACACAATATCCTACTAATCTTTATCTTTCACTCATCACATCATCATTGTAAGGGGGAGGATGTCTTCTCCATATTTGAAACTTGCATCACAAAAACTTAGTTTGGTGTTAGATAACTTGCTTAGAAGCTTAGTTATTACTTTAATGAACTTGAATATTTAATCTTTTTTATACTATTAATGACTTTAATATTTTCAGCACACACATTATAAATTGGATATTGGCTTTCTTCACTATGTTTTGCATTTTAAAGTTCCTTTGTATTCCCTGTGGGATTGATAACCAAGACTCTATTATAGCTCTATATTACTTGAGTGATACATATACATGCCTTCATAACTGCGACAAAAGAGAAATAAAAATTAAATTAGAAACCAAGCATTTAGAAAGTTATGGCCAATACTACGCAAGTATATGTATCGTTTCAAGTAATGTAGAGTTTTCCTTAAAAACCCCAGTATTGATTCCAAATGGAAGCCGAAAACAAGTAAATAATAATTTGAAACACAAGAATTTTTACTTTAAAAAAACCTTACTTAAGATTGCAACAATTATCTAAAGATGAAAATTAAGTTTACCAAATTCACAATATGCGAGTAAAAATTAAGTTTACCAAATTCACAATATGCAAGTAAAAGTAAAAGTAATGACTTAAACTGTATATAAAAAGAGACTTTCTCATTTTTAATAGCTCATAATCAAGGTTGAATTTCAAAAAATTTTTAGAAACTTAAATGTGGTATTGTGACAACTAGGAGCATATCTATTTCTTTACTTTCATTCAAAATTATGTAAAGAACATTGACTAATCTAAAGTTGGTTTCAACATTTATAGTAGTGTTGGGCAGGTTCTAGTCTCTCTTTCCTAGATTACCCATTGTGCCCTCTCTATATGACCTACCAATGACCCTTAGTTCCAATCTCTAGATGAAATTGATAAAAGAATCTAACCTATTACCCTAGAAACAACAATTCTATACCCATCAAATCTTATCTCCCTATCTATTTGCACTCCCCTTTAGATAATCATGATTGCTCTTTCCAAGGTAGAATGTGATTCTTACAATTCAAAAAATCTTAGCCCTTTCGGGTTTAAAAGTTCCTCAACATGTTTTAACAATATAAGTGACCAATTTGTAAAGTAAATAAATGATCAATAAAAATATTATCACAATTTTTATGAATAAAATAAGTTCTAAATAAAATCAAAATCACTTACTTAATTACTTCATAATGTAAGGAGAAGGAATGAAAACTACTCATTAAGCATGGGGATAACAAAATAAAACATATTTATAAAACTCTAATCAAAAGTACAAACCTTAAGGACAAAGATACAAACACTTATCTGGAATGTTCCCCCAAACACACCTTTGAACTACTCTGACTTCTCTGACTCCAACAACACTTGAAAGACTCACAAACTCTAGAAATAACAAAGACTCATAAAGAAAACTTCTCACACACTTAACACACTCACACACTATGAGACTCTATAGATCTGACCCCCCATAGCCTCTTGGAATTAATCTATATTTATAGAGCTTTGAAAATGACCAAGGGTTGCTTTAGACATCTCTTCAAATTTTGGCCTCATTCAAGTATTCTTCTAATAAATAAATGTGGCACCTAGACGCCCAACATTCGCGCCTAGATGCCAGCCAATTTTTGCATCTGGCGCCTAGGCGCCAGCTCGGCTGGTTTGACACTTTTCTTCAATTTATCTCATTTTGCTCCCTTTTTATGTATTTTTGCTCTTTTTTACTCTTAAACTCTTTTTCTTGCACATCCAAATCAAAAACATAAAAAATTCCCTTCATTAAAGCATAGTATTCTTAAAAATTGAGTATAAAATGTTCATTAAAAATAGGTAATTTTAAGGTGGGTCATATAACTTGTTTAATTGAGATTTACTTACTACTACACACATGTCCTTACTATTTATACATCTATACTTTTCATGTTTGGGACCCTTGATAGAAAATAATTTAGAAAAAAAATTTTTTTACCTACATTTCTGTTAAAGTGTTTAAAAAATTAAGTTTGGGGGGAGGGAGATAAACTTAAAAAAAATTAAGCTTTGTTTGTCCTCAAAAGACATCATTTTAAAATTATTTTGAAATAATCTATGATATGTGGTGTAACTTCAGAGCACTATATTTTTTATTCTATGAATCTTTTAATAGACTTAAGTTAATTTTTTTTATGATAAGGGGTAGTTCTAGAGTCAAGATATTTATTATAAGGGAATAAGGATATGCTTTTACTATTTATAGTAGGAAAATTTGTATTTTGAAATATTAGGAATCTTAGATTTACACTTTAAAAGAATTGACTCTCAATTAAAAATCATCTTTAAATGTAATACACATTATCAAGTAAAGAAATGTGATAAGTTTTTAACTTTAGGAAGAGAATAGTGAAGTTCAAAATCATTAAAAACTATCAAGATATAGTAATCTTCACATAAAAGAGTAAGGATTAAAAAGATCCTAAAATAAAGGAAAAAGAGAAGAAGAAAAAAAAGTAAAAAAGAAAATATGTGGGGAGAAGCTTGAGGAGATGTCTAATTAAAAATTGACTTAACTTGAATCATCTTAATGCAAGAAACCTAATTGCATATTTGAGTTTATTATCAATTTTAAATTTATTAGTCAAATCTTTATTAATAGAGTTCTCATATAATTCTATCTTTTAATTCTTCTAGGATTCCTAAGTTTGACAAATTACACATATTTTTGAAATGAATAGAAATTTTGAATTGCTAACTTGATTACTAACTATTCTTATACCCTAGTTCAAGCCTGAGTTATTAAAAATTTTTCTAAAGTTACACTATCACTTTAAGGGGCAAAACAATAGGAATCTTTAATGAAACCCACTACCATAAGTTAAAGTATATGGTTTATAAAATAGAAGAGTTACTTGAGGAGAAGCAACAATGAAGTTTGGGGGATTTTGACATGCCTGAAAATGTGCTACTCTTTTATATACATTTAATATTTTTTTAGTGATATTGTACTTCAAAGGAAGGTTTTGTTTGTATTCTCAGTTACAAGTAGAATTGGCTAAGCAAATGAACCAAATGGAGCAAAAATAAAGCAATTTAGAGTCAAATGAAACAAAGAAAATTTTTTGACCTGGCGCCTAAGCGCCAAACAATTAACTCATCCTTCTAGAAAGCTGGCGCCTAAGCACCATGGTTGGGCGCCTAGGTGCCAAAAATCTATTTGAAATTTTTTTAAGCATTATGGATGGATTTTCAAAGGTATGTGTGTAGGGGGTGTCCCTTCAAGTGGGGGGTGTATTTATTGGAGTGAGCAGGAATTAACACGGAGGTGAAGATTTCCAAGGTTTTGAAAGGAGAAGAGGAAAAGTGAGAGGTTTATTTCATTTTATGCATTTTTTAATGATATTTGAGTAAATTTGAAAGGATAGTTTGAGAATTCTTCAAAGAAACTTCAGAAGATTTGCTTGGGGAGGAGTTTGAGATATATGCTTTGTATTTTTATTTTAGTTATGTTAAATTTTATTATATAAACTTGATTTTAAATATTAATCCATTTGTTGTTGTATCTTCCCTATGAAATCTGATTAATTTTCTTGATATTTCTCCTTGTGATGAAAAATAATCATGTATACGATTAGAATTGTTTAGAATTGCTTTAATTTCAATATTGTGATGGTATATTACTACATGCTTATTTTACTTATGCAATTTGGCCAAATCATCAGTTAAAACATATTGCGAAAATGTAATGACCCGGGAGGGTGATACACCTAAAATATATAGTATTTTTAGACACATTTTTATACTTATTTTTGAGATATTGCACTTTAATGAAAGGTATTTTTGTGTTTTTCTTGCAGATACAAGTAAAAATAGAAAATTTTTTTTAAGGAGTGAAAAAGGATCAAATTTAAAGTAAAAATGTGAAAAATTGTGCAAAAGAGTTTTAGCGTCTAAGCGCCAGATCCGGCGCTTAAGCGCCGGTTAAACAGAAAAGGCCACGTCTAAGCTCCGAGACCCCACGCTTAAGCGCTNATAAAAATTTTTAAGTAGAGAAAATAAAAGAACTAAAATGTAAATTTAGAGAACTTACAATATTTCTGAATTTGATAGGAACTCATATTTTCTTAGTTTTTAACATTAAAAATTTTCAAACTTTAAGTTAGTCTCATTTACTAATTATTTTTTCTAAATTAGACAACTGTATTTCTAAATCTAAATTTTAATAACTTCTAAAGAAACTTATATACATATCATACATATTTAGTTTTTAAAGATTGAAGTGTCATTTTAGGACAAGTAATATTTTAAGTTCGTGGGATTTTGATACACCTAAAATATATAGTGTTTTTAGACACATTTTTATACCAATTTTTGAGATATTGTGCTTTAATTGAAGATATTTTTGTATTTTTCTTACAAATACAAGTAAACAAGGAAAAAAATGCTTAAAAGAGTGAAAAAGGATCAAATTTGGAGCAAAAAGGTGAAAAATTGTGCAAAAGAGGTTTGACGCCTAAACAGTAGATCTAGCGCTTAAGCGCCGCTTAAACAGAGAAGGTAGTGCCTAAGCGTCGAGATCCTACGCTTAAGCGCCAGTGGCAGTTACTAGACGAGTAAAACTAGTTTTCATGAATTTTTAAGAGGTTTTTTAGGCACACATTGGCTTGATATGGGTTGTAACCACCATGGACGAAGATTATCATGAAAGGATGCGTCTCTAGGGCAAATACATCGAATCAAGACACATCTTGAAGAGATCCCAAGGCACCTCTTGGAAAACTATAAAAGAAAGAAAAGAGGATTTAGAAAATAGTCTTAAAAATATTGGTAAGTTTTGAAAGTTCTTCTCTAAGGAGTTAGTTCGGAGAGATTTCAGGAACCACTTTTTATTTACTTTATTCTTTATTTTATTTTATTTTGAGTGATTGTAAAAGAGAAGAGATTCAAAGGAACTTCAAGAATTTAGTGAAGGACTTGAGATAAGTTTTTATCTTTTTGTTTTAAACTACTTTTGCTTTTAATCGAGACTTGTTGTTCANTAGACGAGTAAAATTGGTTTTCACAAATTTCAAAGAGGTTTTTGAGGCACCCATTGGCTTAATAGGTGGTTGCAACCACCATGGACGAAAAATAACATGAAAGGATGCGTCTCTTGGGCAAAAACATAGAATCAAGACACATTTTGAAGAGATCCCAATGCCTAGACAAGAGTCCTAAAAAGGTCTGAAAAAGTTGGAGTCCTTAAAATATTGGCAAAGTTCTTCTCTGGGGAGTTAGTTTGGAGAGATTTTCAGGAACCACTTTTTATTTACTTTATCCATTTTGTTATTTTGTTTTGAGTGATTATAAAAGAGAAGAGATTCAAAGGAACTTTAATAGATTGGTGGAGGACTTGAGATAAGTTATTATCTTTTTGTTTTAGACAACTTTTTATTTTAATCGAAACTTGTTGTTGGTTTGATAATTATTTCTTCTTTTAAACTAAAATGTGGTTTTGTTTTCTCCATGGATTTTGAGTATTTTTCTTTATCTTTCTTCTTAAAATGATAAGTAATTAAGTTTTGGATGGAATTTGTGGAGAGCATTGATCTTTAATGATGGAAGAAGTTGTGATGATTTAAATCCATGCACTTCATTTACTTCTTGATTTGGCCAGTCCACATGTTAAAATTTGTTGTGAGAACATGTAAGAACCAGGTTTGTATTGTCTCAGTCAAAAATTGGAAAGAATCACATGAGGTTGTATGAATGAGAATGTAGTTCATATGATTGAGTTCAAATAAATAGAGAAATATTCATTGATGAGTGTAGAGTTAGAGGACTTTAAAATGACAGGTTAAAGCCCCCAACTTGGTTTATTATTTTAGGTTTTGATATGATAATGTTAGCCCCCAAGTGGAGGGAATCGAGGGAACTCTAGAGTGAGAGCTAGTATCTTCCCTGTCTAGCTGGTCTTCAAAACTATTCAAACTTTATATTAGCCAATGTTCTTTATAACATCTCTAGTAAGGGTAAAGAATATTATAGCTCTTATTTGGCACAACACAATTTGCATACTTCCACAATAGAATTCCTATAATTATTACTGATTCATGATAAGAAGAAGAAGTTTTCATATTAAGTACTTTTCACTACAAAAACTTTAGTTATCTTTTTAAGTTGTTACTGTTTCGTTAAAATATCAAAAATACCAAAAAAATTTAAATTTTAAATTCCTCCAAAAATCTTTTTTAGTTTAAGTAATTATCTTTTTAAAAATAGAAAAAATTTCTAAAAAGTGCATATTGAATAATCTTCCCTATGGATTTGATATTCAGGACTTAATCAAAAAGTCTTATATTNATTCAATCTCTCCAAACCTAGCAAACTCCCGGTTTAAAGCCTTCCTTTTTGTCTTCAACGGCAGGTTCCCGACAAATACAGTCCTCAATAGCTTGCTGTCATCATCAAAAGGCCCCTTGGTATCCAACATCTCCGCAGCAGCAGCATCCGCTTTCCTCTTCTCTCCAATGGCTAAAACGGTGGCCGCCGGCTTTTCCTCTCCGACATAACCGAACTTCCTCTTCTCGTATTCCAACTCCATATCCCCTCTCTTCCTCTTATTCTCCTTCTTCTTTAACCCATCCACTCCTGCCTCTACCACAAACTTCTTCCGCTTCTTCGTAATAGGCTCCTCGTCGGAGGGCCGAGGGCTTAGCGCAGCCGCTACTATTTCCCTATCTCTCTTTCTCTTCCTCGCATCGGAATGCTCCACGTCCGAGATTTTGCCTTCGGTAATCGTTTCCTTCTCAGCAGCACTGTAATCGATTGCTAACCTTACTTTCTTCGTGGGCAGAATGTTGACACCGGTATCGCAGCCGGCTACATCCGGCTGTGGTTTACGTCGATAAGGGTTGTCGGTTCCGAAGAGGGATTTCACAGCTTCCCCATCTTCCCACTGCTCTCTAGATTTCTTCCCCATTTGGAGATCAAGTTCGAAATAGCGTTAAGGCAACAAGGAAACGAGGATTTATCTAACCGTCTTGTGGATTATCTTCAGCGTAAATGGAGCGCTTATTCTGCACCGCGTGCGGTGTATAATAAAAATAGGACACTTGAAAATACAGACCTCACGATTTAAAAGATAAAATTTCTCATTTTCTATGGTGCGACCCGACCCGAGCCCGGCCCGAAGCACCTGAAAATTAAATCGCACGCTTCACTAAAACATCAGATCAACGGAAAGCTAAACGTCGCTCGAGCCCACAGAGCACCTCATTCAATCGGCAATCGTTTAGGGTTTTTTACTCAGAAAAGCTGAGGGTTTTTGTTGTTCGTCAGTCGAAGTAAAATCGCGATTGCTCCTTACCAGGATGGAATCCGAGCCCATGCTGATGGAAACCGAAAAGTGCCTGAGAGAATTGAGACTGAAGAGCAGTTGATAGTGGAGAATGAAGAGGAATCGACAATGGAGACTGATAAACACAAGAAAAACGAAGTGAAATGGCGTAAGAAGAAGGAAATTCAAGAGGGTTCATCCAGATAAATTTTATTTTGTTGGTTCTACTTTCATTGACCAAAATGTTAATAGAGTGTAGAAATTCATCCATATAGTATTGGAGTAATTTTTTAGTAGTATTTGAGTAACAATCACTCAGGTATTTAGTTCAGAGTGGTTGTTTTCGGGTAATACTTTAGCAGTATTTTAGCAGTATTTAAGTAATATTTGAGTAATAGTTTAGCTCATACTTGCTATTTTTGAGTAACAAATCACAAGTTTATCCAATATTACCATAATAATATCAGAATAACACTGGAATAGAACCTGAATTTTAATAATAATACCAAACCAACACTAATGAAATATTACCTGAATATTACCTAAATAATACCAAACTAAATAACACTAATATTTGGAGTAGTATTTTAGTAGTATTTGAGTAATATTTGAGTAGTATTTTAGCTTATACTTGTTGTTTTTTAGCAACAAATCACAATTTCACCCAATATTATCATAATAATATTAGAATAACACCGGAATAAAACCTGAATTTTAATAATAATACCAAATCAACACTATTGAAATATTACCTGAATATTACCCAAATAATACCAAACTAACACTACTTAACACTACCTAAATATTACCAAAATATTACCCAAGTAATACCTGAAGAAGATTAAATAAAACCTGAAATTCATTTATACAACTAAAATAATACCAGAATAATATCTAAATAATACTATAATAATTCTATTTATACTACCTGAATATACCTAATATTATTTTGCATTATTTTTTTTAATGTTGGTTTGTGAACCCAAGGTCCATGAGCTGTAGATGTCAGCCGTCCGTAGTGAGAGATGTGCTCGATAAAATCAGGCTTGAGATATCTGAAGACATCATGAATGAGCTGAAAATGATGAATGTTGATCAATTTTTTGCTCTTCCGCCTTATCCCCAAGACAATGTCCTGAAACTGCAAATATTGCAATGTTGACAACATTAAATAATGGTATTCAGAATGGGTGGGAAAGATCTGAGAGTAAATCCTAATGAAGTTGCCCTTTTGATCGGCATGTCAAATAGAGGAGAAGTGCCAAAGTGGAAGAAAGTTCCATCATGTAGTGCGGATGCCCGCCAAATGAGGAATGATATTTTGGAACTGGGGAGTCTTCTACCACTTTTAATTAATTGTATATAAATTATTTGTTATCAAATTTATTCTTTCCTTCCAGCAATTTCAGTGTATCCAAAGGACTTTACACCTTTAGCGAGAATGTACATACATTTTCTTCATTTAATTGGTTTGTTGCACTCTAATGCAGTAGCCATTAAAATAAGGCGGAACCGACCTTTGGGATATATAAATGATTTTTTTTTTCTAACGGTTAGTATCTAGTATAAATGTCAAAAAATATTTATTTTATTTGTGCAAAGTTGAATATGACTTTTCTTTTACACAGCTCTGGTTTTATGAGCACACTTCTTTGATTACTCCTGACATTCTTGAGGTCAGACCTCGAATGTTGAAGTGTTCAACAAATGTAAGCTGGAACTCATCACAGATTGATATAGCCTTTAAGAGGCTGAATATTGAACAGGCAAGTTACATTTAGTTGTTATTAAAAAATAAAATCTTATGTTTATTTGAGAGTTTTAATGATTAAAGCGTTTCTTTTTGAAATAAATTACATGTTCATGATCATTTTTTGGATTTGAAAGAGGATGAGCTCAATCTGCTCTTAAATCTAGATGAAGGATTACCTAGTCCAGTTCCAACACTGGAATTCCAAGGCAGACCAGAGGCAACTGTATCATTTGATACGGGGTCAGTTGTTTCCAGCGACATTACCCCGGAGACAATGTACACCACAATGAATAAAAACATGGAATCAATAATTGAGCTGCTAAAAGGCTAAGAGAAATGGTTCACTGAATTTCAGGGAACCCTGAATACGATAAATGTTGGAGTGTCGAGTTTGCAGGGGCAAATATCAGTGCTACAAAATAAGATTGATAAATCTGAAGATATTTTAATTGATAAAGGCAAAAAGGTGGGAGTAGATGATGCCCAGCCAACTTCCCCTCATTTCGAAAGACCTCATGATGCTATATATAATGAGTTCGACATTGAGGAAGTCCTCCAATCGTTTCATGTGGGAGAAGAGGGAGCCCAGGATAACATTGAGGGAGCTCACCAATCGCCTCCTATGGGAAAAGAGGGAGCACAATAGTTGTCTTCTATGGGAGAAGAAGGAGACGAGGAGAACATTGAGGGAGCCCAACAATCGTCTCCTCTGGGAGAAGAGGAAGCACAACAGTTGTCTCCTGTGGGAGAAGAGGGAACTCAACAGTCAGCTTCTGTGGGAGAAGAGGGAACCCAAAAAACCTCTCCAGTTGAAGGAGACACTGTTAAAGGCTCCCATAAACGGTCTTCTCCGAGCTTAATCCAAAGGTTTAAGAGCAGACGGAATAGAAGAAAGAAAAAATTGAGTTCTCCTTTCACTGCTTTCGAGTTCAAGAGAAGAAAAGTAATAAGAGAAGTCGTTGTGCCTGATGAAAATGTCGTTGTACATACGAATTTCGGGGAGGGCAACATTCAATCAATTGTCGACGAAGAAGTTCCAGGAGCAGTAGTATTGGAACTAACAACCCTCATTGCAGAGGAACAACAAATAATTGAAGACGAAGAAGTAGGAGGATCAGTAGTCCTTGCACCTGGTGTTGTCAATGTGGTATTTGGAAAAAAAAAAATTTATACATTGTTTTATATCATCTAAATTACCTATGTATTTCAAATGTTATACAAAACTTTATTTTGTTAGCCTCTTCCAACGGACTCCCAGATAAATTATCTTGGTAGATCCATGGTATCAACTGAAACACGGCTAGTGATTGATCAAACTATGTCAAAATACACGAATATGTGAGTAATCTTCATATTTTATAATGCATTGCTTTTGTCTTAGATGAAAGGCTCACAAAGATTTTGTGTTATTCTGCAGGGATGGTATTATGTTACACATTGGAAACATTTTTATAGATCCCGGGGCAATAGAAGAGTTATTGTGCAATGACATGATTGTA
This sequence comes from Phalaenopsis hybrid cultivar, assembly GCA_002079205.1. Lineage (NCBI taxonomy): Eukaryota > Viridiplantae > Streptophyta > Magnoliopsida > Asparagales > Orchidaceae > Phalaenopsis > Phalaenopsis hybrid cultivar. Next base: position 11,154 of record JXCR01128609.1, on the reverse strand, counting down.
AATGACCATGTTGACGCCCAAGTCATGATTTAGACAGAAAGAGTAACGCTTCTCCATCCTTTCTCAGGCCTTATATTTATGTATTATCGTTATATTGGGTAATCATTGATTAAGTATATTTAAAATTTAAATAACTATATGAATATATTATAAGTTTGTAATCTTATGTAGAGTTATCATAAAATGGGTAACACCGCAAGATTTATGAGTCATATCACGAGGAAGGCAGTTAAAGGAGCTGATATTATTATGATTACTTTTTTGAACAACCAACACTGGTATTGTTTGTTGCGGATTTAGAGGATAAGAAGTGGAAAATTTATGACTCATTACCCAACCAGATGCACAAAACGTGTGCAAGGGCCTTGTAAGTATACTTTCAGTCCATGCAATTTCGATATACTCATGCAATTTCACCAGTTTAGTCCATGCACTGATCAATATTAAACTTTGCAAGTCAAAAATTTTAAAGTAGATGCTGGAGATTATTTTAGGGCTAAACCCAGGACATGACAAATGTCAATAGTTAAACTTGTTCCAGTACAAACCAATAGTATTGATTATGGGATGTTTGTTTGTAAATTTATCGAAAAATTAAGAAAGAGTTACAGAAGTGATTGGAGTGGAGACCGGGATTGGCAGGCAGAGATGCCAAGATTTAGGGCAGAACTTGCTCATGAAATTTTTTTGTGGGTATTGTCTATGCGAAAATAGATTTATTGATGTCATGACTGCTATTTTACATCTGTTATCGTCGTATTCTTGTAATATTATGGTTGTATTCTCATTCCTGGTGTGTTTGATGTCATGGTTGTTATTTTACCTTTGTTATCGTCGTATTTTTGTAATATTATCGTAATATTCTGGTTGTATTCTCATTCCTAATGTTTTTGATGTCATGGCTGTTATTTTATCTCTGGTATCGTCGTATTCTTGTAATATAGTAATATTATGATTGTATTCTTATTCCTGATGTATTTGATGTCATGGCTGTTATTTTACCTCTGTTATCGTCGTATTATTGTAATATTATTATAATGTTATTGTTGTATTCTCATTACTTATGTTTTTGATGTCATGGCTTTTATTTTCTCTGTTATCGTCGTATTCTTGTAATATTATAGTAATATAATGATTGTATTACGATAATATTTTGGTAATATTTTGATAATACTCAACACAGGCAATAATAAACAAGCAAAATATTTGACTGATACATAGATTATAAGGTTTTGTTGCTTCTTATTTCACACATTTTATCACGAAATATATAAAAAAGCTTAATATTATAAATATGTCATCGGAATAACCAAGATACGACCGCGCAGTGAAGAATACAACAAAAGAATATTCCAATCAAATCGTAAAATATTCTTTAACGAGCGTTGTTATATCTTGGTTGTATTACAGTAATATTTTGGTAATATTCATGACAAGCTATTCAACGAAGGCTTTAAAAAACAAACAAAATATTTTATTCAAACATATATTAGTGTTGTTGTATTTAGACAATATTATTATAATTATAATGTTTTATTGCTTCTTATTTCACACATTGTATGACGAAATATATAAAATAACTTAATATTATAAATATATCATCAGAACACCAAGATACGACCACGGAGTGGAGAATAGAGCAAAGAAATATTCCATTCAAATTGAAAAATATTCCTTAGCGAGCGATGTTATATCCTGGTTGTATTACAATAATATTCTAGTATTATTTTGGTAATATTCAAGACATGCTATTCAACGAATGCTTTAAAAAACAAACAAAATATTTTATTCAAACCTATATTATTATTTTCGTATTTAAACAATATTATTATAATTATAAGATTTTATTGCTTCTTATTTCACGCATTTTATGACGAAATATATAAAATAACTTAATATTATAAATATATCATCAGAACAACCAAGATACGACCGCGAAGTGGAGAATACAACAAAGGAATATTCTAATCAAACCGAAAAATATTCCTTAGCAAGTGTTGTTATATCCCGGTTGTATTACGGTAATATTCTGGTAATATTTTGGTAATATTCAAGACAGACTATTCAACGGAGGCTTTAAAAAACAAGCAAAATATTTTATTTAAATCTATATTATTGTTGTTGTATTTAGATAGTATTATTATAATTATAAGATTTTATTACTTATTTCACACATTTTATGACGAAATATATAAAACAACTTAATATTATAAATATATCATCAGAACAACTAAGATACGACCGCGGAATGGAGAATGCAGCAAAAGAATATTCCAATTAAATTGAAAAATATTCCTTAGCAAGCGTTGCTATATCCTTGTTGTATTACTGTAATATTCTGGTAATATTCAAGACAGACTATTCAACGAAGGCTTTAAAAAACAAGCAAAATATTTTATTCAAACCTATATTATTGTTATCGTATTTAGACAATATTATTATAATTATAAGGTTTTATTGCTTCTTATTTCACATATTTTATGACGAAATATATTAAATAACTTAATATTATAAATATATCATCAGAACAACCAAGATACGACCGCAGAGTGGAGAATACAATACAATCAAACCGGAAAATATTCCTTAGCAAGCGCTGTTATATCCTGATTGTATTACGATAATATTCTGGTAATATTTTGATAATATTCAAGACAGGATATTCAAAGAAGGCTTTAAAAAATAAGCAAAATATTTTATTCAAACCAATATTATTGTTGTCTTATTTAGACAATATTATTATAATAATAAGGTTTTATTGCTTCTTATTTCACACATTTTATGATGAAATATATAAAACAGCTTAATATTATAAATATATCATCGGAACAACCAAGATTCGATCGTGGAGTGGAGAATACAGCAAAGAAATATTCCAATCAAACCGGAAAATATTCCTTAGTGATTACTGTTATATCCTGGTTGTATTACGGTAATATTCAACGCAGGCTATCTTATACCACTTGTATCTGCATCAATATTATCAAAATATCAAGGTTTAGATTTAACACTGCATCAAAAATTGTTGTCTGTAATATTAATCGAAGTCTAAAATAAACTGGTAAAATATCAAACAAGATTAGTACTGCAGAAATTACATTAATTCCATAATAACAAACAATAACGTTCATTCGTTGCAGTTTCTTGGTATTTCACAGATCATTTAGGTCCATAAATAAGCTCGTACATGTGTCTGTAGGCAGTGATGCAGACAATTTCTCCTGCTTTTGGGCAATTAAAAAATGAATGTAAGTCAATAAGTATAATCTTATAATCATAATTAGTTCACAAATTACAAAGTGTTTCAAATTAAGTTATGTACCTGACTATATCAATTCGACATTGTAAACAGGTTTGGGTCGGATGGATGAAATGTATCTTGACTTGAGCCAATATCTTTGTCATTTCCTGTAATACAATGCTTCATGTTAGGGAGTTGTAAAATAACATATAGGAAGACATGTTTATTAGTACTGTTGGTAAAGCTTACTTTTTACTCTCCTATTCTTCTCCCAAAAGCCTTTTAACCTTGTATTAGATATTTATTTTAGCTGCATCTTCGTTGGGTCGTTCAAATTGTGTTGCATATTCAGTGTCTTTTTCTTCTTTGACCTTGGCATTTCTCGGTGGTCTCTCCCATTCAGTATGATCTCTAATTCGATTGTTAGTTTCGTTAATATCTCTAGGACATTTTTCTCAGCAAGTTCATTACCTTGCATTAATATACTGATCTGATATGCAGATTTATGAACGTGTGTTTGATATATGAGTCCACTGGAGCAACTTGGTGACATTTACAAATCTTTCAGATGTTTATACCCATAACTGTTATATATATCCCTCTTTGCATGAACAAACCACCACAACAATAAATATTTATCAAGGATCTCTGTTATATTCTCATGACTCAGCACCCTTAGAGAGTGAGAACATAATAAACTCATCATTTCAATTTTTTTGCAACTGCAAGTAATTTTAGAATTACTTTTATCGACTTTAACAATCCAAGGTCTACCTGTGTGTTTACTATCTAAGTTTCTGATGTAAAATTTGGAATCTTTGGTGGTTGAGCACTCCACAACAAGTCCACACAAACCATGTAGTAACTCTACTTCAAATATTGAATATAACTTCCTCGTATAAACTAAAGCACCTTGCCTTAACACAAAACTACTTTTTACAGCGGGAACAATTGCAACTATTCACATTTAAAATCTTCATCCTTCTCTTTTCTTCGCCAAGATTTCATGACATTTTCGAGACCCAAGAAACTTTTAGTGAGGGTGCTTGTTGGCTTGGAGGCATTATGACAGATGTTATTCGTGGACTCACTTCTTTGGATTGAAAAGATCCTCATCCCAAATATTTTCTTATTGAATGTTGTTGACCACTTATGTCTGATATTGTACAAACTATTCAACCAAGCATTGTCATGTAGATTTCCTAGCTGAATCATTGTCCACCAGGTTTCATCAAACTCCTTCTTAGAGTTACATCTACCCATGCATTTATAAAAAAGCTCATTGACCTTCTTGGTGCTCACACCACAATGGACTTTTGAAGACAATTTCTTGTAAATATGTCATTGGCATAATCTATGTCTGGCGTGCAGAGGACACTCTTCAATGGCTCTATCCATTGTTTGATCATGGTCAATGAATATTGATATCGGATGCTTGATATCCATTATACGGATAAATGATTTAAATAACCACTTGAATAAGTCAACTGTTTCATCTGATAAAAAACCAACTCCAAATAGAACATTTTGTCAGTGATGATTCACACCGATAATAGGAGCACAACATAAATTGTATTTATTTAGTCTATAACTTGTATCAAATATTATGACATCCCCAAAGCAATCGTAATCGAGCCTGGATATCTTATCACTCCAAAAGAAATTCAACAAACTACCAGACTCATCAATTTAGATGTCCCATGCAAACATTGTATCCTCAGCTTGCCTCTCAACGAACAATCGTAGAAGAGAATTAGCGTCCCCATGTTCAATTTTATTTTTTCTCTCTTTGTGTGAAATTATAAGCATCCCTCTTCGTGCAATCTAGATTTTTCACACCCCCGAATTCTGTAGCTAGAAAACTAAATGCATCACTTGTTCTAATCCGTGATTGTGTCATCGATCTCAGCACTATCACTCATCTTTCTACTGGAATGCAATAAATTTTTGTTACCGTCCGCCGCCAAATGATGGTTATGGCTCTCTATAAATTTCTTAACCGACCAGTTACCTTCGACATCGACAACATATCGGATCGTGGCTGGACAATCATTCCTTGTGTCCCCTCTTTTGTACTTCACTGTCACATTGTTATTCAATTCTTTCTTGAAACCAGCTTTACCAAAAATGAAATCATTTATCTTAATCATTTTAGAGTTTGGTCAAAAACCGACGTGGTCATTCCGCACAGTAAATCTAATTTGGTGTGCATATGCACAATATTGTTCATAGGTTTCCTTCTTATTATGAACCACTATTTGAAGCAAGCTTTTCGCAATTGGATTAATGCACACAATTACAGGCTCGGAGAACTGCAAATTTTAATATATCACCATTAGAATGACAAAAGTAATGCCTAAACAAAACCAATTCATAAATCCAATAAGACTGATGAAATAATGCAAAAATAATACTATAATACATAATACCACCATAATAATACAAAAATAATATCATAATAGCACAAATGTAGTTCAGAGCCAATAATACAACAATAATATCATAATACAAACATAATAACACGGAAATAACACCAAAATAACACTAATTACAACGACAACATAACACCATGATAATACCAAAATAGATGGAATAAATTATTGTTGTATTATAGCATTATAATAAAAAAAATGTACAGTTCAAAGCAACTGTCTTATTTTTGTGTTATTATGGTGTTATTATGGTAATATTAAGATAATATAAGTGATTTTTTTTTTCTGGTGATATTTTGCTGTTATTTTTGTTATATTATGATTCTAAACCCTTAAGCTAAAAATCATGATAATATCTAGCCAACACCACACCCATCCTCCAACATAACAGTAATGTTGCAATCAAATCATATAGTAATCAAACCAGAATAGCTCTGCAATATTCCAATCATCTCTAAACCCTAATAGCTCCAGTAAATAGAAAGAAATAAATTCACCTGCGGAACGGTTCGGGCCTCAGCTAATAAACTAAGCTCATTGACATCATTCATGCAGTCATTTTACGATTCCATCAGCATTTCTTGGTTAAGAGAGAAATCCATCGCAAGAACCTTAGTTGAATACGAACACAAATGAAAAAATAAAATATTTCCTAACACCTAAAAGGAATTAAAGCTGAAAATTTACGATTTGGCAGGATCCAAAATGCCAAAATATACGATTTGGTGGGATCAAAAAGTGACAAATAGACGCTTTTTTGATATTGGGCGGGGCTTGGGCAGGGTCGCGTTGTAAAAACAATTTTTTTGCTTATTTTTTTTGTTGGTGGGTCATAACTCCAGCTGTCAGTTTTTTATTGGTTACCGCACGTAACCCTGCGTGCGGTCTCCGGACTGAATAATTTTTTGCGTAAATGAGCTGAGCTGTAATCATGGCTATTTTCAGTTCAGCCTGTAATGATAACATCAGGCTTAAGAGTTATATTTGGAAATTAAATTATCAAGTGAGCTCATCAAATGAGGGATCGATAGCTAGAGAAGAATGAAGAATGCCATGGGAGCGCGTTAGAAAAAAATATCGGCATGACAATCGATTAACTAGTAAAACCTGCTCGTAAGCTAGTGATTCGAGCATAGAAAATTTGAACTTGAGTTTGTTTAATAAAAAGTTTGAATTTGAGCTCGAGGTAAAGCTCGTGGCTCGACTGATCTCATTAACAAGTCGAGCTCGAGCCAGCTCGACTCACTTACTCCCTTAATTGCTAACCGCGTGTATAAGGATTTTGGGTTGTATATATATATATATATATATATGGCATTATATTATTAGCATAATTTTAGAATATGAATAAAAGTCATTTGTTTCTTGACCGTTGGCCACACGTCTCAAGAGTTTGTTCTTGTAGCTAAGAGTATCACAAGTGAAGAATATTTAGTCATGTTTTTAAATAAAATAATAATTAAAATTAATACTAACCCTATAAAAGTATTCCGTTGTATTAATTTTAATCATAATTGATTTGTGCTAAGAAAATTCACGGCATTAGAGTAATAGATTAACATCTTAGCGTTGCACGAGAATTCAGCCAATATACACAAGTCATGTCTCAAAAAGAGTTTGTTCATGTGGCTAAGAGTATGCACAAATGAAGAATATTTAGTCGTGGTTTTAAATAAAATAATAATTAAAATTAATAATAACCCTTCTATAAAAATTTTCTGTTGTATTAATTTTAATCATAATTGATTTGTGGTAGAAAATTCACGGCATAAGAGTAATAGATTAGCATCTTAGCGTTGCACGAGAATTCAACTAGTGATGACACCATAACTTTTTACGTGAAAAACCCGTAAAGAGAAAAAACTATGTGGTCTGGCGTAGTTGTAAAAATTCACTATTAATTAATGATTGTTGACATCTCTGGTCCCACATATAGGAAATGGTTACTAAATTTTTCAAGTTATGATGTAAACGAACAGCGTCTAATTAGTGGTGTTGTAAAAGGCGATTGACGGTGGTTGACGACAGTTGGCCGGTGTCTACAACGATCAGCGGCGGTCAACGACGATCGACTGTGGTCCTTAAGACACTCAAATGTCCATCAAACATCATCTAATCGAAGGAAGCTCTCTGAATCGTCAAATCAAAATGATTCAAGTCATGTGTTAATTACACCCAAAACACTATAAATAGACTCCCACCCCTCACATGAGGGGAGAGGAGCCATGGAAGTGAACTTAAGGCTTTGTGAAGGAGCTGGAGTTTAGCACCACCGTCGACAGCCGTCGACCACAATTGATCTCCGTCGACCACCGTCGATCTCCATCAACCACCTATCTACGTCGACTACCGTCAACCGCCGTCTACCGTCACCGACCGTCATTGACCGCTATTAATCGTTGTAAACACCAACAGACCCTCAACTGACCATCCATTTTCTTAATCAGTCGGTCATTCCCGAAGCAGAACAATCATTTTTAGTGCAACTATTAAACTTAAAAAGAGTTTACATATATTCCACGTAACTTCCTATTCTTTAATACTGTCAGTTCTTTATTATGCATAAGATATTCATTGATTTAATGCATATTATATACATAAAATCAATGTAGTTAGATAAAGTTATAGAAGAGAATAAGAACAAAGCTGCAAAACCAAGGAATTTACATATATACTTCTTTCTCGCTCAGCCGCCGTGCTCTTATCTCTCAGTCACAAGCCAAAAGATAAGATTGGGTTATCTTAAAATTTTATCACTGAAATACGTGGCAGAAGCTAGTATAATGAATATTTTAGTAAACAAATGATAGTATTTTCTCAACAAGAAATTTCACTGCAGAAAGATTTAAATGTATTCAGTTGTACGGATTCGACCGTTAATTCTCATGAAGCTGGTGATGAGCATTATCATGTACATGAACCCATAAATTATCTTATTTTATGCAACACTGACATGTACTATAAAATAATTATCCAGAAATTTGAGAAGCCACAAACTTGCAGAAATAATGCAAAAAGAATAAGAAAAATGAATGAAGTCCTTAGTTTTATTTATGAAAAAGGGTGAAAGTAAAACCATAACATTCAACAAATATACATAAGTGATTGGAGATTGGAACAGAAAAAATTCTACTTGAAAAACATAGAGATGCAACCTTTTCAGTTGTGGATTATTCTTCTAGCCAAATACCTCTTATCAAAGATAAAATTAGCTGAGTATTCTGCCAAACCAAGCCCAAAAAATGTCATACTTCAGCAACATAGAGCGTAATGAAAATATAAAAAAAAATATAAGAGCAAAGTCATTCATAGACACATAAACATATTAAACCAGTATAAGGAAGGTAAAGGAATGCTCATCTCATAAATAAAACCTGTAATAACAGTTAAAAAAAAATGGATAACATCTAATGAAAAAAAGTTATGAAAGAAATAACTACAAAAATAAAGTATCAAAAAGCTAACAAAAGTATAAATACATTAATGCCTAAAACTTATAAATATTAAAACCTACAAGAAAATGCACTCCAGTATCCATATGCATTATCAATAAAAGCCACAAATTCTTGTTAATATCAAAACATCTAAATGCAATATGTCACATCTCCTAAAAGAAATTCTAGTATGCTGACGTTTATGATCATTTTTTGATAGGCTATACCCCCCAATGTAATTTTATTCTAGCATCTCACTATACAATCACATCAAATAAAATTGGCATGATAAATATCAACCCAAAAAAAATCAAATGATTTCGTATAAAGCTGTAACTTTATAGTGTTTTTGCACAATTGAAGGGGGTGGTGACTGAATAAGTTGATTTTACAACATGAATTTCAACCGTCGAGTCACATGAATAGTGAGCTGTTCTTTGTAAAATTTTTCTCATGTAGATCGATTAAAGTGGGTTTTGATTCAAATTATAACAATTTCAAGCACAGCTCCAGTTATGTTTATTTATCTGATTTGGAACTTGGTAGGTTTGCATGTCTCTTGATAGATGATAACTTCTGACTTTAAAGACTAGATTTTGACTTGATATATCTAATTTAGGTAAATTGAGTGTACACACCACAATGTTAAGAAAAAAATAATTGTGGTTTAAGAGACTATTTTATTTAATTTCAATGATTTGATGTCCACAATAATTAAAGTCTTAGTTCCCTAATTTTAATGGAAACTTGGGAAAATATGTTTTATATGCATCGTGTTATTCTCAATAACTACAACTAGACAAGAATTATAACTTCCTTGATACTTTTATTATACATGCACTCTCAACTCTCCTAACCACCGAGTACGTTGTTTCACGCCTTCCATTTTTTCAATTAAGAGCACGCGCGCGCACAGAGAGAGAGAGAGAGAGAGAGAGAGAGAGAGAGAGAGAGAGAGAGAGAGAGAGAGAGAGAGAGATAATAAAAGGGAGTATTTCTAGGTGCAAATTACTATATTTTTCAAAAAAAAAATCTCAAAAGGGTAGAACTTTTTCTTAAATTTATGGAATCAAGAGTAAGTTCTTCAAAATCAATTATATCTCATTTTTGCAGACAAAACATTCTTAGTTAATGAATATCATGTATTCCAAGGTTGAAAATAGTCATTTGAGATGAATTTATATGATGAATAGTTCAACTATTTTAGATTATATGATTTTGTATATGTCAATACCTTGTGGGCTATGTTTCCGTCATAGAAATACAGTTCCTTTCAAAAAACCTAATTATTGGCCATGAGTTATCACATCCCTGCTATCCAAGACAAACGTGGCGTCCATACTTTGAGACACCATGAAGCTTAAGAATATATTAGACATTTAATACAATTGGAAAAATTTGACAGATATCTTTTTGTAATTTCATTTGGTTGATAAAAAATTAAAAGTTCATTTCTTATATCTAAGCCAAATGAGCAAGACTCGCCAGAAAATCACAAATACTTTCAATTTCCTCACTTAGGAAGGGTACATAATTGCATTAAATAAAAAAAAAGTCACTATCTAGCCTAAAATTACCTATTAAGTACTTTTACATTTAGACCACCCAAATATATCATATCACATCAAAAACACCACTATTTTATCATTAGAAAAGGAAAATACACACCTTCATTATATGCAAGGTGGCATGTATGCAAAATTGAAGGCTGGGGTGTTAGATATCTAAACATGTAGAAATTGAGTGGTCGTATATATGCAAATCTTCCAATTATGAACCTCAGAATGCTCCAAAGAAACAGCTTCATGATGTTAGCTCTAAGAAAAACCACAAACTTCCTACAGCCTGAAGTACTCTCAGAAACCCTCCCTATTGCCTTCTCACCCTCTTATTTTGACGACTACTTTCCGGCGTGCCGTCGGACTGCTTCCGTTTTTGAAGCTGCTTTGCTTTCCTAGCAGCAACAGCAGGCCGCTTCGTTTTGCGATGCTGCTGCTCATTCCAGCTAGAATTCTTGGAACCATTGTCAATCGTGCTATTGCTCTGG
>JXCR01128604.1:47752-78653 GCA_002079205.1 Phalaenopsis hybrid cultivar | reverse complement strand
CAAAACCCAAACTATATATCTTTTATATTTAAATTAAATCTCAAAAATTATTTTCATATACAATATTTTTCAAATAAATCTAATCAATCGAAAAAGTTGACCGACAATGGAGCAGTATTTTAGCTAATGCAGCATAAACTTCGAATAATCTATTTGAGAGTTCCAAACTTTATGGACATTGGTGCATTTCATTTTACATTGAAAAGCACAACTAAGGTTAAAATTACATGCATTCAAACACAAAGCCAATTTTTGAATAAAGTACGGATCAAAATAACCAATGTTCGATATGACTTATTTTCCTATTTGGTCTTTGGAAGACTTGAAGAGGTCAAGCAGGTTGTCTAGGAGTGTTAACCATAGAATTTGCTATAGATGGCCTATTGTGCTACTCAAGTGAGCTAGCCAGTTGAAATGATAAGTCAAGCTAATTATCTGAGTTCCTGGCCGAGCTATCTTCGACTAATTGCTTGGTCGATTATCTAGTTGAGTTGTTGTAACCAGCTAGCTAATTGAACCGTCAGTGTTGAACTTGGTTCATATTGTTTGTGACCAATTATGTATGTAACCAAAATTTATTTGAAATTTTATTAGGCTATAAACATGTCAACCACTACAGTCATGAAAGATTGGGTCTAAGGATAAAGATTCGGTCCAAGAAGAGAAAATATGTTTATTAAAGGTTTCAAAAGCCATATACAAAAACAAGACAACAATTTGGTCAAATCTATGAGTGCTTGGTTCTCAATTTATAAAAATACACATATTGCAATTGCTCAATTTTCATCATAATTGTACATTACATTCAAACAAATAATGATGCATTTACATCATACACTTACATAACTTGTGAAGCAATTATGAGATGCATTTGAATATATTTCTAAGTCGTATTTCATATCTAGCTTGTGATGCATGTTTATGAGTAGAAAATACATGAAGTTTATTATTTAAACAAATATCTTGTCACTAGGATACGCTGAAATACTTGATTTAAAATATTTTCAGAAAGTCTTATGTCCACTAGTTAGTTTGTGGTGTGGATTTGATGGCATGAGTATCAATTTAAGTTCTTATTCAAAATTCAAGTAACATTAATTTTCTTGAATTTCATCCACTATTTTTAGAATTTTAAATGTTCAATGAGAAATTCTTGTTCATATATGTATGTGAACTCTAGGGTTTCATGTATGTTCCTTAGTGAATCCTTATCTTTATACATGCTTGCTTGTATGTTTATTCCTTTCATCTCATTTAGTAAGACGTGTAAAATGTTGAAATATTTATTTTAGAGCCTTATGTATACTCATTAGCCAGCTATCAAGCTTGAGTTGTCCCATTCTGTTTTTAATTTCTTATCATTTATGGTTTTTATAGATTTTTCAATGTGATATAATGCATTTGAAGTACTCATTGATACAACAACAGCAACAAGTCATTACCTCACTAAGTGGAGTAGGCTACATGAATCATTTTCCTCCATTGCGTCCTATTGAGTGTCATTTTTTCATTTGTTTTTAATAATTAAGTTTATTATATTTTTATACAATATGCCCAAGTCTTTCTCGGTCTACCTCTGTCTTTCTTAACATAAGTCGAATCTAAACATCTACTCTTCTAACAGGATCATCGAATGATCAACGTTTAATGTGACCAAACCATCTAAGACGACTATCTAGTTTGTCTGCCACTGGAGCTACACCAACCCTATCAAAGATATATTCATTTCACATTTCGTATCTATGTTTCAAGCCACTCATCCACCTAAGCATGCTCATCTCGACAACACTTAAATTTGTTTTAAGCTTCACTTTTAAAGGACAACATGTTGCACCATAGAGCATTGCAGGTCTCACCATCATCTTATAAAATTTTTCTTTAAGTTTGAGCGGTACTTTTCTATCACACAATAGGTCTGATACATTCCTTCACTTCAACCAGCTGACTTGAATTCTACTAATAGCATCCCCATCTATATCATTATCACTCTGAACAATAGACATGATAATGATTTGATCACCCATAGTTACAACTCTGTCACTAGTTACAACTACTATAATTACATTCCATATATTCAGTTTTAGTTCTACTTAAATGGAGGCCTTTAAACTCCAATGTAGACCTCCATATTTAAAAGTTTTTCCTAAACTCTCCCTAGTTTTATCCACAAGAAAGATATCATCAACAAAAAGCATACACCAAATTACATGTTCCTGTAAATGTCCAGTAAGAGCATCCATAACTAAAGAAAAAAGATATGAGCTTAAAGTCAATCCCCGATGTAATCCAACTGAAATAGGAAAATATTTAGTCAATCCTCCTTCTAATCGATCACAAGTAACAGCTCTAGCTTACATATCTTTCATGACTTGAATATAAGTCATATCAACACCTTTCTTCTCTAGCACTCTCCAGCAGATTTCTCTTGGGACCTTTATCGTAAGCTTTTTCTAAATCAATAAAAATCATATATAGATCCTCCTTATTCTCTCTATACTTCTCCATAAATCTCTCAAAAAACGTATAGCTTCCATAGTAGACCCGCCCAACATAAATCCAAACTGATTATGAGAAATCGTTGTAGCATGTCTTAACCTATGTTCAATTACCCTCATCAATAATTTTAAAGTATGACACATCAATTTAATTCCTCGATGACTTTTACTCTTGCGCATCCCCTTTATTCTTAAAAATGGGAACCAAAATACTCTTCCTCCACTCCTAAGGCATCATTTTAGTTTTAAAATAATTTTAAATAGTTTAGTAAGCCAAAAGAACTCATAAATCTCTTAAATAATTTCACACTACAATTGGGAATATTAAAGAGTTTAGTAAGCCAATAAACTCTCAAATCTCTTAAATATTTTCACACTTCAATTTGAATATCATCAGGTCCTACTGATTTTCCACCTTTGATTTTCTTTAAAGCCTCCTCAATTTTATTTTCACTAATGCCACAATAAAAAAAATATTTTATTATTATTAATAATATTAAGATCACTAAGTTCGATCACATTTTTAAAATCTTCATTGAAAAGTTTATTAAAATAGCTCACCCACCAAGGTTGAATATCTTTTTTACAAGAAACATTTTTTTCATTTTCATTTTAAATACATTTTACTTGAGTAAATCATTACTTTTCTTCTCTTGATTTGGCAAGTTTGTACATATATTTTTCACCATCTTTAATATCTAATCTATTATAAAGATAACTAAAAGCCAAATTTTATAGTTTAGTTTTTATTAAAATTTTATGAATATATTTTCATTTTAGACATGTTACTTAATCTAGATATCATTTTTTTAGTCAAAAAAATTTTTTGCAGCCTCCCAACATCTTCATATGAGGGTGTTGAGTTTGCCACCTACAATAATAAAGACGCGTATGAGTGGAGCAAACACTACGTTTGATACTTCCTCCACCATATCAAGGAAAAAGTTGCATGATTCACCAAAGCAAAGATAAGTATGCATTCCCTGATCCATAAAAGAAGACACATAAAGGTACTTAATATTAGCAGTTTGGAATCTTCTTCCCCGCCGCCACATTAAGGAAAGTCATTGGGACAAACACCTTGCAATCAAGATTTTAGAAGTTTTAGGGCAGAAAAATAATGAGATTGACGAGATATAAACACATTTTTTTACCTTTTTTTCTATTGTCATAGAGAGAGAGAGAGTGGGTAGTTGTAGACAACTGGGTGGTTTGAGGTCATCTGTAACTGCGTCACCAACGATGGACGGTAGCAAGAGACAGTTTTATTGTTTGGAGTCCATGAGAGATGGTGGCTGTGTTTAGGGAGCCAAGCTGGTGGGATTGAGTCATCTAGTAGCTGTGATATCTTTTTTTATATTCTGCCAAAAAGGGTTTTAGACATCTGGGTGGTTTGTCATCTGTAGGGGGTGTTCGCCTGTTGGAAGGATTTGGGTCAGTAGGATTTAGTAAATCCAGATTTATTAAATCGACCCCCGCTAATCCAGATTTGACATGAATGGAAGGTGAAATTCGAACAATAAATTTAAAATTTTATAAATTCATGGAACTTGCACCAACAATGGAACTGTAGCAAGAGAAAGTTTTGAAGTTTAGAGGGCAGGAGAGGTAGTGGTTGTGTTCAGGGAGCCAAGCAGGTGGGATTGAGGCACCTAGAAGCTGTTGCGTGAGAAGAAAGAGAGTTGCGTTCTACTGAGAGATAAGAATCCGTGGAGCGTCTAGTTTGTGAGGCAAAAATTGATGGCCTCAATTTGAGAGAGAAGGGTCTAAATCAGAGAGTGAGAGGGCGGGCTTCAGTAGTCCAGCAGCTTGGGATGTTCTCCTATATGTGAATGGGAGAGCATAGGGCTAGAATGGGGCTTCGAGTGTTGTAGAGAGAGGCGTGGATTGGGATTCATGTAGGGAGGAGCAGCAACTTGGTAGGGGACAAATCGAGCGCGGGTCTTTTGGGTTGGGAAGCTTGCAATTTGAGGAGATAGAGTGGGTGCTTACAGGTTGGGCAAGTGAGCGTGGAGTTAGGGGAGAAGAGAGTGAGCGGCATTGCGAAGAATAGACGAGCTGGAGGTTGTGAATGCTACGCACGTGACTGAGGAGCACACGCATTACCCAATTTTGCAAGATAAGGCAGATGTGGATTCCGGAAAATAAGAAGCGATGTTAAATTCTGACTTCTTTTAATAATAATAAAATTTATGAATAATTACATACAGAGCACAAGAAACATTGCTATTTGGAAATCAAACACCTAGGTGATTTTTTTAAACTATGAAACTGATGCATTTATGCGTGCCACGATCAAAGTATTGTGAATTTGTTAAAAATAAATAATATGAGTTGGGATTTTATCATAGCCTTTGATTTTTTAGTGAGATTTTGAAAATTGGATGAAAAAGTGTGCTTGAATTGTAAATAGCAATGTTTGAGGTGCCATATATATAATCGCCCCTAAAACTTCTACTTAAATTATATTAATCCATAGTTCCATACCTTATGACTTATCTGTGTACATCTGTCCATTTTCATGCTATGCATGTAGTTGTGTTGCCTGGAAATGCATGCAAATTTGTATTTTTCTCTCATGATGTTGATGATTCATTGCCTTAAGTTATTTTGAATACTTAGGTCAAGTCCGTTTTTTAAATAGAGAATGTTCGAGTGACTTCAAAGATATTTGGGACATTTCAATTCTTATTGGCATGAGGTGATAACGATCGATCGTCAATGTGACACAGATCAAAGTCCATTTTGCGAACAAATAAAGTTTCAGTGATTTCAACTACAATTAAGATAATTCAAACCCATTCGTGTTGTCACATCTACAGTCCAACATTGTCATGCTTGAGATTCAATTGATTCACGACACAATTTCATTGCTCAAATCTTACCAACAATGTTCTTTTGTTGAATATGGGTTGCTTCAAGTGAAGTTGGATAGATTTTCCATCTTTTGTGTAAGTCTCAATTAAGGTAGACATCCTTCTTAGGCTATTGTGCTATTTCAAGCTCATTTATGAAGTCAGTTTTAAAAACAAATCATATTTAAATTATTTTGGTTGCAATTGAAGCAATTTGAACTCAATCTATGAGATATTTGTCCACAGTTCTTTATCATTGTGTCACATCTGATTATGTTATAGTGTGGAGGTACTAAATAGGTTAATAGTCAATAGCACTATATTTTTCTTTTCTCAATCCAAAATACTACTACTATGGCAAAAAAACATAGATGTTGAATTCAGATTTGCTCTATGAGAGATGCCCAAACAACAAAGCGGTAGGAATTGAGGAGAGGAAGAGAAGAAGCAAGAGAGGGGAGAGATCAGCAACTTTCCCCTCTGAGGCAAAAAAGAACACTCAAGCTTTTGTGACCTTTTTTTATATATTCAATATCGAGCTTAGAAGGAGAAAGGAAAAGAGACTTCCTACAGAAGAAGAGTCTAGAGAGAAGAGTCAAAAACCCCTAACACATGATTTGATTCCCCTATCTATAGAAGATGTACAAAATGTAAACTTACTTATCCCTACTTTGGAGTGGTTGTACAAGGTATTCTGGTCTTTTGGCATGCCTAGACCATTTGCTCGATAGGTTCTTGGGTCGGCCGACTAAGTTGGCATTGGTCGTCTTTTGTTTCTGAGAATCTGGTTGATTCTTGAGTCGGATGGTCAGTCGGTTTTCAAGCAGCTGATCGGCTTTCCTAACTATTTTTCATTGACGGTCTTTCAGTGATCATTGGGAGAGATGTTAAGAGAGCTTAGCACTGATACTCATGAGATTGTTGAACGTGCTAGACCTTTGTCCGGTCGTTTCCTTCAAAATAATCAGCGTAAGTGTCTGTCCCCTGTTGGCTTGGGTGGCCCTTCAATGGGCTAAACTTGCTTTTGGTCGGTGGGCAACCCTTCAGTCGGTTGGGTTAGCAATCAGTTGGTCTAATTAGTGAGGTCATGTGATTTTCTGTCTGAGGGAACCTAGTCATATCTTCTTTGATCATGAACTATTTCGTACTGACACATTTTTTGTGTACATATTTAGTTCCTCATTTTTTCTTGCTTGTTGATTGTGAAAGCTGCTATAAGAATAAGATAATTTTTAAAGGAAAAATGAATCTTTACAATCATAATTTAATGCAATAAGTAATCTCCCCGAGATTTTATGTGCATGACCCTTACAAATAAGGTGTAGTGAATTCTTCTCAACATTCTGCGTTTGTCACTCCTTGCAATCGCTCGACTTTTGAAGACATTAGTATGGAGAAAAAAATCAGATCCATCGCCCAAACCCATGGACTGGGATAAGATTTTGGCCGATCTTGGGGTGAAGAAACACTACCGCCTGGAGGGTGAACCAAAGAAAAAGTAGGAGAAGAAACTTGTCAAGAAGCCGAAATGTCCGAGAGGGTTGAGCAGAAGGAATTGTTGGATTCGATCTGATAAGTTCCAGAGAAGAGTCGACCCAATGCTAGGAAGGAACTGGTGGTTTCGACGCTAGTCTGACGACTAAGGGTCTAGTTGTGGCCTTGAGTCGACTAGAAACTGCTAGTGTTGCTTAACTAGTCGAACAAGGAACCAGTGGTGATAAAGAGCCGATCGAATGAAAGGAGCTGCTAGTGTTCTCTTGTCGTTGAATGGGAGCAAACTGTTAGCGACCTGGTCCGAGATGGAGATGATTCTGAGTACGAATGTTTTATCTTTCATAGGATTTTTTAGATTTTTCTCTTTTATCAGTTGTCTCTTGAAACAGATGAGGATGTCCCGGTCAAGGGTTTGCCTTCTACTGGTGTTGGCGTTGATCCAGCTATGGCACGGCTTATGCACAATAGGTGTCAGCTGGGAGCAAGGAAAACGTAGTCAACTTCTTGGTCGGCCCCGTCAAAGTCCACAAGAAAGTGGCACTGGGACGCAGGATGTCCCCAAGGGTGTCGACCCGCCTCTAGAATGAAGTGGAAGTCACTCTAGCTTGAATAGCTGAGGCTAGGCGTGGAGGATCTCCACGAGGTGATAGTTTGATTAGAGGAAATTCGAGGGTAGACCTTCATTCTTCGCCAAA
This sequence comes from Phalaenopsis hybrid cultivar, assembly GCA_002079205.1. Taxonomy (NCBI): domain Eukaryota; kingdom Viridiplantae; phylum Streptophyta; class Magnoliopsida; order Asparagales; family Orchidaceae; genus Phalaenopsis; species Phalaenopsis hybrid cultivar. The sequence continues at coordinate 71,114 of JXCR01128604.1, read as the reverse complement.
ATGTGTTCGAAATTCGAGAGGATGTGTATGTGCAGAGGGCCACTCTGAGGCCGACTGAGCAAATCAGTTCAAGCTTGGTGGGAAGATGTTGTACAGGAGGTTGGTTAAGAAGGGTTTTGTATCGGTCGAGGAGTCAAAAGACCAATTTGTAAAGTACATTCTGTCAGACTAGAGTATGAGTGTAATCATTTAACGTTTTCATAATAAAAATTTATTTTATTTTCTTCTTAATTTTTGTGTTGATATGACATTTTTTTATTAACATTTTCATACGACAGTTTCTCTCCATATTCTTATAAATTGGGATTGAACGTGCTTTTTTACGCTTATGTTGTTTTTTATTGTACCTCTCTGTCGCTCAATTTATCATTTCTTTGCTAGGGTTTTCTACTTGTTTTCGGATGGCTCCGAAACGTACTCAGCAAACAATTGGATTGGTGGCGGCGACCGAGCAGCCAGTTTTGTCTCATTTGGAGGTGGCCTTTGTGGAGGAGGTTTTCATTTTCGGCCCGACAATCAAATTTTGAGTCACTCGCCCGGACGAAAGGACTACTGATCGATTCGAAGATGACTTGGTAATTTATAAGAATCGGTTGAGGTATGGTCTGCAACTACCTCTCAGTCAAAAGCTTTGGACGATCTTCAATCATTACGGCATTATTTCAACGAAAATCAAGCTGAACTCCATGGCGGCCATCATGGCCTATGTAGTCCTTTTTCGGCGCAAAAAGATTTCTTGGTCAACCAACCTATTCAGTCACATACTCTTTCCTGGAAAAGGTCAATGGCTATGTTCGGTTCGGCGCAGCCAGCTAGTTCCAATTCTCGAGTTTGGAAAATAAAGTGAAGTACTAGAAGTTTAAGGTCTTCGTTGCCTGGTCCTCTTCGAGATGGGGGATCCATACCGTCTTGATTGCAGGCACCTTAAAGAGAAAGAAGGGGGTGGACTAGTCCCGCATCGTTGATATATACTGAACCGACAATTGTTAATAGCTCCCACTCTCCAGGCGAGTTCAGTCTGATGAGGGTGGAAATGAGGGCCGCCTCTAATGCATAGGAAATGAAACGGAAGGTGGTTGTTGCTGCACAAACCACTGAAAAGACAGAAAAAGTCGAGGCGCGAGAGAAATTGGTTCCTGCCAAGAGACAGTCGGGGAAAGGTTGATGGGCGCTCGCGGCTACGGAAGCACTGAAGGTTCTTATTTTATTTTTTCTATCGCTACAACTACTATAGTGATCCAGAGAGTGTCAACTGGTGAACTAACCATTGAAAAGAGAAGACCCTCGATTTTTACTAACGCCTATCTGTTTGGTGCAGCTCCTTCAGTCACAGATTGGCAAGAACCAAAGGGTCTTCCAGTTCCTCAAAAGAGATCGAAGCTGAAGAGGAAGTTCAATACAGATGAAGATGGGATAGGCTTCCCCTCATCCCGATACTGCAACAATCATTGGTTTGTCTGCTCAGAGCAAAGTTAGTTGGTCTTCTTCCACTACTCAGACCAAGTCAGAGACCAAACCCAAAACATCTTTCCAAGAAAAGAAGTACGTCACGACAAGAGAGTGAGCCTACCTTTGGATCGACCCCACCAACCCTATCATTTCAAAAGAAGAGAAAGGCTTCAGCAAATTGGGACCCTTCTCGAGAAAAGGGAGTGCAGGTGTGGACTAGCTCTGATGTTGCAATCGACAAGGTGGACTGGTATATTGTTCCTCTTCGGCAGAAGATTATCTGTCCACATTTGTGGAAGTAATCTAGTCTCAAGCCTTTGCCAAGTATCTCAGGGCGCTCAAGCATCCAGAGCTCTACCTGAAGAAAGGCCACTAACGCATAGTGTGGGAGACTTTCCACCTTCAATCAATGGCTCTTAACCGAGCAGAATCAAAATAGGCTGCCACCACAACGAAGGCTGAGACTTCGGTAATGTTTATGAAGGTCGAGAAGCATATGATGGTGGCCAAGAAAAGCATGAGGCAGCAAAGAATGAGAACTCCACTCTGTCGGAGCTTCAGTCAGTCGCCCAACAACAAAATTTGATGCTAAAGAAGAAAATGATGACCATGAAGACCGATGAAGACTTCTTTGAGATTCTCCCTTCTCATCCGTGACAGGTATTTTGAATGAGCAGCTTCAGGTTGGCACTGTCACAACGATCGACAAATTCATTAGGTCGAATCTTGTGGACCCTAAGTTTGCTAACTTAAAGGAATTTGTTGGTCTATACCAAGTTCCGAGGGATCTACAGGAAAGGACTAAGATTTTGGAGGTGATGGAGGTTCGTCAACTCTGAACTCCGGTTAGCCTCCAACACTTACAAAAATATTTTTAGCTAAAAAACTTTGTAAATTATATATATATATNTTTTTTTTTGAAAGCCCAAAGGCTAATATATTAAAAAAAAAAGTAGGGTACAGATAGATTTTGTAGGAGATCCCAAACATGACACCCAGCCAATACAAAAACCACTATATCAAATGATTTCAAAATGGAGAAAATACAGTCAAAACATAAGATATCTAAAAAAAATAAAAACTTGAAAGTGTCAAAATAGGAGTATCAAGTAGCTTGAGAGAGACTCAATTTTGTCTTGCATCTGCCTTTAGTTCTAGGGAAGGAACCAACTAATAAATTGGTCAGATGAGTATCATTGTCAGTAGTAACTAATGTATCATCCAATAGATTCCCTAGCTCGAGTCGTCTTTCGTTCTTCTTCCTCCTCCTCGTGCAGACCTGTCATTCCTCATCCGAGGATTGGCTCACCTGATCAGCAAAATGGTCTGAAGTGTGCAGAATATGTGTAAGTTGTTGAACATTAGAGGCAACTACTTGTTGTACCAGTTAATCTTCTTTTAGGTCGAAAAAGCACTCTCGTGTGACTTGGCATATACGTGAAACTTTTTCAATAACGACAAGTGGTATCAGCACATTTGGATCTGTACTTGTAGTAAGGTGTTTTTCATCTAGAACTGTGATACTGGAAAGAGGTTCGGATTGCAACTTTTCAGCAAGGATGGTAAATGGCTGATCTTTAGCGATATTCGGTCTTATATGGAATGCAAGCGATAGCAAATACTAGAACTGTGGTCAAACATACTATAATAAGAGCAATAAGGAGGATGTGTATCTCTTTCAACATTTTGTCAATATCCACTGTGAATAGTGTCAATCCATATCTCATCTGGAGTTGGTTTAGTGATATCTCTCTCAACCAATACACAAGCCACTGAGGGTCTGGTGGCAACAAGCGTAAGACTATCCACCTTGAGAGACTTGCCGTAAGCAGTTGCTAAAGAGTAGAGGATTTTCATGTTTAATAGATGTAATTTTAACCCTGTAAACTTTATCCAAAATGGAATAATAGGGAATTCCGCTTTTAGATCAAAACCGACAGTCTACTTCAGAATTTTCATAAAGCGATTGTCTATCTTGATAGTTTTTCGAGCGAAAATACGAGAGTAATCGGCATCGTGAGATAGCTGAATAAGTATATGTCGAAAGGCAAGTAGGTCAATGGGCCAACTGCCCAATAGTTTCATAGCATCAAACTCCTTTCTAAAGATCTCTAGTTTTGGGTGACCATAAAGAAATTTCCCCACAACGGCAAAACGTCAAGAGAACGCGAGAGTATCGGTTTCATCCTCTGTGAGAATAAGTGCAAGTTTTTGTTTTTTCCAAGTTTTTTAATAAAAGTGTGGTCACCTCCACCTTCAAGAGCCTCGTGGAACGATTGTGAAACAATGCAGGACTTACCGATAGCAAAACCAGGCTGAGAACCTGGAGAAGGGGCACGAGCAGAAATGGGTAAGTCGTCGGCAAGGGCATTTGCATAAGGAGCGTCGAGGCCACCTCCCTGACAAGATGGTCACGGTTAGGAGAGAAACAGTTTGGCGGGCTGCAAAGAAACAAGCAAACTTCGGGCGCTGTCGGGCTAGATTCGTCAGGAGGGAGCGAGGAGACAACCGCAAGAAAAGATGTCGTCGTCTACGGGAGACGACTGCGAGAGAAAGCGCTGTCGTCAATGGAATAAGACGACGACGGCAGTAGCGATCCTTGTCAACCATGGAGACAACTGGGAGAGCTCTGCTTCAACCGGAGAGACAGGGAGCTGCAACTACGTGAACGTCATCATGGGATGCACCGCAGAGAAACGAAGAAGCCGATAGAATCATCATTGGGAATCGCCATGGAGAGAACCCCTAGTAGAGTGTGCCGCTGCCGACACCATACATATATATATATATATATATATTTGAAAGCCCAAAGAGGCTAATATATTAACTAGAAAGAAAGATACAGATACAATGTGATGGAGAGCCCAAATATGACACCCTTCTCACAACAAAACCACAAGGGGTTCCACAACTAGAAAATACTGAAAAATACATTAAAGACATAAAGAAAAAGCCAAAAAATACAGAAATACATAATATCAGGTTGCTAGAGAGCAACCAAATTTGGTTTTGCCTCTGCCTCTGGTTCTAGGAAAGGAGCAAGCTAATAAGTTGGTAAGATGATTTTCATTGTCAGTAATAACCAATGTATCATCCAAAATCTTCCCGAGATGGAGTAGGCTTCCATTCTTCTTCTTCCTCCTGGAATAGACCTATCATTCCTCTTCCGAAGATTGGCTCGCTTGATCTTGGTCTAAAGTGTGCTGGGAATGTGCAGGCTGATCTGTTATTGAATCAAAGGAACACTCTCGTGTGTCTTGGCATGTGAGTGAGTCTTCAACAACAATAGGTGGTATGAGCACAACTGGATCTGTAGCTGTAGTATGTTGTTCTTCTTCAGGAACTGCGGTGTTGGGAAGAGGATCGGGTTGCATCTTCTCAACAGGGATAGTAGGTGGTTATGCTTTAGCGATATTCGGCCTTAGATGAGGATGCAAACGATAGCAAATATTAGAGTTGTGGCTAAACATACTACAATGAAAGCAATAAAGAGGGTGTGCTTCAATTTCAACATTTTGCCAATACCCATTGTGCATAGTGTCAATCCATATCTCATCCGGAGCTGATTGAGTGATCTCTCTCAACTAACACACAAGCCACAGAGGCTCTAGTGACAGCAAGCGTAGGACTATCCACCTAGAGAGACTAAGCGTAAACAAATGCTAAAGAGTAGAGGATTTTAATATTGAACAGATGTAATTTTAACCATGAAAACTTTATCCAAACAGGAATGATTGGGGACTCCGCTTTTGGATCAAAACCGACAGTCTACTTCAGAAGTTTTATAAAACGATAGTCAATCTTGATGCTTTTCGAGAGAAAATGCGAGTGTAATCGACATCATGAGATATCTGAATAAGTATATATCTACCATCAAGTAGGCCAATGTTCCAACTGTATGATACTATATGTATATATATATATATATATATATATATGCATAGAAAAATTTGTACCTTCTTATATTCAGAAATGAATGAAGCATTCAGCCATTTTTCATTTATCTTTGCTTCTCTCATTATTTTACCTTCATCTCGCTATATATTTGAGGTAATTGATTGGCGAGGAATGTTGGTGTTAGTTGATCACTCCGATCCTTGAAAAGATCATTGGTCATTTTTTTTATATGACACCGCCCGACACAAGTCTTACACCTCTTGTGTCTCATTTGTTTGGTCAGGCCATCGTCTCGGTCAGGTCCTACCTTTCATCATGACTCGCTACTGGGATACTGTGCATCATACCCTACACAGAGCTTGTCACTAACAGGCAGGAAATCACTTCCACCTCTTTATTCGAGCATGTACTTGTTTATGCTTGGAGTTGAGGGTTGAATTTTTAACGTTGGAATACCAATCAGACGTTTATAATGTCGATGTCGGTCATCCTTATTTTTTTCTACTAATCGGACATCTTTTATGTCATTGTAGATTTACTTTAAGATACTAGCGCCCGACTCAAGTCTTACTCTTTTTCAGGTCTTGGTTACTTGGTCAGATTTTCTTCATCAGGATTACCCCTTCTGCAAGGCTTATTAACTGGATCTTGTCGCTCCATTCACAGGGGTAACCATGGAAGCTTGCTTTTGGGGTGATTTACTCAGTACCCTTCACAGAGCTTATCGCTACCAGCAAAGAACCACCTCTAGAACTCTATCCAATTCACAATTGGAGACAAAGTTGGGCCACTCTACCGACCGCACATCTTTGGCATCATTGTCTACATTGCTACTTAGGTTCGAGTTCCCTGAGTGTCAATTGAAACTGGGAAAATATCAAAAAGGTTCATGTTTTTTTCTTTCATAGTATAAGAAATAAAGAAGGTTTGAAATGATAACCCCTTTTCATCGCAAAGGTAGACGTCAACCGCCTGAAGTTAACCAAGCGTTGTCAAGGTGTCAGTCGGCTTTCCCTTAGGGAATATCTCTGGCCATTAAAGTTGGTTATCCGTTTCAAGTGAGGTTCTCACCTCTGAGCCAAAGCCTCTCAGAAGATGACATAAATAGGATTTTTTGGTTCCTGGATCTTTTGTTGCATGGACTCCATGGTCCACTCTCTGTTATGAGTGTATTTGTGGTGCACCTCTCCTCATCGGTGGCATTCATATTCTTGTTGGTAGCATATTTCACACTCACTGCACCTTTCAGAATGTTGAATTCAAATTTGTCCTGTGAAACATGTCCGAGGAACAGAGCAATAGAAACCAAGGGAGAGAGAGGGAGATGGAAGCGGCTTGCCCATTAGGGGCAAAATGAAAATTCTCGAGCTCTTTGACACCTTTTATATATTGAATACGGAGATTAAGAGGAAAATGGGAGAAAGAGTCGCTCAGAAGTCTCTAATACATGATCTAATCTCCCTATTCATAGAGATAGAAGGGAAAATGTACCCCTGCTTTAGAAGTGTTGTACAAGGCATCCTAGCCTTTTGCATGCCTGGACCTTTTGCTCGGCAGGTCCTTAGGTTGGTCAACTGAGTTAGTTTCGGTTGGCTTTCATCTGGGCACCGCTCGACTTAAATTCTAGGAAGTCGGTCGATTCTTGAGTCAGACAGCCTGTTGACTTTCCTAATTATTGTTCCTTGGCAAGCTTTTGGTGATTTTTGGGGAGCCGTTAAAACAACTTTCTGTTAATACTTTTTAGATTGTTGGAGGTGTGAGACTGTTTCCTTCAGAGTAGTCGACATGCATGCCCGTCTCTTATAGGCATGGGTGGCCCTTCAGTCGGTTGAACTTGCGTTTAGTCGGTTGGTCCCCTTCAGTCGGATAGGTTGGCCGTCAGTTGGTCAAATTCATGAGGACTTATGATTCTTTGTCAAAGAAATCCTTTTCATATCTCCTTTGATCTTGAATCATTAGATTATCTCGAGATTTGTGTTGACACATTTTTGGAGTACAATAGAGTTTATTAAAAAATCTTTCACAACTAAAATATATAATTAATCATAAGAACTTGTACGTATAAGAAGTCAGTCGTCATAATAGAGGGTAAGTCTCTACAAATGCCTTACCGTAAATAATCAATCTACCTTTAGAAAGCTTAATTAGTAATCACCGATATACCTACAAAACCAATTATGATTTTCAAAGCTCACAATAAATGAATGCAAATTTAGAGATGAATGAAAGGAGAAGAAGCCAAAGAAAACAAAATTTTGGGCTTAGAGTTTCATATTACAAAATATGACAAGAACAAGTTAACGAGTTATACAAGCAAAGAAAGAGAAAATAAGAAAAAATAAAAATATGCTTAAATAAAAATAATACTTCTAATACATGGATTACAAGTTGCTAGAAAAGTTCAAACTAGATGAGTCGAGCATAAACTCTTAGACAAATACTACTCCACTCAAGCCTAATCTCGAATACAAACTGCAGCTCTAAACTAAAATTGAATCAGGGATCCTCTAAGGGTCCATTTAGAGCAGTTGTAGTTGTTTGAAGAAGTAATTATGAAGCTACTGAAGAAGAAGCTACTGTTCAAAAAACTACGGTGACTATTACAAAAAAATATATCCTATTGAAAAAATCAAACCACAGTTTTCTAGCAGCCACGACAGAGAAGCCTCCGTGGTGGGAAAACGTAGTTTTCAACTGCAAATATTAGAAAACGCAGGCAAAATATAATTTTGTCAAATAGAAAAAACTGTGGTGTGACACTGCATTGCTGCCCCAAACGCACCCTTGACTCCACTCTACATGAGACAAGGGATTTACATTTTAAAATAGAGGGTAAAGCGTGTAAATTTGACCTTCGATATGATTTTCTTGTAGGTCGTGAAACAAGACATTAATACTTGCAGCACAACCTTCCAATTAGTGCTGCAGGAATTTGTATGCAACAAACGGTGGATGGAAGAAATAATGAGAACAAGATTGTAACATCTTTCTCCTTCTTGCAAAACATGATAATACTGTCTTACTGGTTCACTTGCATCAATACCCAGATAGACTTCCAAAAGGTTCTCAGCACAAGCTTTCCAATCCATAAAAACACGATCAAAGAAAATGTAAATGAAAGCATTTTTTTTATATATTCATGAGTGGAAGAATTAGTATTATTTGGCCATATTTTTTTCCAATAAAGCAAATATATTGCATGATATGAATTTCCTACAACCTTGCATAATATGAAAACAGGCGTACAATATGAAATTTTAATTTCTTTCATATATTCTCAGGCAGAAATACAGCTACTAAAATTCATTCTGTCAATGATAAACAAATGAATCTCATAGACCACCGATGGTTAAAAAAAAATTTTTATGTGGCTTTAAATGAAAAGCAATGACATTATATTTCAATGGATAATAGCGACTGCGTGTGCATACCTTGTCAAAAGTTTTAGTCGGATCTTTGGGTTCAACAAAATCCTGACTTGTTACAACACAGCCATATACTTTAAAATCTCTTTTTCTTAATGGAGAGTGATGAGCTAGATCCCCAGCCTACAACATATAAATTTACCAGTAACTTTTACAGTGGGAATATAATTATTATATATGTTTAGTTACCTGAATAACAAAAGTTGGAAAAATACAGGGAAAAACTGAAAAGGTAACCATAAGCAATTAGAAATATACATGTCACAGTACTGAAAATTAACTTCCAGTATAAGCACTGGTATAATATCTATCTAATAGTTGGTATGCTTTAGTTACAGTTCATCCACCACTGGAATAAAAAATGTGGTTCATCATCATATTATATTATCTAGACTCCATGTTTTGTTCAAATCATATACTGTTGAAAACCAATAATAGTATCCAGCAAAGTTGTTTTAAATCCTTCAAATTACACAACATAAATATATCCATGTATTATATTACCTTTGACAAGACCATACCTAAATACCACTGATGCTTTGATATTGTATCCAAAATGGTTAAAATTTCAAACTAGATTATTCAAGTTTATGTAAGAAGGGGATGTGCCTAATATGCAAGTTATTACTCATATTTGTATCTTGTTTTCCTACTCATAGTGATGTGACACATCATGAGGATCAAACAAATGAAACCAGTAGTTTAATAACAAAGAACTCAAGAAAGTTAACCAATCAGAGTCGATTCAAAGCCTATTACAAAAGCCAAGTAAAGAAGAAATAATTAAATTTTAGATTTTATTGTTTTATTTCAAAATGAGCTTCTAGATGTTTGACTTTAAAAGTTTAGAAACTTATATGAGCTAACCATAATTAAAAAATAAAAAATTTATGAAGATATTTAACTTAGATCATTCTCTAAACATTCTCACCATCACCTCAACGTCCCTAGCATCCTATAATACCTGCCACTACCAAATCCAACCCTTACGTCCACTTCAAAATCCCTCCTAAAACCATTGGCCAAGTTAAGCAAGAGTAGAGCTTAGACATATTCTCTACCCCTTGAAAAAGAGTTTTCACTCTTAACTAAACCATATACTCCAGATTACTACACATATTAATGAACACCTAAATAAGCATTTCTAGCCCTTTACCCCACTAAAGAAGCAATTCCTCAAAGTGATATTCCAAATCACTCCAAACTAATCGAATTTGGACTAATATTGGCACTTCCCCCAATATAGTCCATCTACTCCTTCATAAACTCCAAAACACTTCTTTAAATATTAAACTAAAAAACTCTAAATATTTAATTAGTACCAAAACTTTTTTTACCCTTTTTTTCTTCCTACTCTTCTAATACTAAATAAATTTGCTCTTTATGGTCGCGTCTTTGGTTCTCTATTATGTATATGCTCTAGTCAATTGAGTCTAGTTTAAATAGCATCTCCTTAGATAGGTGTTAATCCCACAGTATTAAAAGAAAATCTTCTGCATTCAATCCAAGTCTAATCATTAATACTTGTTATTTGTGCTACAATCAACTTGGCAGTTAAGGCAAATTAACACTGACATACACCAAATTGCACGCTTTAATAGCATTAATAGAATTTCATTTTATATTTCCATGGAATTTTCAAACACATAATAAAGCAAAGACTCCTTGCATGTTAACAACTCACTTCAAATTACTACTTACATTCTCATTTATTAAAAATATTCAACAAATGTAAGCTTATCCACCAAGTTAAAATAAATGTTTATAGCTCCTTAAGCTTGTATAAATAAAGAGTAAAAAGTGGAGCACGTGTTAAGGTTTTGTAGTCTATTGCTTTTGAAAAATTGATGAAAAAGAAAACTTAGGTGGTTTCATCATTTGAGGAGCAAATTTAAAAGAAACTTTTGGACTAGCGAACTTTAAATTTTGTATCTCTCTAAGTGGATTTGTATTTCACCAAGATTTTAAAAAAATTTTATATTTGTTTAACCAAAGAGGCTTCTGGCTTATTTTGAGGTGATATTAAATTTAATTGTGTTTGGAGAAGGTTTTTTTTTCTTTTGTTGTGACCCATTTATTTTAAACTTTATTGGCTTCTTAAAAGTGAATTAATTCATCTTTCCTCTCTTGTGACACTATGAATGTAAGTTATTGTATTAATCAAACCATGTAAATTAGTGCATCTTCTATTCATCATAATATCTTTTTTACTGGTTTGTGTATTCATCCTAATCACTATTGCCGTGCACTTTCACTTTAAAAAAATTGACACTAATAATATTTCACCTATTATAGCATGCCTCGATTAACCAAAAATCTTCAACATCACCACCCCTATTTTATTCTTTAATTATGTCTATAAAAGAATAATTAAGACTTTTTTTTTACTTTTTTTATAAAAAATAATAAAGAAATAATATAGCAATCTGTCGAAAGGTGGTGATTGTAGACAACCTCCCCGAATACGGTAGATAAGGTAACTTAAAGTCCAAGAAATTGTCCTATTCTATTAACCTATTGGAAAAACTGAATTTTGAAATATGAATTTATTATTGTGAAAGAAACTTAATTTTGTTAATAAATAGACAAATTTTATATGCATTGACTAGTATGTGATATTGAGGAAAATCATAGCTAGAAATGCCGCCTGAAACTATATGATACAACAGAAAGCAATAAACTACCAATTATAGTTATTTAATATGTTTTGGCACATAGTAAAACTAAATGAAGCATTTAGTAAATAATGAGTCACATTAAATGTTTGCTCCAAAAAAATAATTTAGAGAAAGTCCAACTCTTCATGAATTAATATAGACAAAAGGAAAGGTAAAAAAGGATAAATAAGAGAAAAAATAATTATTAACCTGTTTAACAATTTCTGGGAGCATGCTTGCATCCACGAAGGTGTGCGGAAGTAACTTAAATATCTCCTGTGCACCTTGTGATACTACAAAGACAACTCATCATATAAGCAAACTTATTTGCCATTCAACATGGTTCTTAAAGAAAGATGTGCAATTCAATATAAATCTGAATGACAATAAAAAATGAAACTTCCACTCCCATGGCAGCATCGCGTGGAATTAACCTATATAACTTGCATGCATACTAAGCTAGCACTTACGCTAGTATTTCTAATGTTTGAGGATGGTGAATCAGGCTATAGCATATGCAGTTAGGCGAGGCAAAGCAATGGCACCACACACACCTCCCAACTGCGTTCCATAGTAAGGCATGCCTACACAAATGCCATGCCTNTAAATAATGAGTCACATTAAATGTTTGCTCCAAAAAAATAATTTAGAGAAAGTCCAACTCTTCATGAATTAATATAGACAAAAGGAAAGGTAAAAAAGGATAAATAAGAGAAAAAATAATTATTAACCTGTTTAACAATTTCTGGGAGCATGCTTGCATCCACGAAGGTGTGCGGAAGTAACTTAAATATCTCCTGTGCACCTTGTGATACTACAAAGACAACTCATCATATAAGCAAACTTATTTGCCATTCAACATGGTTCTTAAAGAAAGATGTGCAATTCAATATAAATCTGAATGACAATAAAAAATGAAACTTCCACTCCCATGGCAGCATCGCGTGGAATTAACCTATATAACTTGCATGCATACTAAGCTAGCACTTACGCTAGTATTTCTAATGTTTGAGGATGGTGAATCAGGCTATAGCATATGCAGTTAGGCGAGGCAAAGCAATGGCACCACACACACCTCCCAACTGCGTTCCATAGTAAGGCATGCCTACACAAATGCCATGCCTTGAGACACCAGGCAGTGAGGCAAGTGCATTATCATGATTTGAGATATCAAAAATAATACTTCAATGTTATATATAGGTTTTTAATGATGATAATTGGGCATAGGATAGTGTAAAGAAAGCATCGCCTGTCGAAGAAGTATGTGCCATTAAAAATATTTGGATCAAGTGCAAGACCTTAATCTCTAAAATGCAAAACCCTTTTAAGATGAAGAGGGTTAGCCTATGAAAATAAAATAAGAGAGAAAATTACAAATAATAATTGAGAAGAGAGCACGGATAATGAATGGTAATATAGAAATAGGGGTTGTTTGATTGCAAGTAAAACTATTGTGAAGTACATAAAATGGAAACTTCTGAAATTTCTATAGGCCTTGTTTCAAGGAGCTTTGCCAAACGGCGAAGCTCCTTTAAACGTGGTGTTCATGGAATGGAGCCCAGCATTCACATCTGAAAATGACCAAAAAGTCGTTTTTGCAGAGCGGCATCGGCGGACGCTCGAGAAATGGTCTCACACCAAACGATGCCTCGCATATTATCGCCTTTCTGTCCGACGCAAGGGAGCCAGGGCGCCTCTCCAAACGAGGCCATAGTTTAGTTGGCTAAAAAACAAAGGTTGAGTAAAATTGTAATGTATTTGATTTTTTTTTTAATTTGAGCAATATCCAAAAGCACAACCTATGCGACGTTCCATAAAAAATCTAATCTTATAATTTAGTGCAATCAACCAAACAATTCAAAAATAATTTTAATGTATCTCAATTATCTTTTTCTATATTCCTTCTACTCTGTATTTTAACCAAAAAAAAAAAAAGAGCTTCATAGGTAAAGATTAGATTATCCTCAAGTTATACATGCACCAAACTTAAAGGTTTAATTGTGTTTAGTTACAATAATCTATTTAGAAGACCTTTCAAACATGAAATGCAATTGAAACTGAAAATTCATTAGGTTGTCCAATACAATTGAATGTGATGTGATGATTGTCATTTTATATGCTTCCAAAGTATTCCTCGTTGATCAATGAATTTTTAAGAATTATAGTTATTCTTTAGTGCCCATTTCTTTCGAGTGGGCCATATGGGGGTACCTGACAACTTTAGTAGGCGTAATAGCTAGAGTGTGTCATGTACATTTAAAAATAAAAATTTGATGACATAAAAAACTTAATATAAGATGTCATTTTTTTAGGAGATTGCACCCATCAACATAAAGAGTTTTAATAACAGTTAATTTTCCAAACAAGCATGAATTTATTTTAAATAAAAATTGAAATCAAAGTAAACTTCCACTAAGGACCTGAAGATGCAAGATGTTAGATCTTAATTCCTGGCCTCCTGAAAGGACATTAGTAAGGCATACCTAGGCAAGCACCATGACTTAAGACGCCAAAAAATGAAGTGAGGCCCTTGCCTTGATTTGAATGATTAGTTTTGACAATTTAAATGTTAAAGATGAGTTCATTCTTATGATTATAACCTAAGTTGTGGTAAAATGAAAAGAGCAAGAAAGGTTGGGAAAACAAGCATGCATTCAGCATTCCTCTAAATCAGTTGATCAGGTGTTAAAGCAAGAGCTTAGATTCTACAGTGAAAAGTCTTATAAAAGAAGGTGAGTCAAGAAAACAAAGGGAGAGATTGGAAATAAAAAATCAATGATACCGATGGAACATTGATGCTGATAAAAGGAATAGATAGAAATGAAAATTTTCTTGTACCTCAGCCACACGTACAAAAACCTCAAGTAATATAACTAAAATTGTTTTAAAAAATGAAATTAAAAATTGAATTATTATTTTGTCAATTTGATGATTATCAATATATACTTTTTAAACATATTCCCATAGTTAAAATACATTTATAGAAAATATAACTTCTTTTAAGCACCGCACTACACTCAGGCGAGCGCCTATGCATTGATAACCATATCACCTTTACTATTTCCAGTGTATATATGGAAACTCTAGAAAAAGTAAACCTACAAGTGCAATAGAATAAATTGATGCCAATTCTTTCAAGCGTTGAATATCTATAACCAAGTTTATACCATAATTTCTAATTAAAAACTACTGAGAAAAACAATGTTGAGCTCAATCGCTTTGAAAGAATGAGGAATAGCAGCAGTAATGGAAAACAGAACAGCATGCAAAATCAATATTATAATGAGCAAAATAAAGATTTGTCCAGCACAAAACAAAAAAAAAAATTGCAGATCAACCATTGCAGTAATTGTAATTAAAAAGAAACAAAACCATTATAATACACTGAAAGACAAGCATATTTCAAATAAAGAATAAGGATGATAGATCAACCATTGATTAAGAATTGAGAGACTGGCGAGATTAATATGCACATGATGAAAGATGTCATTTAATGATTGATGGAATAAGTAGAAAAACACAAAATTAAACATGAGTTTCAAAGATATAAACTAGAATCAGGTTCAGAATCATGCCTACGGGTTATCTAGTAAGCTCCATCATGATATGCTAATCCCATGTTCGAAAATGGCAGTCATTTAATACAAACCATATAACTCTGATTGAATGAGCTAAAGCAATACAATTAAACGATACGAAGTTATGCTTTGCAGTCCATTTCTGGAACACAAAAGATAACTAAATTGTTAAGCACGGTCATCGTAATCAGGTTCATAATCAAGCCAATAGTCTATACATAAAACTCAACAAGGATGTGCTATGATTGTGTTCTAAAAAGGCCTTCATTTGTGCACAGGATGATTTGCCCAGCAAAACTATGATTGACTGACATATAGCTCTAAACCAACATGAAGTTAAATCATATTGCTGATTTTAAAAAAATAATTGCACAGCAGTACAGTAGCACAGCAGATGATAAAAGATTAAGAAAATCACTAAACAATATTAAAGTAAAATGCATGTGTTTGTGTGCAGATATGGGTGCAAGCAAATGCATCTAAGTTTACACCCGAGTCAAAATTAGTACTATAAATCCAACTAATGTAATCGGCAGCATTAAAGTCACAAGCCTGATCAAAAGGGTAAACAAAAATCAAAATTAACACAGCGAAAAAATTGATACCATTTCCAGCCCCAACAAACACAAAGACTATAGGGGACACTCCAAGTGGTAATCCCTGTGTAGCTATTTCTTCGCCTACAGCAATTACTGCAGCCTTTGCAGCAGCAAGGGATGGATACGTGTGAGAAGCTCCCAAAGATAGAAAAGGTGTTGAATATCCAAGGTTTAGATATCCTGAAAATTGCATAAAGAAAAGTTCATATCACTTCATATCACTTGACAATTGACAACAAGAACAATCTATAAGATATCAAGCGTTCCCTTGTTCGCTTCATATGTCAAAAACAGAAAGAATGTTGATGTTTTTTCTACAGAAAATTTGATAATATGGTATCCGATTTCATTTTTAACAGATTACTAAACAAGTAGATACAAGTTATACTCCAATTTTCAACAGCTCAAACTTGAAAGAGCTGTAGCCATTTACAAAGCAAAATGTTAAAAAAATGCAATTACATAAATGCTACAGATCAAAGAATTAACTGATGATAGCAACGGAAAAAGAAGTTTTGAGGTGAAAGCAACACGGCCATACGTTTTCCAAGTTCATGTAAGAAATCAATTAATCCAGCTCTACCAGCAAACTTTCCAAAGGCAAGTAGTCGTTTACCATTATCCCCCACTATCAACTCATAGTCATACAAAGTAGCACGTTGAGAGATAATCTGAAACAGAAAGCAAGATCGTCAAAACAAAATGTAGAAGAAGCGAAAGGTTCAAAAGATGACCAAAGTGATTGCCTTATCTAACAAAGGCATGTTTTCCTTTTGGGCCTTATGGGTGTGGGAGAAAAAGGCATAAGCTCTATCTGGAAGAATCATCTCTAACTGCACAAAATAATCAATTATCAACTTCACAATTCAACTATTTGATATTAAGAAACTGCACCCGTAAATAAAATTTTAAACTGGAGAACCTCACAAACCTTTGGTTGTTTTACACCTAAAATGAGACCACACTCAGATAAGTCATCTGATACTTCACACGCAACATCCTCATACTGAAAATCGTGATAAATTCGCCTTGTGCTCGGCTGCACAATTATCCTATTAACACCACTTTTCCCCTTTCCACCGTGCAGAAGCCGAGCACAATGTGCAGGGGTTAGTGGAGCTCTCCTCTCCCATATGTTTGAAGACTCAGAAAGAATACCAACAATTCCATTACCCAACATGGTGACAGTAACCAATTTTCAACTGCAATAACAATTCAGGCTGTCACTTGTGTATAAGATTACATAGTGGTAAATCAAGAAAACAAAACTGCAACCAAACTGAAATATTGAACAAATAGATTGCATCAGCCATGTGATACCAAGAAAAAAAAAAATTTAAGCGAGAAAATTCAAGGAGAAATGCATATTGTGCTACAGTTATAAAATCGTTGAAATTCATTTCGGTCAAAAATAAATAAGTTAAATTTCATTTTTTTTTTAATTTGAACACCCCGGCATGCATCTTAACAAAAAACTAGACATTCAATACGTGCACCAACGGATTAAAGCCCACGTGACTAAATACAAAACTTGAAAACTATGAGAAAAGAAGATAGAAAAGCTATTTTATTCATTCATAATTCCTTGCTTATTACAGGTACAATATATAGTCAGCCGAATGACAGACTTGTAAATACACGAAGGGACATATGTGTCGTTCACACAGGAAATAAAATATCTATATAATGTATTACATTGAGGAAACCCCCTTATTTCTATTGCAAAGGTCGCAACAAGGCGAAGAGGTTCAATGGTGAAAGGAGGAGATGGGCTGAGGTGAGAAGATGAGCTGAGGCAAGAAAAAGAATCTACACAACTAACCAGATAAGTCTTGTTACCCCCAGTCAAGCTAAGCATCTAATGTAGCGATGGTCAGCTAGCGAGTAAGTTCGAGATGCGGCTTGGGATTTAGGGCTTTTGTGAAAATATTTGTCGGTTGGTCCTAGGTCATGATATGGTGTAGAGTTATGCTGTTGTGTTTGTGAACCTGAATAAAATATCGATCCACTTCTATATGTTTAGTTCTGGCATGGATGACCCGACTATGTGCGAGAGCAATTGCAGAGGTACTGTCACTGTAGAGATGAACCGATGAAGACCATAGCAGTAAATTCTTGTAGCAGCCTTTGTAGCAATAAGAATTCAGATGTGGTGGTTGCTAGAGCACAGTATTCCGCCTCTGTTGATGATCTAGCAATCGTTTATTGCTTTTTGGAAGACCATGAAATTAATGTGTTGCCAAGTTAAGCACAGTATCCTGTGATAGACTTTTTGTCTTGAGTGTCACTTGCCCGGTCTGCATTTGAATATGCAGAAAGGGAGGCAAACCGTATTTTGGGTTGCATATGAGGCATCGAAGAAGCCAATTAAGTAGTTGAAAATGACTTGTGTTGGGTTGATGCATATACTGGCTTAAGAAAGTAGTGTTGAAATTAATGTCAGACCTGATTTCTATAAAATATTTAAAGCACCTATAGATGCCTATAATGTTGCGGATTTTCTAAGGGAGTGTTGTTTGTTAAGTGTTTGCAAGGTTCAGTGGGTAACAAAGTTAATACAGACTAGGCTTGAATCATACTAGCTTTAGTTAATAATTCACAAAGATAGTTACTTTGGTGTATGAAATAGCTGGTAGATGTTTAATTAATTTGAAGGCCTAGAAAGTGTTATAAAGGGACTAATTGTTTTAGGTTAAATTGCAAGCCAAATTTGTGTATTAGTTTGTAAATTTCGAGTTTTGAGTTACTAGTTATAAGTATGACGTCAACATAGATGAATAGATATATTCTAACTGTGTTGTGGTGCTAGATAAGGAGAGAGTGATCAGATGTGCTTAATGTGAATTGTTGAATATATAGAGAATTACAAGACGCGAAATACCACTGACGTGATGTCTGCTTTAAACCATAAAGTATTTTGTTAAGTTTACAAACATAGTGTGGGTGTTGAATATCGTAAGGTGATGAATATCGTAAAATTCAGGTGGTTGAGTCATATATACTGTATCATAAAGTTTTTTCCAAGTAAGAAAAACATTTGAAACAACAAGTTGTTGTATATCCTAATTTTTACTAGTGACAATGGTAATGAACATGCATATGGTAGAAAATTTTGCCACCATATTGAAAGTTTCATGAAAGTCTATATCGGGTAATTGCTTAAAGCCCTGTGCTACCAATTGTTCCTTATAACGAGCAATGGTGTCATCACTATGGTATTTAATTCAAAAGGTCCAATTACAACCTAGTAAATTTTGTTGCGGGTGAGAAGGAACAAGGGTCCATGTTCCTTACTGTTGGAGAGCAAGGAATTCAGTGGACATGGCCTTCCTCTAGTGAGGTTGTTGTAAGGCATGTTTAAAAGTGATGGGAGTGTTGGCTTGAGTGTAGAAGGCTTTGTTTTTCCCATTTGGGTTCTTGTGAACATGGTATGGGTTCTAATAGGAGGAAAGGAAGGGTTGGGCAACGATACAAAGGAAGCATTGGTGGAGTGTGGTTGATCAGGGATGGGGTTAACAGTGAAGGTATTGATGGGAAGAGTGGAAGAGGTGGAGGGATGCAGGTAGTAGAATTGTTGGGAGAATGAATATTAGGTGTGGTGGAAATTGGTATTAAGAGGGATGAAGGGGTATAGATAGGAGTGGGAGAGGGAAGACTGGTGAGTGGCTATTCTTTAAAGGGAAAGTAAGATTCATTAAATGTGACATGTCTTGAGATGATTACTCATTCCTTGTGAATACTGTAACACTGAAAATCTTTGTGCCGGTTATTGTAACCCAAGAAAACACAAAGAGGTGCTTTGGGAGGAATTTGTGGGTTGTTGCAGGGGGATACCAAGGGTACTAGGTGCAACAGAAGGTTTTCAGGTTGTGGTATTCAGAAAGAGTGTGGTGTAATAATTGAAAGGGAGAGAGATTGCGAGTGATGGCGGAGGGCATTCTATTAATGAAATAGACAGCAGTGTGAACTGCTTCCATCCAGAATTTTGGTGGAAGTGGGACTGTGTTAAGCAAGGTTCTGGATGTTTCAATAAGATGTTGATTTTTAAACTCGGCTTCTGTTCCGGTATATAAGGACAACTGAGCCAATGATGTATCCCGTGTTTTTATAAGATTGAAACATACGAGAATTACATTCAGTATCATTGTCAGATCTTATAGTTTTGCTATTACTGTTGTAATAATTTTGAATTTGTTTTGTGCAATTCATAAGAAATAAAGGAACTTCAGTTTTGGAATTTAGCGAGAAACACCAATAGTAACGTGAATAATCATCAATAAAAGTGACATAGTATATGCAACCATCAAGGGAAGGCTGTGAAAAGGCTTCCAGACGTTGGTATGAAGCAATTCAAATGCACGATATACAGTGATACTTGTAGAGAAAGGTTGCTTATGAGATGTATTTCTTTTGCAATCATTACATTCAAAGATACTTTTATTTATGTTCAGTTGTGGTTGTTGATTAGCTATCTAAAATGTCTTTTTTATGCTTAAATTCACTTACATTTATCACATATTTTTTAATGAAATTGCACTTTAAGAAATGGTTATTTTCATATTTATCTTACAGGTATAACACTTGGAGCGGATTGAAGCTGAAACGGAGCGAAACGGAGACAAATGGGAATAAATGAGGGTGGTGCCTAGGCGCCAGTTTCCGCCGAGAAAACAAAGAAGATTATGCCTAGGCGCCGAAAACTGGCGCCTAGGAGGCCGAACTGTCCAGAGGCGATTTCTACACACCCCGAGAGTTATTTGACGAATTTGGATGGTTGGAAAGACACTTTTCGACATTTCTAAATCCTGAAATTCTCCAACAAGGCCAAGAGATAATAGATAAGTGTAGGAAATGTAGTTTTTTACTTTTTTTTTTAGGGATTGGTGAGGGGATTTTGAGAGATATTTGTAAGGGTTTGTATTAACATTGCATGGATCAGTAGGAAACTTTGTTGGAGGGATTTTAATCTTTTTTTCAGAGAGAAAAGTCAAGTATTGTGTTTTTTAGTATTTAATACTTGTTGCAATCATATATCTAGTGGACTTGCTTTGATTCAATGAAGTTTTATGTTGTTTCAAACAAAGCTTTGTGAGTAGAAATTCTCGAACTTTTCTCTTTTGATTGTTAGATAAAACTTGTAGAATGTTGAATGTTATGGAATCCGTTTTTCTTATTTTAATGTGATGGTTCTTACTTCATGCTTCATTTACAAATCGATCTGGTCATTTGGTATTTTAAAATTTGTTATAAACTTATAAGATCCGGAAGGACTATGGCTTTAACAACTAAGAGAAACCATATTTAACTTATAGGTTAAGGAAAAATAGTCCAAAGAATCAATACAATGATAGGGAAATATTCATTGATTGGGTGTAAATTGGCATTTCTAGAGTGACAAGCTAAATTCCTACCAATTTGATCTAGGGCTTTGTACCTTAAATCTAAGATTAAGTCAATTAAAGGGCTATTAGGAGAAGGAGACTCTAGGGTGATAGGCTAGAAGTTTCGTCGTGACAATCTAGTTATTTTAAGGGCAGAAGAGGGTAACTTAGATTTTTGCTCCTATTGTCACTAGCTACATTAGATTCTAAGCATTCCACTCCTACAAATTGTCTACAGCTCTGTTTGGGGATGCGGTAGAGAAGCGGTGCGGCACTATGCCGCTTTTTTTTTATGTTTGGGACGGCGGGGCAAGCGCGGTGCCCCAAGATTTTGCTTAAATGCGGGCTGCAGGTTCGATCCCGCGGCCCGCTTTCGGCTTCGAAGTTTTACGTTGGTGCCCTCCTGTGATTCCGCCCTTCCTCCTCCTTCGGCTCGGTAAGATGTGATATTTTCTCCTCCTCTATTCGCACAAAGCAAAAGCCTTCGCCACTCCAAGCTACGATCTTCCCACCAAAAATTTTCGCGTCGGCAAGGCCCATGTCCATCAGCTCTCTCATTCCACTGGTTGCGTCGAAGAAGAAACGGCGAGCAAGCGATAGTAATGGCCACCATCCTTTCGTTCTGCAACTATCACTCTCCTCACTCTAACCACCCATCCCCTCTTCTCCTTCGTTACTCCCTAATCTCCACCCTCAACCTCCGTCCCGTCTCCTCCAGCGATTGACGCCGGGTAGTGAAAGTTGGAAAGAAGGTCGAGAACGGCGTGGCGAATGAAGATGGAATATAAGCAGCCTTTGGGGAAGGAGCTGCAGATGCGTTATGTTTGCAACATGGATAAGGCATTGTTCTGTTTGTTTTTTTCTTAAAGATAGAATAACACTACAACGGAAATAAATTTATGGTTAGTCTAATGTTCATATCACTTGTAGTGATTTATACCATAAAAAGTGGAGGAAAATGGAAGGTAGAAGAGGAATACTCTTATTATCAGCGTAACAGGGTCCTAGCTAGCAGGTGGTACAGCTCGGCGTTGGAGATTAGGAAGCCCAAGGAGGGACTTGTCGGGCAAAAACGATGCATATAGAGTTCTTATTTATAGTGGCTTTCAAGCCATAAAATTGTCATTTTTTCAGAAACAGCTAGCACACAGCTGTTTTTACACAGCTGCAACAAACAGGCAGTCAGCTTCCATGCAACAGCTTCCCCACAGTAGCTTCCTAGGGCAGTGCAGTTGCAGCTGAAAAGCTGAGAAGCTGCAGCTGAAAAGCTGAGAAGCTACAGCTGTGCCAANAAGGGCAAGCTCCTATAGTTAATTACATCATAGATAACTGAAGTTACCTAAGAATACTCTCGATAAAAATCATGAAAATTTACCTTCAAAGAGTTCAAATGGTAAGGACATTTCAAAGATATCAGACTAAGAAGTGTGAAGGGGGTTGGTTCAAATTTGGAACATTTTGTTTTGAAGCCCAAATGAGGAAACACTGGAGGATGTCACAGATCTGAAGGAGAACTTCGGTGACTTCCCAAGCTATCCTATTGTTTGGTTTTAATTTTTGGAGGAGAGATATTTAAGTATTTCATCATGCCAATTTATATTTATTTAGGGCTTACATTTGTGTGAAGCAATCAACACAAATTGCCTGGAAGATATGAGGATTTAAGTCGTGACAAACGACTACCTCGGAGTCCTAAGACGAGTTTAGGGCTTATATTATGCAATATGGTTGTACAAATCTAAAAATATGTTTGAGGATTTATGTTGCACTAGGCAAACAACCTCAAATTCCTATGGCTTTGATGTTTTAAAGCTAATGAAGGAATGTATTAGTGTAGATCCTCTTGCTGTTGAAGATGGTCGGGCTACCCACCATGTAAGCTTCAAGCTTCTTGTTGTAGCAGAGTTTAAGTTTTTTTAAGATGGCCGGGCTGCCCACCATGTAAACTCCAAGCTCCTCATTGTAGCAGAGTTCAAGTTTTCTTAGGTCGGGCTGCCCACCATGTAAGCTCCAAGCTCCTCGTAGTAGCAGAGTTCAAGTTTTCTAGGAAGATGGCCGGGCTACCCCTCATGTAAGCTCCAAGCTTCTCGTTGTAGCAGAGTTCAAGTTTTCTAGGTTAATTGGTTATAATGTCAAATCAGATGACCCTATGGTTAAAGTTCTTTAAATTTTATTATGGGCACTTAAAGTTGATTAAAGCGACACCGGTCAAGATCCCACGGTTCCATCGTCCCGGCACCACTATACTGCCCACCATGTAAGCTCCGAGCTCCTCGGTTTGGCAGAGTTTAAGTTTTCTAAGTCATTTATTATAATGTTAAATCAGGTGACCCTATGGTTAAAGTTCTTTAAATTTTATTATGGGCATATTAAGAT
>JXCR01128604.1:0-42698 GCA_002079205.1 Phalaenopsis hybrid cultivar | reverse complement strand
AAAAAAAAAAAAAAAAAACAAACCATACATTTGGACGGCTATGATTTAGTCCACCATATCAGGATGAGTTCGCCATAGTAGGTTGATTCGATCCAGTCTTCGCTTTAGTTCGGGTGGAGGAAGCCTTAGCAATTTATTTGGTGCGGTACCGTTTAGGTAAACTGCGTTTTGGTAGTTTATTCAAAAAATTACATTTTCAAACCGCTAAAATCAGCATTTTCACACCATTTCTGGCTAAGCGCTTGACCTTTCCAAATAAAAAATATATATATTTATAATAGTCATGGAGACTTTTAAATATAGAATTATTTTTCAGCAGCTTTTTAATAAGTTGCAGCTGTCCCAAACAGACCAATATGATATGATATGCTTCTCAAAGCTTTGAATTAGTTCCATTAAAATAATATTAACAAACTCTATAAAGTTTAAATATCCCAAATCCTTTTCTCCAAAATAAAAAAATAAAGATTTACATATATACCACTTAATTCTTATGTATTTACATATGACACCTAACCCTCAATTTATTAGGGTCTGTTTGACGCAGTTGCAGCTTCTCAACTTTTCAGTTGTAGTTGCGCTGCCATAAAAAGCTGTTGCGGGTTGGTTCAGCTGTGTGAAAACAACTGTGGGGTAACTGTTTCTGTAAAAATGACCATATTGCCCCTGTTTGTTTAAAATGTTCATAAATTTATATATTTATATATTAAATTGATTAATATATGTGAATATATAAAATTAACTATAATTATGGTGTAAATTTAAGTATTTAGTATAAATATATATATATATATATTATGATTTTGAGTATGAAATTTAAATATATTATATGATTATGAATTTTAATAAATTTATAGTACATTTAAAGGATAACACTCAATTTATAAAAAAAATTTAAGCATTAATAAAGTAATTTATTATATCACCAGGGCACATAAAGTAACTTCTAATACCAAACGTTCATAAGTTACAATTGATTTGTCTTTCTAACAAATTACAAATCAATCACATATAAACCAATGCATTTGTAATCTGTTCTCGAATGACCGTCATTTCAGTTGCACTTTCCCTTTTCTTAAAGCAAATGGTTGACGATTCGCTGTCATCTCGTAACATAGAATTACCAATTTGGTTTTCAGATGGGTCCTCAACTACTTCCCGTTGATTTGCTTCAGCATTGAGGAAATCAACATCATATCGAGACGAGTGTCGCCTAATATAATTGTGTATTGTCATCGTTGCTATCACAACCTGAAACTGTTTTAAAAAAGGGTGTAAGGAGGCATATCACGTAAGATCACCCATTTCTTCTTCCAGACACCAAATGTACGCTTGATGACCCCTCGCAAAACGGAATGTCTTTTGTTGAACATCTCCTTTCTATTTCTTGTAACATTACTTGCTCGTTCAAAATCAGGTATATGATATCTCGTATCAGGATATGGTTTGAGATACTCTCGCTGCAACGGATAACCGACATCCACCAAATAATACTTTCTTGTAAGGTGTTGAACCTTCAGTTCTACATTTTAAAAAAATACAAAAAATATTTCACGGCGCAACATACCTTGAGGAGGATGGGGAAAGCTATAATGAGGATTCTGTGTTGTACTCTTGAAAACTCTGTTATCATGAGCACTACCCTCCCAACCAGGCATGATAAATGTGAAACACATATTAAAGTCGCAAACTGCCATGACATTTTGCGTTGTGGTTTCACTATGTCCGATAAATGCAACTTTCTCATCATTTGAAACCCGTGCATCAACATGTGTTCCATCTATCGCACCGATGCAATTCTAAACATATAGTTTTAATAATTAATTAATTAATGTCCTACATTCATGTTAAATTTCATTAATATAAGATTAAATCAGTACCTTAAAGAATGGCATGTAGCGTCGATCGTGGCGAATCTCTGTAGGAGTTCGTGAAAACGTTGGATCTATTGGCTTTATGACTTGTTTTGCGAGGTTCACCAAAGCACTCAAACCCACTGAGAAATATATGTTAATCGTCTCTAATGAGTGCTGGAAGCGTTCCATCGCACCATGCATTGACTCGTTCTGTGATAATATATAAAGAGTGATCGCCAAGACCTCACGGTCAGTCATCCTCATAGACCTATAGAGGTCATGAGATCCTACGAGTTTTGCTAAAATATCGATAAAAACTTCTAGTGTCATGCGGAACAAGTTGTGAAATCTTGTGGGATGCCCGACAAGCATTTTCGCTACCCATTTGTCTCCAACTTGTGATGATGTGTAACAGGGGGAACGATCGATGTATGTGTTGTAGTACTCTACGAGCAAGTTGATAGTTGTGTTTCTCCTTCCACGACGTACTTGGTTTGGGTCCATAATGATTTATATTGAACATATTTTGACAAAGAAAAATAAATTATCAAATTAATCATCACTAGGAACAGAACTATATTATTTAACCTGTGACAAGTAATAACACAAGCATTCAGTGTAAATCAGAGGTACGGAATTCTAAGGAACTTTTATAAACGAATCAGATTTTCGTAGTTTTCATGAAGAGAGTTATATGTAAGAAACTAATTAAACTAAAAAGTCTCAATGAACAACAGTTCAAATAACCATTTCTTCTCATAAACTGTTCAAATAAGCATGTAGCAACTACTAAAAAACTCCATTCAAATTTTCCTGCGCTCATAAAAATATTGTAGATACGACACCCTTCACTCTTTGGCAATTGCTGTGAAAAAATCTCTCTACACCGAATCTTGAAGCAACTCAACAGCAAAGTAGTAAAGCTCATCATCCGCTGCAATACTTGGATCCTGCTCTGAAATTGTCACAACCTCATTAATTGACGTTTTCTGCACTTTATGGGGGGCATCATTGGAAGAATCCATTAGGCATGATATTTGGTTTCTGATAGACGCAGCTCCACCCTTTTTGTTACTCTCGAACCTAGATCGCTTAGAGCGATTCGTAGATTGAATCTCAGTGGGACCTAGACTTGGGAATTCAGGTGAATTATCTGATAAGCAGACAGCAACATTATCCTGTGTTTCACCAAATCCTATCTCGCTGGGAGCGCATGCATATTTCCCTGTGGCAACGACACCCCTAAACATCAGGTCTAACTTCTCCTCCAAATCAGGTTCAATTCCACAAGTTTTATATTTTTTTTCTGCGAGCACCACCTGGAAAAAAAACCCAAATCATTTTGGTCAGTCCTGAAAGATAATTATATTATGCAAATTATGAAAAATAAAATTTACTTACCGTGAGCCTTTCTGCCCACCACTCTTCCGAAGCATTAATGTTTCTCTTTATCGGATCCTAACCCAAACCAGTTGAACCACGCTTTAAATCCTTCCAAATTTTGCAATCTTTCTTCAATTAATCCCATTTGTTTTTCATTTGTAGTCTGTTGTACTCCCGTCTCATGGAGTCTTTAAAATTTTTAATGATATTATGCCCACCTTCTCTATTGAAAAACGTAGTTGGTCTATTGTCCAGTCCAATTTTTTTTATACAAAGATCGCAAAACAACATTTCGATTTCTTTTTCCCAGAGTGCTGGTGAACCATGTTCTTTAGCCTTACCAGCCATGTTACTACTACGATGAAGCAAAGAAATGAAACACAACAATATCATATTCAATTAAAAAAATAATTAAAGGAAGCATAAAAATGAAAAAACGACAAAATTTGGCCTATAACTAAGGCAAAGGAGGCCAACAACTTTATTATAGCATCAAAGAAGAAGAAACAAAGCTTTGATTCATACAGTACTCCCTCCTAGAAGCACAAAAAAATAAGCAACATATAGAAACCAAATGCTGTCATGATGGATCTCATCCCAGGAATCTGGCATAATAGAAGCATCATACATTATTCCCATAATGATTCATACATTACTCCCTCCCAGAAGCATAATACATTACTCCCTCCCACGCACCCCTTCAAAACCAGCAGCATATCCAATAAACGGGTAACCTGAAGCAAAAAAAAAAAATGTTGCGAGGACCACTGCCAGCTTGCTAAGTACTGGAGCAATGCAAAACAAGTAAGGTGTAAAGATAACATAGAAATATTAATATAATAATTGCTTACGGGGCCAAGCCAAGTTACCAAGTGCTGTCATGATGGATTACACATGTTTTCTACAACTCAAATATGATTTCCAACAATAGAACCAAATATAATTTCCATCAAACAATGAAATTAGTTTCCAACCGTAAAACCAAATAGTTAAAGAAATACATGACTGCAATTCGGGTAAGAGTTAAGAATATTGGGAGGAATGAATCCATTTATTTCATTCATAGAGTTAAGAGAAATAGTATCAAATTTTCATCAACAGGTAAGATAAATAACGTGAATATCCTTTTTCGAATGGTACTTCCAAATGCTCAACAAGTACTTGCAAATCTTCCACAAACATGTAATGAAACATGGTTCATTTCGGGTAAGAGCAAAAAGAAAAAATTTATGGGTGCTTGCATTAAAAGGTGCTTCCAAATCTTCCTTTAACATGTAATGAAACGGGTGCTTGCAACTCTTCAACAACAAAACAATGTAATTAACCACTGCTCGTGTTCCAAAATTTCAAGCCAAACCAAATTTCGTCTAGTTACAGATCCACAAATAGGAAAGGAGGAAAAAATAAAAATAGCAAAAACAGAAAAGAGATGAGGAGAAAACATAAGAAGCCGCAAAACAACAATCTTCCATTAACAGGTGCTTCCGAGCCTTCAACCATCAAAACAATCTAATGAAACACCGCAGACATGCATATATTGGTGCGAAATCTGCAACTTGGATTGGCAATGCCAATTTGATCTCAAATCTAAATGTTCATTTCAGGTAAGAGTAAAATGAAATAATTTTTCGTGTGCCAAAATATCTAGCTAAAGCAATATTTCTGGAGCCGCAAAAACCGCAAATAGAAAAAATGACAGAAATAGGAATGAGATGAGAAGGAGAAAATGTCAGGAGCCGCAAAACCGCAAAAACGACAATCTTTCCTTAGCAGATGCTTGCATATCTTCAACCACAAAACAATCTAATGAAACACTGCATATATGCTTAGATGGGCACAAGATCTGCAACTTGGATGGACAATGCCAATTTGATCCCAAATCTAAGGGTTCGATTTGGGTAAGAATAAAATGAAGTAATTTTTTGTGTGCCAAAAGATCTACCTAAAGCCATACTTCGTTAATAAGCTATAGATCCACCACAGGAAAGGAGGAGAAAAGAAAAATGACAAAAACAGGAAACACATGAGAATGAGAAAACATCAGGAGCCGCAAAACGCATATCCTTCCTCAGATCTGCAAATACAAGAAGAAAATTGTTTGTCTTACCTTAGCACTGTCGATCGAAGGACGACGAAAGAGAAGGAGGAGACGTGAGGGAAGCAGCGGGGAATCACCTAGGGTCGACGCGGGGTAAAGGGTAAAAATCTCGATTGAAAGCGTGAGACGCGGAGTTAATGCCACGGCCCGCTTTCGCTTCGCTTCCGCTGCATAAATGCCCGAAGTCGCGAACCAAACGGATAACTTTCGCGAAAAGTTGCGGCAAATGATCGCGCCGCACCTAAAAAGCGCTCTCAAACAGACCCTAAGTCATCACTAGAGAAATGTAGTTTTTACGTCTCAAAATGTACCAAACAAATTGATCTATTTGGGCTTAACTTTAGATTTAGGTTTAAATTTAGAAGTAGTCGATAGAAAAACACCCTTAATCGACGTTCCAAACTAATACATTGCAATAGTAGACTAGAACTTAGCCTAAGGGATTTCTTGTCTCGCTTCCCTGTGGATCGATAATCGAGACTCCATTAGAGTCTTATATTACTTGAACAATATGTATACTTGTGTAGAACCTCTAGTATGTAAACTATAAATCAAATTCTAAATTGAATAATAATTTTATTTTGCACACTAACCGCTAAAGAAACTTTGTCAAGTTTTTGACCAGAAAACTAAATAACTATGAAACTGCAGGTCGAGTCACTATCATATATAGTACCCTTGGATGAGGGTGACCCAATCTGTTGTGTCAAAGCGTGGAGGAGAGTTGAGCTGCGAGAGCGATAGGATAAAGGCCTTTATTGGTTGGTCCACTGAGTAGAGTTTTCTTTGTATTGAGATCCTATATAGAGAAACCAATAGGATGTAAGTTGATAGAATAGTGATTATCGTTAGCTAGTTTTGAAACAATAAGTTATGGGAGATATTAGGAACAAATAACAGAGGAGATAGGCAAAGCTTATGTTATGGGGTCAGCAAGAGGACATTTCCAGTGTAGGAAATTTCAGTTGCCTGCCCATTACCTACTGTTACCTGTTCCAAGCCATTGTAAGTCGTGGGTTATTGAATGTTGTCAACATAGGGTGTTAGGTGTGTTGTGGCGCCAGTATCGAGAATCTGGTCATTGCTTTTGTTGCTGGTAGAAGTGTGAAGACTATAGTTGTCGGTTGTTGAGATGGTTTGTATTGTAGGTTGGTGTGGTGCAACAATGATCAGCAGTTTGGCCTTTCTTGTGGCAAATTTGGCAATTGGAAGGAGTTTTGCATAATTGATTGGTAAATGAGGGAAAAGATTTGGTGGTGGATGGAATCTGGGGATGAAATCTTGATTTCGATTGATTGATTCGGTTAATGAAATATAGAAGAGCGGTAGCCTGATTGGTTTTTAAAGATTCATT
Organism: Phalaenopsis hybrid cultivar; assembly: GCA_002079205.1. Lineage (NCBI taxonomy): Eukaryota > Viridiplantae > Streptophyta > Magnoliopsida > Asparagales > Orchidaceae > Phalaenopsis > Phalaenopsis hybrid cultivar. The sequence goes on along the minus strand of JXCR01128604.1, from coordinate 36,007 downwards.
TTGAAGCTTGCTCTCCTCACTGTGAAGCAGTGAGAATAATTCCTCAAGGGCTATAGGTGTGGATTGAACATGAATAGCAGCCTTGATGCTTTAATAAAAGGGAGGTAGGCCATTTAAAATATATAGGATGATGTCCTCAGTATCAATATTGAAACCATAGATGGCTATGTTATCAACAAGTTGTTTAATAGTAGTGAGGTACTGGGGCATTGTTTGATTGCCCATTTGAATATGGTGCAATTCATTTTTGACTTGGATGACCCTCGAGTGATTGGTGGATTAAAATCTCTTTTTAAGAGTGAGCCAAATATCAGCTGTAGAGCAAGATGTAAAACATAGGGAAGAACGGAAGGAGAGATAGTGGAAAGAAGGGTTGTGGTCAAATTTTGATCCACAAGCTCCCAAAGAGTGTAGTCTCGGATGAGAGAGGAAGTACCAGAGGATTCTTGAATATACTTTGGGGAAGGAAGAATGGCAGAGTCAAGAATTTAACCAAAACCATTGGCAAGGATTAGTTTATGGATTTCAACCTTCCAAACCGAGTAATTCTCAAAGCTGAGAGGATTAATGCATATGCTTTTGATACGCTGCATTAAACAGTTGAGAATGGGGGGTACTTGAATGTCCTTCATTTTGTTGAGGAGCTCTTGAGAGGATGGAATGACATGGGTGTTGGGGGAAGAAGACAACTTCATGGAACAGAGAGAGGAAAAGACAGGAGGTTCTGATACCATATGAAAAAGAAGACGATAGAAAAGCTAATTTATTCATTCATAATTCTTTGCTTATTAGAGGTACAATATATAGCCAGTGGAATGGCAGACTTGTGAATACACAGAAGGACATAAGTATCATTTACACAGCTAAGAAAATATATATATAATGTCTTCCATTGAAGAAAACCCTTATCTCTATTGCAGAGGTCGCAGCAGAGCAAAGAGGATCAACAATGTATAAAAACATAAACAGAAGATAAGTCTTGTTAAAAACATAAACATATGCTAAATATCAACAATGTAATTACTCATACCAAAACGCCGGCATTGATCCAAGAAAAAAGTTTATTTAATAAGAATCTAACCAAAACTTTAACAGAACAAGCCTGCCCTTCAAAGCACAGACTTCAATGGGGATCAATAGAATCTCAAGGTGGTGCCGGATAAGAAAAAAAGAACGGTAAATAAAAATGAAGGGGTTTTTACATATAGACGTGAAGTCCCCAAATAATGTTTATTACACATAAAGGTCCCCAAAAAAAAATCAAAATTGAGGTNAGAACGGTAAATAAAAATGAAGGGGTTTTTACATATAGAGGTGAAGTCCCCAAATAATGTTTATTACACATATAGGTCCCAAAAAAAAATCAAAATTGAGTTTGAGGCCTTCTGTTACGGAGTTTGCATCCGGTCTCCGCCTCCAGCCCAGCATCCCGCACCGCACCCCATACCAACCCCTTCAGTCTCTCTCTCAGCCGCAGAGGAGCTCGCCGATGCGGCGCAGAGGATCTCGCAGATGCGGCGCAGAGGAGCTCGCCCTGCGCCGCAGAGGAGCACGCCAAGGCATAAACAAATCCTTTCTTTAACATTCCTCAATGAAGTTTTTCTTCTTTATTAGCAGATTTACTGATTAAAATTTCATCTTTCTCTGAAAGATTTGGAGAGACAGAACTGGGTTATTGGAATTCGAGGAAAAAGCGGAGCAGAGGGATTGGCGGACTAGGAGAAGAGCATCAACAGAGCAAGACCACATCAGGACACTAGAGGTTGATACTGGATCAAGGTACCACCAAGCTTCTTTATCTCCATCAACTCTAAATGGACTTACCAGCCGCCGCCGATGATTTAATTGCATCCCTCGCCCGACTGCCCGCTCCTCTGGGTTACTCCTTACGTTCTCTGATGTCGCGCTGTGCTCTAAACTGTTAGGGTTAGATTGTATCATAATATGTACTTGTAGTATTAGTTTTATTGTAATTTGTCAATTTTACCCTTAGCTTTTATTACAAGTATGCCACATTGTACATTGTATAAACAGACTTTTGTAATAGGATGCTATGTAAGAAAAGCAAGTTTATCTTCACTATTATTCTTTTCCTTCCTCTGTCCATTGCTTGATTCTATTATCGTATCAGAGCAAGTTCGTTCCTAACAACCTTCAAGAATCATGGATTTCATCTCTTCCGACCCTTCCCACCTCATCAATGCCTCTCAAGATTCTGGTCGCAAAATAAATGACATTTTTATCCCTCCCCCACTAAAGTTTCTAATGCAAAACATAAAAAGCATAGCTAATTGTTTCCGTTCATTTTTCTCTTTTTCATTTTAAAAGGAGTCGTCAGCTTGTTGATCGTCGTATACTTCTCTTATTCGAATAAATCTCCCTCCCGAATCAAATTAATTATTCGAAGAGGAGAGAAACCAAATAAAAAGGGACATACGACAAAGAGACAAACAAAAGAAAATATAAAACGTGGAGTTTACGTACGATAAACCTCGCAATGATAGGTCAAGTATGTCCGCCCAAACAAGATCGGGCAGAGACACCTTAAACCAATATCCACGAAAGAAGTATCTACGTAGACTACCCATAACTAGAGAGTCAGGTGTATGTACCTGTTCTGGGGTCAAGAGCATTCCTAGAGGTACGTGTTCCTACTGGTTAATTACATCATGGGATATATACCCAAGAATACTCTTGATAAAGGAGTTTCGCTTCGTATTATCATAAACCTGGGGTATAGACAATCAAAGGAAGATTATTCCATGTGGGAACAGTCCCGATGTTTCAAAGCTCATGTTAAGCCACCGTACAGAGAGTGAGTCTTTCACATCCAAAGTGGGCAGCGGCTAATTGGCACACGGGTCCCATGAATAACCTAAATCATCTTGACGGGGATATCCCAACACATCAAAGCACGTCCAGGCCATAAGGGCAGAGGACAAATCATCGTATCCCAAATGAGCGGTCGCTCATCAGTATCGGGTCGTCAAGATGATACCAACGAAGACAATGAGCAATAAAGCTCAAAGGGGCTCAACAAAAAGAAAGGTAGAGTGATCCTAAAATGTAGAAGTAACTGGTTTGGGGTACCACAGACCCGTCATCCACAGCTACTAGGACCCTAAGTCTACCTGTTAGTGAAGATAGTCGACCCAACACGTCCTGAGATCCCCGATCAACAATCTATGAATTGTGTCATCCATAGAAACCTCGGTAGCCCTAAGGCCAAAGAAGTGAAACTCTATCCTATGACTAAAAGATGAAGCTCCAAGAGGTGGGACTTATACGAGCTGAAGTAGCAAGGATGCCTCAAGAAAGAAAAGAAAGTGGAGGTTTAGCTACAAAGCTGGAAACGCTCCAAACAAAAGGACTTATGCCCCTGTCTGGGTCGGGGAGATTTCTAACACCTTAAGCGCACTAGATAACCATCTATATAAATGTATGTTGGGCCAATCAGGTTGGAGAAGCATGGGGACTCCTCCTCGGGACATACAAATATAATGCAGTTATCTAGAGCGGTCCCAAGTATTGTGGAGGCCCTATTAATATATGTCGGAAAACAAATGTTGCAATTTTTAAATCCTGAATATTTTAATCCAAAATTTTAAGTATCTTAAATATTTTATTTAGGATTTTTAAGTATAAAAATGAGGATTTTAAGTCATAATGAGTCTATGTTTCAGCATGAAATCCCATATAAACCACAGAATTAAACAAAAAAAAACATACAAGTGCAAACATGCAACATAATGCAAACGATAAAATAAGACAAATCAAAATAATAAATAGACCGGTGTCGTTAGGTCGGCAACATATCTCAGAAAAGAAAAAGGCAGTCGGACTCCGCATATACATGCATGGTCCTAATTCTATACATCAATATAAAATACAAAATTAAGATGCAAGTTAGGAGTATTGCTCCTAGTCCCCTCCACATTGTTCTCGTGTGAAACACCCCAGAACTCGTGCCCGTATCTTATTTCTGATACAGGACTCTCCTAGACTCTAGAAAGTACATAGAAAAAGGAAAAAAAACTCAATACTGTATGAAAACAAGTGTCAGCGGGAAAGCTCACATGCAAATAACATATCATGAGCCATGCCTTAAAAATGGGGGATCTAATAGCATCTGCAAGCAAAAGGGTCAGGAATCATTATTTTCTCCCCTCAGAACAATACCTGTGTATGTGCATATAAATAGGCATGGCTCCTTGCAGAAAAATGTCCTAACACACTACCATACATATGCAACATGCACTCACACCAGAAGTGCAATGCAAGAGAAAGATGTCTGACTAGGGCAACCAATCCAGCAGAGAACAATAGCAAGACATCAAAAAGACTACCTAGCACCGTAAATTGTAGCCTAGCACACCATCTAACAAAAAGTGCGTCAACCTACTATCTAAGTGCGGGGTAAGTCTTGGCATAGTATGACTTTGGCGGGGTCATCATACCGACCCCATCCCAAAAATACAAAGGATCTAAAGGGTGTCACGAAGAGTGGTGACTGAGTTAGATCTATTAGATCTTTAGCACACTAATACTCATGTTAATCCTGATGACTTAACTCGCATTGCTCCTAGGGATCAACCCAGCAAGCATTGCTCATTAAGGCATCGCGATGAACACGGGGTCACTCACCTAACGAGCCTAGCTCGCTATCCATGTCAACATGCAAATGCAAGCAAATCAAAACATATAAGTAATGATAAAAAGTATGTCGTGTATGCAGTGACTCATAGAAATGGGCATGTCGTGGTGGCAGGGGCCTCAAAAGAGGGTATACCTCCAAGGCTGCGACTCGAAGGTGGGCATGCCGTGACGGCAGTGGCCCGAAAAGAGGGTATGTCGATAAGGCAGTGACCCGAAGAAATGCAACACAAGAAAATGATAATGATCATTCAAGTTAACACATACAAGATGCAACATGCAAACAGACAAGCATGCGATATAATGCAAAAGCAAACAAACATGCAAGTGATTGGTCGACCAAATCATTGTGGCCGGTCGAACCAAAAGTGAGAAGCTCACCGGGCTACGGCGACTGATTATGGCAGAGCAAAATGCTCGTTGGGTCAGGGTAGCCGATCGGAGCGAAGTAAGATTCTCACTGGACTAGGGCAGCCGATCGGAGAAAAGTGATATGCTCACAGGGCCGGGTGGCCGGTGGAAGCAAAGTGAAATTCAACATGCACCAAGAAAAAATGCAATATGCAGCAAACCAACATACAGATAACAAACTAGGTTTGTACTAACGACCTAACCTGTGAAACCTAAGGTTTAGACCATTGGATATGTGAAATCACCTCCTCTTGCTCTAGTGAGGAAATGTGGGGATTTTCTCCTAGGATCTCCATGGGGGAGACTCTCTATGGCGTCACGAAATGGGCTAGCTACAAAGTTTTTCCCATTTCGTAAACTCCTCCAGACTTTGCAAAGAAAGACAGCTACAAAGTTTCTCTCGTGTTGCCAAGTTCAACCTCTCAGCTTCTCCAAGTAAAGCTGAGGAATCCAAAGCAAAGGGATTGAGGGACTCCGACCCATCAAGACTTGTGCTAAGGCTCACAATAAAAGGGAGACACTCGGCTCTACAAAGGGTGTTTGGTCACACACAGGAAGTCCTAACCTAAAGGCTAGCTTTAGGAAAACCAATGATCCATCAAGCAGGCACGTCGTCGAGCCAACCCACGCCGGCGCACGCACTAGTTAGGAGTTTAGGAGATCTCACCACCGCGAAGGTTGCTGGCTTGTTTTCTTTGCTTGCTCCAAGCTGTTGCGTCCGGTCCATGCACCGACGTGCCTCTCAATGAACCATGCAATGAGGGAGAAGAAACATAGAGGTCGTAAGGGCAAGAGAGACAAGAATCAGTGAGTGAGGTATGTCAAGTACCAAAAAAATAACTAATTTTAGCATATGAAATATGACCAAAACGTATCTTTAAAAGGAGGGGTTGAATGTCGGATTTTGCATTACAACGCTATCACTGCCCCGCAAGTGTTCGCCTCCACGACGAGGGAGAGGGAAGTGCGCTGACCTAAGTTTTGCACACAAAGGAGGCGACGAAAGGAACCTTGCCATTGGAGGTTTTGCTAGCGAAGGAAGACTTACTGATGGAAGATGAGCCAAAAAGAAGGCTCGGCTAGGGAAGGTGGCCGAAAAGAGGTGATGCGGATGCAAAGCACGAAAGGAGGCTAGAAGGTCAGATCTGGTCAGAAAGAAGTTTATGTTGGCCAGATCTGGTCGCTGGGGCTGAAGGAGACCGACGGAGTTTCACCGGCGAGGAAGGAGGCAGAGAGCGAGGGACGACGGGCTAGGGAACGTGAAGGAAATTTTCCGGCTGAAGGAGGAGTCTGCTGGCGTCAGGGAAGAAGGAGGCGGTCGGCGGTCAATGTGCGCTGGCGAGGCTCGCCTACTAGAGTGGGAGCAAGGCGTGAAGAGGGAGGTCGCGAGGTGNGAATAAAAATTATTAAATTAGATTCAAATGATGTTTTAATATAAACAATAATTTTTAAATCTTGCCCTAACCTTTAGCATGTTATAACTATGTGATTAAGCTTGTCAAAAAGGTCTTATGTTCGTGAACAGCTCGTGTTCGGCTCGTTAAGCAAACAAGCCGAACACAAACACACTTTTTAAGCTCAAAATATAAACAAGTCGAACACGAGCTGAGCATGGGCTCGCTTGTGTTAGGCTCGTTTACACCCCTACTGGCAAAGTTATGCATGAATGGCTGCATTATTGAGGATTTGGCGTGATTTAGCTCCTGCTCTCTTCTTCTGCACTTGATTAGGTCCCTTTTCATAAGAGTGGTAGGGCGTTATTTATATAATCCATGTTGAAAATAAACACAAAATCCGAACCTCATCGAATTGCTCGGAGAGATTACCTTGATCAGACTGTGTTCAATGGACATTTAACTTCCTCGATAATATCATAATTGAGTGATATTAGATTTGTTGGATTCATCTTGTTGACATTATCGATTTGACAATGAACTTGTGAGATTTAGATCCATTTTACTTTACAATTAAGCATCGAAAGCTCCAAAAAGTATAGTTTAACTACTTGACTGTGCTTAATTTTGTTCGAATAACCGTTGGGTCATTTTCGTCGAACCGGTCAATTTGATTGTAAGTTTATTAAAATTAAAGTTCTGGATCACTTTTAATCGAAATTTGAATTTTTCTTATTCAAAAACCACCTCAAGGTCTATCAGATCTCGTTATTTCTGTCGGATGATGAAAATTTATTGATTGATATCAAATTTTTTATATATAATATTTTTTTTAATTTTTTTCATATTTTAATTTATTATTTAAGATATTTTACTTTTATTTAGGTTTGCTAATATTTTATTAAATATTTGTTAGCATTTTTACTTGTTTTTCATCTCACCTAAAAATATCTTTTTTATTATTTAAAAATAGGTTATACATCCTTTTATGAGTAGGAAAGGAGACACACACACAACATACTTATGTATATATCTATCTATCTATCTATCTATATATATTTATGTATTTATTTATAGATAAATTAAAGTTTTAATTTAAAATTAGATTTTTTGTTTGAATTTCTATATTTTTAATTAATAATTTGATATTATAATATCTAGTAAAATGATTGCACAATTATTTTAAATAATAATTTTTTTTACAAATTCTTGGCTGTATAATTTCATGAACTTTGTATTAAATTAAAAAAAAATGAAGTCATAAATATCAGTATTAAATCTGGATGAGAAGGATATGAAATTACTTTTTAAATTTATTAATTTGCCATAATTTTTGTTGCTCTGGATATTTCATGGATATCTTGTTTAAAAAAAAAAAAATCTAAGTATCAGAAGATTTTTTTTTCCAAAAATAAAATAATATTTTTAATTTTTAGGATATTTAAGCAAAAGCACAAAATAAGGTCTTTAATGTGTGTTTGAGATAAAATTCAAAGCTTTTTGTACTCTATATCAAATATCTTTTTGTTTTGACAAAAAAAATATCTTTATATTTCATATATTTTATATCGAGATTATGAAATTTGTGTCGAATAAATAGAAAAAAAAAATTTCTTTAAAGTTCATATTTGATACACTAATTACAATAGGTCGAACCCTACGGTCGACCCACGAGCCGTGTTTCAAAATAAGCTGTTTATTCTAAGACGCACAAGCTGCCTCAAATTGACCTGAAGTAAGCAAGCCGAGGTATAATGCCCAGAAGCTGGAACCTACTACACTCAGAGAGCCCGTCCGGTCTATATACTGGGCTGAAGGCCCACTTTGCAACAACGTCCCATGAGCCTTCAGGCCTTTCAAAAGCAAAATACCAATATAGTTATTTTATATACCCCACTTCAAGTCTTGCAAATTTTAAATGTTTATTGATAAATTGATAAATTGATAAAATTGATTAGAACATAAATATATAATGTATTTTGTGTGATTTCATTTGAGAGAAATTCAAAAAAATTGATAGGATAGAAAATAGTGTAAATTTATTATTTCTTGCATAATTTTATAATTAGCATATAGTAAAATAAATTCATTGACTATAATCTAATGATATGGCTTCAACAAATTTTTATCATGATGCATGAATCTCAATGTATTTTGAGTAAGAAATATTCCACGTTGAAATTCATGATCATTCGAGTCTCGATTTTAACAAATTTATGTTAAACAAAATATCTCAATAAGATGAACTCAATGATACCAAATAACATCTAATCTGTGCCTAACTAAGCCCAAATAAATACTTGATGTATTGACGAAGAATTTAATTCGTCATTCTAAATAATGTAAAAATTTAGCATGCTTATAACTAAATAGATTTGGTCGTCTAGAGAATCCAAATTGCCCAAGAACATTCAATTATGAGGCCATTATGGTACTCAAATATTAAAAAGTGATATATGATTAAGTGAATCAATATGAACCGTCCGATAAAGTGTTTTAGGAGATTGATCAACTTTACTAAAATGTTGATCTACTATAGTATGAAGATACTCTAATTCTACACTTGAGGAGAGAAAAGAGAGCGAGTTGACTTATAAACATTAATTTTTGAAATTTGTCGGTCACTAGAGTTCATCACCTACCATCGGAGTTCGTCGCCTATCATAAAAAGTCATCGTAGACCACCACCTACATTTTTTTGCGATCTGCTAAGGTTGTCATAGCCAACAACTACAACTTCTTCAACCACCTAAACATATTATATCCACTAGCTACGACATTTGTAGTCAATAATGACTATTATAACCTTCAATTATGACTTATGTAGTCAACTGCAGCTATATAACCAAATTACTATTATACATTTGTGATAATCAATTTCTATAATTATATATTTCCTAACTCAAGTGACATAAATTTTCTAGCACGTAATAGTTTGGTGTCACATGTGGGAAATACATTTGCACCTTTTTTATGGCTAAGTGTGATCTATCAACAGCATAGCTGCCCACACCAAAACCCACCATTTTAAGGAATAGTCTTGAAGCCAATACACCATGCCTCTATTTCTATTTTTCTTGGCAAAGGATCCTATTTTTAACTCTTGGAAGTTCAAAATGAGATTTCTTAACTCTTATGCGAGTCTCGGCAACCAATGCTTATGAAAACTGGTGGATCTTAAATATCACAAAATTAACCACTGATTGGACATACTTAACTCGAGAATACTCATCTAGGGCTCCCTCTTCAACATGATCATAAAACTAACATCCTCGATATTACTAGCTCCACATAGGGGTGTAAACGAACCGAACACGAACGAACATGGCTCGTGTTCGTGTTTGGTTCGTTTGAAATTTAATTTGTTTGAAATTAGTTCGTGTTTGAAATTGTTCGTGAAGTCACTGTTCGTGTTCGTTTCTTAACGAACGAGCTGAACACTAGCTGTTCGCGAAAGACGAGCCAGTTTGACATCCCTAATATTATATATATATAAATAATATATTGTAGTGGTTATATAACTTATATTATATAAATATATAATATCAATTTTAGTATATTACTAATACTGTATATTAGTATATTACTATTATTAATTTATTATATATTATAATTTATAAAATTTAATTTTTTTAAATATCATAAATTTATTTATATATAACTATTTTATATTATTTTATATTTCGAACAATAACGATTCGAACACGAATGAACGCATCACTGTTCGTATTTAGTTCGTTTAATTAACTGAACGAAAAATGTTTGTTCACGTTTGTCTCATTTACTTATCGAACGAATCGAGCACGAACTCATTAACGAACCGAACACGAACTGTTCACAAACAACAAGCTTTTTTGGCAGCCCTAGCTCCACAGCCTCCAAATTAACTCCCGTTGTCACTTCTACCAAAGCAATGGTCATACCAGTAAATCAGGATATCAACTGATGGAAGAAATGAAAAGACACAATCAACAGAAGTATTTTGGGTCAATTTGAACCAAATAATTAGGATTATGTGGATAAAACTGCCATTGAGGGGCATTAAACTCAAAAGGTAGAACAAGAAAATCACCAAATCGTTTTCTCAAGTATGGTGTTACTATATTTCCAAAAAAAAGTAGAGTCATCTTGACCTACGCCCTAAGCTTCTGAACATAGAACATTTATAACACCATATTTTGGACTTAACCGGTCTCAACGGAACTTGATTTAAGCTTTTCTATCAAAGCCATCAAGCAATTGCTCCAACTAAAAGCATAAGATAGGTTGAAAATTTTTAATGGCTTATATTCAATCTCATTCGCACAAATTAACGTCGTTGGGCCGCACTTCAACTAACAACTTAGGATAAGTAAAAAATTCTTAATGGATTACAATAGACCTCATCCATACAATTTAACGTGGCTGAGCCGTCCTTGAACAACAACCTATAATATGCCTAATATCCAAGATGATTTTTTTTTTCAACCTCTTTCTTACAAGCAAATGTCGTAACACTTAGAAACATAACCTCATATAGGTCTAAACTTCTTGAGGAATTTCTTTTGATTTCTTCTTCATGGGTTAAACACTTCGAAACATAACTTCAGATAGGTCAAACATCCTTGAGAAATTTCTTTTCGATCTCTTATTTACATTTTAACATAGTCGAGTAATAGTCCTCCGACAAATATTTAATCAAATTCTAAAATCATAGAAAATGAACTAAAGTTTGAATTTCAAATACAATGATATTTTACATTGACTTTGAATGTCTTCCAACAATTAGCTGAATTAGGAATGCTTAATATTGTCGACCAAAAAGCCTCTTAAGTGCAACCCACAATCTGAGAACTCCTACTCCTTAAAATTGTGATTTTTTTTAGGTTTTTCTATGTCTGGATGATTTCTTCTCTCAGAAATAGGCAAAACTTCAACTCATACTTTGTTCAGAATCTTAAATGTGTGCATGGCATAGCATGGGGATGTGTATATGAGGAAAAGGTGAGTTAGCCAACTCAATGAATTGAGTCGAGCCAAGAGGGAGCTTCTCTATCTTGAGATAGTTTAGTAAAAACTTGTTCCAGTTTGATTCAAGCTTTAAAGATTGTTCGAGCTCGACTTGTTTAGAAATATGTTTTCAAGCTTATTAACGAGTAACTCATTTAAAAAAATAAATGAGTTATAATGAAGCCTTAATTAAGCTTTAATCAAGTCTTACTCGAAAATTGTACGAGCTAGTTGTTGGAAAAAATAAACGAGTCATATCAAATACCGCGTGTTATGCTTAAAAATAAATATTTAAAAGATAATGTTTCGTAATCGAGCTTGTTCACGAACCATAAATGATACTATTCATAATCATAAATGTCCCAAACAATACACTTCAGACTAGTTCATCTAGTAATCTATTACTTGTGAAAAGTGTGCATTCTCGTTCAATTAATAAATCAAACTATCATCAATGAGCACTAATCGAGCCGAGCCATGAGTAAGCCATCGAACACTAATTAGTCATCAAGCCCATCTTACCTCTTCATGGTAATTCTTGCAGACAAAGCCACTGATTTCTTTACAGTTAAACCTAAAATGTTACATAAATTGACCATGATCAGATTTCATAATTGAACCAACAAGGAACTGAGAAGATAAGGCACACTGATTAAATAAATGAATTATAGATAAAATAATTATTACATTTATGACACCCAGAACTCCTTTATCATGTATAATAATCAAAATGTGCTGGTGCACGTTGAAACATGAAATTAAATACATAATAATGCTCACCATGCAAATAAATACAAATGCTTTTTTTATTTATTTTCATGCATTAAATTCAAATTAATATTGTGAAAATAAATCGCTAATGGTAATAAAATGTTTTTTTTAATCTTTTAAAATTTGCAGAAAAATGCATGAATTTTAAAATTCAAATGTATAATATTTCATATGTATGATAAAGACTTGAGACCAGCTCATTATGGTTTGGCAGGTCAACTATTATGTGCTTAGGCCTAATTGTGACTAGGCATGAATTCGACCTCAAACCAAATTTGGCTTAACTATGGATTCAAGTTATATTTGAATAGAATCTTTATTATATTTCATTTTGATTAACTACTATTTTAATTCTTTTAAGAGGTAGAGTTTTGTATTATTCGTTAGTTCATATAATATGATACTGGATGAACAACAAGTCTAAGTGAGTGGGAAGAGGTTTATTTTTAAATAGTAGCTTTATGCACATCCTTATAGGATTATGAAGCCTTTTAAGATGTAGGGTTTCCATTGCTGTATTTTTTACGTACATTCGCCACCCATTACCATATCTTGGTGACTCCTAGGGTGTTAAAGAAAGAAAGAGAGATTGTGCCTCCTTCATTCCTCATCCCCTATTATTTACGCACATTCGCAACGCATTATCGTATTTTGATGACTCTCAGGATGTTGAAGAAAAAAAGAGAGATTGTGTCTCTCCCATCCACCTTCGCACCCCCCACCTCGTCATCTTCCACCCTTTCATTTTTTGCATTTCACCTTTATTTAATCAAGTCTTATGTAATATCCTTCCGTGTAGCTTAACTCAAAAGTTTGGTTGTTTAGCTCAGTTCGCCGATATTGGCAGGTGAGCTCAATTCAAACATTTCAATAGGTGGGTTCAATATAGCCACTTCGACATGAAGGCTCAGTTTCGCTCAGCTTAGCTCAATTTTATAGCTTGGTAGCTTAACAGACATTTTTAGGTACATACATTTAGTTCTCTGATTTTCTTTTATCTTTGATAAGAAACCATAAAAGAATAAAATAATGAAAGACATGAAGCTATAAATTGCTTGTCCCTATAAGATAAGTGTGTACTTCATTTATCTAAGAAATAAATTTGTTGATACAAATTAAAAAATCAGTGGTGTATTTCATTATGTACAAATCATTCATATATATGGAGGCTTTTAGCACTTTTATAGGGTATTATTTCGAGAGCACTTTGCCTATACCTTCAAGATTTTGTCCTGCAGGCATTACGACTCACTTTTAGATACTTTATAATTAACTTGATTATTTTATAGGGAGAGTTCCCCGAGTAATGGTAGTAAGAAAAAATTCTTCTTCTTTTTTATGTAACTAGATGGATTGTTCACTTATAATGTAACTCAACTATAAAGAAACTAAAGTGGTTTCATTAAATTCATCATATCCTTCAATTGGGGGCACTTTGGCTACACCTATATGGAGTAGTCACTGCAGTTTTTCAATTTTAGCTAGGATGAGATCTCATGGCCTTCAATCTATAGGCTAACTGACTTCATTCTTTATTCTACTGAGTAATATTTTAGAAAGATTTATTCTAAATTTTTTGGGATGAGTAGGATCTAAAGGTATGGGTGATATTTCTTTTACTATTAGGAGATTTGCCTAATGGGGCCAAGTTCCTCAATTAATCAAAAATATTTTGTAAAATGAAAGCAATATTGAAAAATTATATAGAGAACTAATTAGTAAAAGATTTTAAAGAATGTAAACTGAAAGATTAAGAATAGAATATTTTATCTCATCCATTGAAAAGTCATATAGTATGGTTTTTGTTGTCCTTCTTAAGATGTCTACTCGTAACTTTAGATTTAAGAAATACTTTCACGGTCACTACAACATTTTGGATGCCAAATCCTTTTAGGAGTAGGGTCATGTAATGCATGTAGGTTATGCGTAAATCCTAATAGCATTGAGCAGAAGAAGAATAAAAAGATAGAAAGAGAAAGAAAAAATTCTTTTTAAAATTACGACAATTCTCATATCAACATTCATTCAATAAGATCATAAATAAACTCCCTGGGTTTCTGTGTCACTTATTTATATATTAGGCAATGATAGAGGGGGACAAAGCAGCTTATACATTCGGCATTGATAGACTCTCTGGGTTAGTTGTTCGCAACTTTATTATAGAGGAGGGATCTAGCTCCTTGCTAAAATCTATTAATAAGATTATTGGCCAGAAAGTTAAAACCAATTGAGAGAGTGAGGGTGAAAGAATCCTCTAATTCAGTTCGCAGTATATTGAAGAGGACTCTGCCCAAGGCTAATGAGGAATAGTAGGCTTAAGAGGTTGATCTACTGATAAATCCCCTTTGAAGCTTAACTTCACCTGACTATTTCAGATATCCCTCTCCTGCTTGATTCTTAATGAGTCAGGGTGGATGCCCCTTTGTCTGATGGAACGTTGTCAGTAGGCGAATTCTAGCCCTGTGACGTTGATGGCATAACGTGGTCTGAAGTGAATCAGATCTTAGGTAAAATTGTTCTTTCTCTTTCCTTCATTTTCCCTTCGTCTGATGCTCGCTAATGATTTTTCTTTTCATAGATGGGGGTTCTTGCGTTGGGCGATTGATAGTTGGCACTAATAACATGATCCAATCTCACAACGGTGTTTTTTTTGAAGGGGTTGGCCAGTGAAGTGGGTGTGATTGGCCAAGAGGAAGGTAGAGGTTGATGCTAGGCTAGATTAAATCAGATAAAGAGTGAAGACGACAGAAGGAAGACTCACTACTGTGGCAGGGGGGGAAATTAGTTGAGTAGGTGAGGAGTTAGCTCTTAACACTCATGTTATTGTGGTCGCATTTTAAAGGATCTTACCCAGAGAAGTGATATTTACCACTGGGAGATGTAAGGTCCTTGCTAAACGGATGCAGCCCCTTTCGGTTGGTGAAGAGTTGGGGGGGCAGTCCAGGTTATCTAAGAGAATTTCAAACAAAAGCGGCTTCGTATGAGGAGTGAGGAAAAAGATAGCTGCTCTTAATTGAGGAACGTCATTTCTCAATCTTCCTACTAGGAATGAGATTAATCTGCTGTGACTTTCGAAGAGATCAGGCCTAAGATTGATCCCGGAGGAAGGAACTCTATGACCCATCGCCATGAAGGCAAAGAGCCACTTGCTAAATTTGCCCCCTGTCTCCTTTGCCAATGAAGGAAACTGGGGGTTTCCTTCCGAGTTAGATTCTTTTCCAGGTCCCTGGGGTGAAGATCTGGAATTTACCCGATGGTCTCTTTACTATAATTGATTGATCGATTGACTGATACTCTGATTTCCCATCTACTGAGAATTACCCTCTTGCGATTTTGGAGACCATCTGGTCCTTGACATTCATGAGGTCTCTGTGTGAGTTGGAGCCGCCTGAATTATTTAAGACGGCTGACTGATACAACTTGAAAGTATGGGAGGCCTCTCATCTTAAATCGATGGCTTGGGACATTGTCGAGACTAAGTGGGTTGCTTTCGTAAAGCAAGCCAAGGTCTTGGTTGGGCTGACCAAGGTGGCGGAGGGGCAAGCCAAGTTAGCTATGGAAATGCTTGTTGGGATTGTAGAGGAACTTTCATTAGTTTCCAAATTATTTTCATTCATCGCTAAAGAAAATCATAATTTAAGAGAATAAATGGTGATTATGAAGACATAGGAAGAGTTCTTCTCCTTGCTTTTACCCCACCCCATGCTGATCAAGCCTTTTGACAAACAATGTCATATTGGGAGCTTGACAACGATTGATTGATTCATCTGATCGGGCTTGGTTGATACATAATATTCTAACTTCCGAGAGTTTGCAACCTTATTTTCCAGTTTCAAAGGGTCATCTTGGGATGACCTGGATGTTGGAAATGACGGAATTTCTCCAGGCAACCGCCTGAAGCTTAAGCACTTCTTTTGGAAATTGTATTCCTTATTTATTATTATTTAATTTTTTAAGGTTTTATATAGATGCTAATTTCTTTCAACTGCTAAGAGAGTAGGTGTTTTTGTAAACAAAAAGATTTTGTGGTTGCATATTTCTTTTGTAATGACATGAAGCAGCTCGATTGTTTTTTATTTGTATTTCTATACCTTTTTGGTTTCTACACTTGTAGTCGTTGTCGCTTCAAAAAAGTTTGTCACCCAGGCTCTGTGGCAAAGTGATTAACGCCTTGTTTTATTGTTGTTTACCAATATTATGATGAGAATTCTCTCCAAGGGTTTAGCCAGTTAGACCATTCTTGGTGCTACAACATATCTAATATTTGGTCAGCCTGTCGGTCTTTGATTTGTGCTCGGTCGGGCAAGCTTGGCACCACTTATGGCTGCCTTCATTCTCCATATTGGAATAGACGATCTTGGCCCCACGGTCTATCGATCTTTGATATGAGCTCAATCGTGTGATCTTGGCGCCATGGCTGGCTTTCATCTTTCCCCGAATTAGATCGGGCAAACTTGGCGCTACGATCTACCGGTCTTTGATATGCGCTTAGCTGGGCAATATTGGAGCCATAACTGGCTCTTCATTCCCTAGGTTGGACCGAGCGATCTAGGCGGCTCGGTCAACAATTTTTGATATGCGCTCATCTGGGCAACTTTGTTGCCACGACTGACTGTCTTCATTTCTCGGGTTGGACCAGGAGGCTTTGGCGCCAAGGCCTGTCGATCTTTGATATGCACTCAGACTGGCGATCTTGATGCAACAGGTGACTATTCTCCATTCCCTGGGTTGGACCAGGGGATCTTGGCACCGTGGTTTCCCGGTCTTTGATTTACGCTCAATTGGGTCATCTTGGCGTCACAGTTGGATGTCTTCATACCTCGGTTGGACTGGGTGATCTTGGCATCATGGTCTACATATATTTGATATGTGTTCGGTTGGGCAATCTTGGTGCAACGACTGACTGTTCTTCATTCCCCGGGTTGGACCAAACAATCCTAACACCACAATCTACCAGTCTTTGATATGCGCTCAATCGGATGATATTTGAGCCACGACTGGCTTCTCTTCATTCCCTGAGTTGGATCGGGCGATCTTGGTGCCACGGTCTGCCTATTTTTGATATGCACTTAGTCGGGAAATCTTGGCACCACAGCTGGTTGTCTCCATTCCTCGGATTCTTTTTTTACCTGAAAGTTTTTATTTTTGGTTTGTGTGGCGCTCATACACAATTTTAGTTGAATATTAAATAAAATCTTTATTTACATCTCTAACAAGAAAAGGAAATAAGTTTTCATCCAAGACTTTTTATGCAGAAGGTACATAAATGGATGAAAGAGAAAAAATAATTTTTTAGATAAGCCATCTGTACCATCGATCAACTCCTTCTAGGAGTCACGCATGGTGCGCATGTTCCTCCATGGATCACTAGGACTACTTCGATGATGTGGACGACATTCGTTTGGACTGGTCCAAGTGGGACCTCTAACGCCGACATTATCCCTTGTCTCTGACTCGAGTGTCCCCCGAGCCACGAACTCCTTTAGTTTATCCGCCTTGATCAACTTCTAAATGAAACTCCAGAGGTGCATGCATTCCTTCATTTCGTGATCGTGATCTTGGTGGTACTTGCAGTACTTACTTCCATCTCAGAGAAAACGTCTGACACTCATTGGCACAGACTACTTAAAGTACTCTTTGTCCTGGATGGCATTCATGATTTCCTCCATCGATACCCTTAGATGGGTAGCATGCAAACCATCTTGATCTTCGTACGGCTATTCATATTGCAGTTGAGTCTCTCATTGCACCAGGCTGATCAAGGGTCTTAATTCATTACTCTGCCTCCATGTCGGTCGTGTCGTCTGGCCTTTTCGCCATTGCAAGAGGGCTGGTCGTCTTCGAAATGACGTAAGATGGGAGGTCAACATTCTTTCTTTATTTTTAACCCGCCTCTTAGGGGACCCTTTTTTTAGCATGACATCCTTTTCGTTCTTGTTTGGGGGTACTCTCTATTAGCATAAGCTTGTTAGCCATTTCTAACCGCTCAGCCAAATCCTGGGGTTTTTTGATACAAAGGTTGTAGGAAAGTCTTTCGATCCTCAAGGCTTGTTTCAAGGTGGCTACAGAGGCATCTACTTTGAGGTCTTTCACCTCCAACATTTCCCTTTAAAAACATACAATGAACCCTCGCAGACTCTCCTGCTCACCTTCCCAGAGCTGCCATAAGGAGTGCACGCTCTTCGTGGGTTTCCTGGCATTAGTGAATTGTACCAAGAACAACTTCTTGAAATTAGCAAAGCTGCTGATGCTCCCAATCAGAAGAGTGTGGAACCACATCAACGGTGACGTCCTTAAAGCGGTGAAAAATAGATGTCACTTGAACACATCTGAGATCATGAGCAGACATACAACTAATTCAAATGTGGCAATGTGGTCGTTGGAGTCTGATCATCCCTATAAGCTTCCAAGAACATAAATTTAAACTATTTTAGGGACTCCGCTCTAGAGATTTTGAGGAAGAAAGAGTTCTAAGACTGGCACAGGCCTTCAATACGTTTAGTGCATTGGTTTCTCACTTGCACTGATCTAACGCTATATTGGTACTGTGAGTCACCGGCCACCTTGTGATAGTAGTTTTCCCTACTAGCAACATGCATCGATGCCACCTCCTATTGCCAGTTTTTCTCTTGCGGGGAATGATTTCCCGCCAGGGCTACGACTACCCTTAAAACCTCAACGATTTGGTCTGTCACATGATCCATAATTTGATTCTTCATCTCTTGCATTCTTCTTTGCATGTGTTCTTTCATGTCATCTCGTGGGGGTTCGGAGTTGGCCACCGCTCTTTGGTTACTCCTCTCCCTCTGCGATCATTGTGCTCTTCTTCTTTTTGATGACATAACTCCACACTCACAACAATTTTCATGATGTTGAATCTAAATCTGCACGGGAGAACTGCCTAAAAAATGAGTGTTAGGGGATGGGAGGGAGAGAGGGAGCAATAACAGTAAAAGAATAGTAAATTTGCATAATGTTTATTCATGAAATGAACTCGTTATTTTAGGAATGAGCCCTTATACATTTACACGTTGTACCCCAGAATACATAGGTACAAGATCCCCATGGGGTCCATAAATATGGTCTCCAAGCTATCAGGCCAAGTAGTTGCTTAATCGGGTGACGATGAGGTTGGGTGACTACTCATCGAGAGTCCTCACTATTCGACCTGAAGTTGAATGGCAAGTTCCTTCTTCCTGATCAACTCGAGATGGAGGATGGTAGGCTTAATCGAACAGATTTAATCAGCCATATTCTTCATGTGTAATTCTTCCCTTCTCTGTCTGAAATGCACTCCTTCTATGACGCAAGGAGAAAACAAACTGGTCGATCACGTAACCTTGGATCCCTCTTGCTAGGCCCCTCAAGACCACATCATCTCTTCCTTTACCTATAAAGTGTCGTCATGATTTGTCTCGGCACCTTTTTCATGTACATCTATATACATCAAAAAAAGGTGCATCACAACACACATAAAAATACATAGGTCATTTTCATACATACCAATTAAAGTACACATACACATACAAATCTAATGCCTAAATTTTAATGTTTTACATACACATACAACCCAATTTTTATGTGTTACATATCTAACACACATAAACTCCGGCTTTTTTTGCTTACAAATCACTCAACTCTTATGTATTACATATCTAACACCTAACCTTCATATTTTTCAGACATTCCACTCAATTCTTATGTATTACACATCTAACACAAACTTCAATTTTTGCATTCAAACCACTCAATTCTTTTGTAAGATATATCTAACATAAATTCCACAAAAATATAAATGGGGAATACCTTAAACTAAGAATGGAAGTTTGCCTAGCTTAGATATAAGATCGAAAGAATACTCGCCCCAGCCACTAAATTGCCGGTGCGAACACCCCCAAAATTGTTGTATGCTTGATAGAGAAAAGACGTAGCCGGAGCCGCAACTTAAAAGAAAATTCGAACAATAGAAGCGAAAATGAGGCTAGCAGGCATAATAATATAATTTTAGGGCATGTGCGTCGGCTTCCACGTCAGAATTTTCCGATGCAATAACGTTAGCGTTAACCTTATCGTCCAATGTGTCGATGTCATTAGAAATAATACGTTGAACAAGTTCAACGCAAAGGTTTGCATCGGTAAATATCAACATATTACTAACGCTAAACCATCCATAATAAACTTCACGAGAAATCAGATAGATTCGACGCAAAGTTTGTGTCCGAAATTTTTTGAGGCTCAAACGGATGCTAATAGTGAGCATTCGTGTAGTGTTTGATGGCTTAATGTTTGTATAACCCACTTTATTTCATGATTAGAAATATTATTAACTTGCTATTTTTTATTTTGCTCAATTTGCTTTTTTTTTATTAGAATATTAATCTTTCATTACACTTTGATACTTATTCATTTACACAATTCTTTATGCTTCAAAATGGCTAGAGGCTTATTTGTGATATAATGGATAAAAAAGCTTCTTAAAACTAGATTGCTCAACTTTAAACCTTAGGCTACGGGGGACAATTGTGACAACTTGAGTTAAGATTTGATCAACTTGGCAGATTGTGGAATAAAGAGATAGGAACTTTAAGAGCGAAGAGGAAATTCTAACAAACCACACACGCTAATCCGGGTTAGGAAAAGGCATCCAGAGAAATTATTGCATCAGGACACCTCATGCAAATTTACATCAGGTGTCCAATAATAGGGGGCCACCTGGCAATTTGGGCTCACTGACATACACGGTTCGGGTCTAGGTTGCCACATGGCACCCATCAGGTGTCCTCGTAAAATAATTGTTCCTGCCACTAAAGAGTGAAGAGGAAGCTTAAGCTGAAGTGCCTTTTTTGAACAGAACGGCAGAGAACCCCACCCCACTTCTCGTCATCATTGAAAGGCTGCCAATTCTTCTTTTCTTATTTATGGACGCAGAAAAAAGAAAGCATTCTACTCGAACAAATTCCATGATTCATCACCTTTAAAGACACTCGGGCTATGTAATAGAAAAATGTAAAGTTTTGGTTATCTCATATCACAGTCTCCCACCATTGCTTGAACATCCAAGTTCGAGCATCGTCGATTCAAGCTTCGTCTGAAGAAGCAATCCCTATGTGCATACATATCTAACACCTAAACTTCATATCACATAAAATATACTACTGTTTTAGCTTTTTCAAAGTGAAATGCCCTTTTTCATGCACCAGTAAAATGTCAAATATGTAAAAATTGATGCTTAGGTGTTCGCTATGTAAATACATAAAAATTGAGGAGCATGCATTTAAATCTTCATTTAATTTAAAGTTCGTAAACAGCTCATATTTGGTTAGGTAACCTGTCAACTCATGAACTAAACAAGCCCAAACTTGCATCTTGGTCCTAATCATGTCCAACTCCATAAAAAATGAGAAATTTTCACAAACTTATGGGGAATTTACATACACACCGCACAATTCTTATCATTTACATGTCTGACATCTGAACTGTCATATTTACATGCATAAAACTCAAATTTGTAAGATCATTACTAACTTTCTAAAAGTGAAATACATCTTTCCATGCTCCATTTCATGACACCAAACTGGTATAATAGCAAATATCAAACCTTTGCCATTTTATATGCAAATACATGATTTGAGGCATGCATGCAAATTTTCTATTTGTTAACTTCAACAATCTCAAAACTCAATTCCAGTCAAAGTCTATAATCAGATCCTTACATTGACGTGAGTCTACATAATCCAACACTAACAGTTCTTAATTTTTAATTAATCTAATATATAATTAAAGAATTATTATCTCGCCATCATCTTAACAAAAATTGTCGGTGAGTCCGTGTTTTAATAGCCACATATTAATTTGCCTGTGGTATCATTATTAAGCCATATAATATTATATCCTCGCTGGAATCAGCAGCTTGGAAGAAATGGACAAATAGGACCTCTTGTCACAGTAGTCATGAAAACTGCATGTGGGCGCAATGCTTACCTAACACTCTTAACCACAGTTGGCAAATGAGTTGTATAAAATATAAACACGCAGAATCCAAAGCAAATCCCAAAACATATAAACAATACAAAAGAGGAAATTGAAGAGCTGAAATTGACTAAATAGGAAGAAAAACTGGAGGAAATTTCAACAAAATCAGCATAGGTACAGCTAATGCCTTGTGTGTTAAGGTTCTACTGATTTTCTATTTGCTGATCAGATCATTAGAAGGCTAATCTCTTCAAAAACACTTCAAAGTTTGATTAATCTATATGGTCTGGATCCAGAAGCAAACAATATGCGACGTCATACATCATCATCATCATTGTTATAAGATATGCAGCACACAATTCTTATGTATTTACATATCTCACACCTGAACTTTCATATTTACATATATAGCACTTTGGTGTTTTAAGCTTATGCATGAAAATGTTTTTCAAAAGAAAAATCATAATAGCGCAATTTTTTATGTGATATTAAAGATTCGTGTTATGATATTAGATTTGTATTAAACTGTGCGCAAATGGGCGTGGAAATTTGTTTCAAGAGAAAAAAAGTTATCGAAATCAAATCAAAATTTTCAACCCATTCTACAAACATGCTTGGCTTGGCTTCATATTACAATGAATGAATTAGATTCATTCTTGGAACCCAATTCCGATTTGATCAATATTAGACCGTTAAAAGCCATAATTAAAAAGTTAAAGCTAAGTACATTAACCTCTCCTTTGGGCTTGCCTTGATGGAGCTTCACATAAGGTACAAATACACTTTGTATTTATGCATACAAAATAGTCCTCCGTCTAAAAATAAAAAGTTAAAGCTACAAGGAAGAAGACAACGGTTTCTCCCTCTCAAGGACCTACCACCACACTACACAATTATTGCACCCACAACTCTTATAGGGACACCAAGGCAAAGGCTGGAAAAGAGGGCCTAAAGGACAAAATTATTAATAAAAAGGGGCATTTACATATATAGCACACAATTCTAATGTATTTACATATCTCGCTCCTAAACTTTCATATTTACATGCATAGCCCTCAAATATTTAATATCACATAAAAAATAGCTCTATTACTGGTTTTTTAAAGTGAAATACACCTTTTCCTGCATTATTATAAGCCACCAAAGTGCTATGTATGTAAATAAAAAAGTTTAGGTGTGAGATATGCAAATACAAAAGAATTGTGTGCTAGATATTTAAATTCCCTAACAATAATAATAGCCGAAAATTGTCTGCAACCTACTCTTTTTTATATTATATCAATGTAAAGGACCTTCTCAGCTCATCAGAGAGTCCAAACGGTCAAATAACTAATCTTAAACATTATAAAAGAATCTAATACAATTAATAAAAAAAAACAGTATATCTTAATATAACAAAGAAGGTAGAGAACAAGAGGAGCATAGACCCTCAAAAGAACAAATTTGCTGGAGAAGATCATGTACAACAACAAGATAAAACACTTTAACCAGAACCATACCTCTACAATAATTGTGACCAATGGCTTCCTAGGCTTTCAATTCTCCTTCTTTAACATGCTCATTCTTGAATCTGTTCAAATTTCCATTTTTCCCAAGAGAGCAACAACAAAAGAATGCTGAAAACATCTTTCAATCTCAGGTTGTTTTAGAATGCTGAAAACATCTTTCAATCTCAGGTTGTTTTATCATTAACACGAAGGTGACCGATTGTTTGCTCCTCAAATCTCTTGATTTCGTCGGAGAGGCGTTTCATGTTGTCATCGTAAACATATGGTATCTTCTCGTACCAAGTCACATTGCCTTTCACAGGCATCTGTATGAATTCTCGACACGGCTCCCCTAAGACATTGATGGAGTTGTGGTAGTGATAGTACCGGATTATGGATTCGGTTTTGTGTGTAGTTGGTCCGATGACATTCTCAGACATGTGAACTCCAGTGGCAAAAGCATTTTTCGCTTGGATCGCGTATTTTCTATCTCTTCTCACACCGGTGATTGAATTCCTGAATACTAGCTTCTCAAATCCCCATTCCCTGAAATCAAATAATAGAAGGATTCAGAGGAAATCAAAGAGTGAGGTAGCTAATATATATGCTTTTTAACAGTATCAGTAACTCTTTTTCTTGGCTGCAACAATCATTATGATGTGTAAGCACAAAAAACTCTTAAGAAATATTAACAAAGAAGAAGAAAAAATTGTCCATATATCTAATACAAAGTTTTAGATGGTCTAATTTACAAAGAAGTTACAATTCAGTAGCATCACATATGATTCAAACGATACACTGGTAAAATTACCAAATGCTTGCTGGAAAAATACTGAAGAAAAGAGCAAAAGGCCAGTTTTTAAAGATCTCAAGTGCCAAAAACCAAACCCACCATGCCATCCCAACAATCAGATTCTCACATCTTTTACGGCTCATTTGGTTGCTTGAAGGCAGAAATCATGCTTAAAGAAATAATTAAAGTTCTTAAATCCAACAGTGGTAAGAAGTAGTTGATTTCAAACTCTACAAATCTTCTCAAAACTGCCTCAAAAATGAGAATTTAGTTTTCGAATCAAACAACAACATTTTATCAAAGCGAGTCAAGCTAATACATCAAATTTCAAATGAAATGATTGAATTATTATGCCCTAAAGGTCAAATATAAATTATATAATCATGAACTATGTTGAGTTTTGATTCTCTTCCAAGAGGTATGTATGAACGTAATAGCGGTGCAAATGGATGCTCAACTCCACAAGCCTTTGAAGGCAATAGGCTATTTCGTTTCATAATCATTGNCTCTTATGTATTACATATCTAACACCTAACCTTCATATTTTTCATACATTCCACTCAATTCTTATGTATTACGTTTCTAACACATAAACTTCAATTTTTGCATTCAAACCCCTCAATTCTTTTGTAAGATATATCTAACATAAATTCCACAAAAATATAAATGGGGACTACCTTAAACTAAGAAAGGAAGTTTGCCTAGCTTAGATATAAGATCGAAAGAATACTCGCCCGAGCCACTAAATCGCCGGTGCGAACGCCCCCAAAGTTGTTGTATGCTTGATAGAGAAAAGACGTAGCCGGAGCCGCAACTTAAAAGAAAATTCGAACAATAGAAGTGAAGATGTGGCTAGCAGGCATAATAATATAATTTTAGGGCATGTGTGTCGGCTTCCACGTCGGAATTTTCCGATGCAATAACGTTAGCGTTAACCTTATCGTAGAAATAATACGTTCAACTCAAAAGTCGACACAAAAGGTTTGCATCGGTAAGTATCGGCGTACTACTGACGCTAAAGCATCCATAATAAGCTTCACCTTAAATCATACATAAATTCGACTCAAACTTTGTGTCCGAAATTTTCTGAGGCTAAAACAAATGCTAATAGGGAGCATTCGTGTAGTGTTTGATGGCTTAATGTTTGTATAACCCACTTTATTTCATGAATTGATATTATTATTAACTTGCTATTTTTTTTATTTTGCTCAATTTGCTATTTTTTTTTAATTTTATTAGAATATTAATCTGTCATTACACTTTGATACTTATTCATTTACACAATTCTTTATGCTTCAAAATGGCTAGAGGCTTATTTGTGATATAATGGATAAAAAAGCTTCTTAAAACTCGGTTGCTCAACTTTAAACCTTAGGCTACGGGGGACAATTGTGACAACTTGAGTTAAGATCTGATCAACTTCGCAGATTGTGGAATAAAGAGATAGGAACTTTAAGAGTGAAGAGGAAATTCTAACAAACCCCACACGCTGACCCGGGTTAGGAAAAGGCCTTCGGAGAAATTATTGCATCAAGACGCTAATTTGCATCAGGACACCTCATGCAAATTTGCATGAGGAATTTGCATCAGGACACCTCATGCAAATTTGCATCAGGTGTCAAATAATAGAGGGCCACGTGATAATTTGGGCTCACTGACATACACAGTTTGGGCCCGGGTTGTCACGTGGCATCCTGTTATTGGACAGCTGAAGCAATGACAGCTGATGCAATCTACATCAGGTGTCCTCATAAAATAATTGTTCCTGCCAATAAAGAGTGAAGAGGAAGCTTAAGCTGAAGTGCCTTTTTTGAACAGAACAGCAGAGAACCCCACCCACTTCTCTTCATCATTGAAAGGCTGCCAATTCTTCTTTTCTTATTTATGGACGCAGAAAAAAGAAAGCATTGTACTCGAACAAATTCCATGATTCATAACCTTTAAAGTTACTCGGGTTAAGTAATAGAAAAATGTAAAGTTTTGGTTATCTCACATCACAGTCTCCCACCATTGCTTGAACATCCAAGTTCGAGCATCGTTGATTCAAGCTTCATCTGAAGAAGCATTCCCGTTCAACAAATCTGATTTAAAAGCCACATCTGATGAACCGGAAAAATTTATCCTTTTTTTACAATGCAACATTCAAAGACATTCTAAAAACTCTCCTGCGCCAAACTAAAATTTTTCCGGGCAGCGGCGTTCAGTGCAACCCCAATGGAAGTTCAGTGCGTTCTCCAATAAAGCCTTCGTTTACGGGAATATACATACATACCACGCAATTCCTATGTGCATACATATCTAACACCTAAACTTCATATCACATAAAATATACCACTGTTTTAGCTTTTTTAAAGTGAAATGCCCTTTTTCATGCACGAGTAAAATGTCAAATATGTAAAAATTGATGCTTAGGTGTTTGATATGTAAATACATAAAAATTGAGGAGCATGTTAACGTTCGTAAACAGCTCATATTTGGTTAGGTAACCAGTCAACTCATGAACTAAACAAAACCAAACTTGCATCTTGGTCCTAATCATGTCCAACTCCATAAAAAATGAGAAATTTTCACAAACTTATGGGGAATTTACATACACACCGCACAATTCTTATCACTTGCATGTCTAACTTCTGAACTGTCATATTTACATGCATAAAACTCAAATTTGTAAGATCATTACTAACTTTCTAAAAGCGAAATACATCTTTTCAAGCTCCATTTCATGACACCAAACTGGTATAATTGCAGNAAACCAAACTTGCATCTTGGTCCTAATCATGTCCAACTCCATAAAAAATGAGAAATTTTCACAAACTTATGGTGAATTTACATACACACCGCACAATTCTTATCACTTGCATGTCTAACTTCTGAATTGTCATATTTACATGCATAAAACTCAAATTTGTAAGATCATTACTAACTTTCTAAAAGGGAAATACATCTTTCCATGCTCCATTTCATGACACCAAACTGGTATAATTGCAAATATCAAACCTTTGCCATTTTATATGCAAATACATAAGATTTGAGGCATGCATGCAAATTTTCTAATTATTAACTTCAACAATCTCAAAACTCAATTCCAGTCAAACTCTATAATCAGATCCTTACATTGACGTGAGTCTACATAAACCAACACTAACAGTTCTTAATTTTTAATTAATCTAATATATAATTAAAGAATTATTATCTCGACATCAANTTTCTAATTATTAACTTCAACAATCTCAAAACTCAATTCCAGTCAAACTCTATAATCAGATCCTTACATTGATGTGAGTCTACATAATCCAACACTAACAGTTCTTAATTTTTAATTAATCTAATATGTAATTAAAGAATTATTATCTCGCCATCATCTTAACAAAAATTGTCGGTGAGCCCGTGTTTTAATAGCCACATATTAATTTGCCTGTGGTATCATTATTAAGCCATATAATATTATATCCTCGCTGGAATCAGCAGCTTGGAAGAAATGGACAAATAGGACCTCCTGTCACAGTAGTCATGAAAACTGCATGTGGGCGCAATGCTTACCTAACACTCTTAACCACAGTTGGCAAATGAGTTGTATAAAATATAAACACACAGAATCCAAAGCAAATCCCAAAACATATAAACAATACAAAAGAGGAAATTGAAGAGCTGAAATTGACTAAATAGGAAGAAAAACAGGAGGAAATTTCAACAAAATCAGCATAGGTACAGCTAATGCCTTGTGTATAAAGGTTCTTCTGATTTTCTATTTGCTGATCAGATCATTAGAAGGCTAATCTCTTCAAAAACACTTCAAAGTTTGATTAATCCATATGGTCTGGATCCAGAAGCAAACAATATGCGACGTCATACATCACCATTGTTATAAAATATGCAGCACACAATTCTTATGTATTTACATATCTCACACCTGAACTTTCATATTTACAAATATAGCACTTATTATTTTAAGCTTATGCATGAAAATGTTTTCATAAAGAAAAATCATAATAGCGTAATTTTTTATGTGATATTAAGGATTTGTGTTATGATATTAGATTTGTATTAAACTATGCGCAAATGGGCGTGGAAATTTGTTTCAAGAGAAAAAATTATCGAAATCAAATCAAAAATTTCAACCCATTCTACAAACATGCTTGGCTTGGCTTCATATTACAATGAATGAATTAGATTCATTCTTGGAACCCAAATCAGATTGATCAAGATTAGACCGTTAAAAGCCAAAATAAAAAAGTTAAAGCTAAGTACATTAACCTCTCCTTTGGGCTTGCATTGATGGAGCTTCACACAAGGTACAAATACACTTTGTATTTATCCATACAAAATAGTCCTCCGTCTAACAAAAAAAGGTTAAAGCTACAAGGAAGAAGACAACGGTCTCTCCCTCTCAAGGACCTACCACCACACTACACAATTATTGCACCCACAACTCTTATAGGGACACCAAGGCAAAGGCTGGAAAGAGGGCCTAAAGGACAAAATTATTAATAAAAAGGGGCATTTACATACATAGCACACAATTCTAATGTATTTACATATCTCGCGCCTAAACTTTCATATTTACATGCATAGCACTCAAATATTTAATATCACATTAAAAATAGCACTATTACTGGTTTTTAAAGTGAAATACACCTTTTCCTGCATAACTATAAACNGTTCTTCTTGCCGTGTTGCTCACACTCTCTTTCGATATGCCGACTTACTGTGGTTCAGAAAATTCAGAGTTCGATTTCGTGGTTGGGAAGGATAATGCTGAAAGGGAAAGAGTGAATCGGGAGAGATGAGTGGGTTATGGGTGTAACGGGGAAAAAATGTTCCGCAGAGGAGAGAGAAGCGGTGGGCATCGGGTTTTAGGAGAGAAAAAATGGAATGCTATCTTTAACGGCTGTAAAGCCTGGAACATTGAGCAAGTGCATGTATTTTGGTTTTACGTAAATGCGCAATTATTTCTTTAATAGCCAAGAAGAAAACAGCATTCTACTTTATTAGGACAATTTTCGTTGTTGATAGTTTAAATAAATAAATCCGGGCATTTACATAGATATTTTATATATATATCCAAAAATGAGTTGTTAAACAATAGGAAAATCAAAATGATATATGGGCTTCATAGGCTTGATGAATCCGACCAAACAATTTTGCAGGGCTTGTTACCGTCCAAAAGTATTTTGTGAATAACTCTAAAGTGTATCAACATTCTAGCGAGTTTTTTTTCTTAGAATGGGTCTACTCAATCTCGATCTTCAATCGCACCCTTACAGACATACTTGTACAATATGGTTGGACCTTCTCACTCGACTCGTTGGCAACTACATGTGTACATAATTGAGCTCTACAAAGAATAAAGGAAAAGGGAGGGCTTTTTTTATCCTCTCTAAATCATGCACCCATGAAAAAACTTGGTAAAAATTACTCAACTTCCTTTCTTTCATCCTTTAAGATCTCCCTTGGATTATATGAGTTCATGAATTATACTCGATCTCACGTCCCAAAAAGATTCAACAACCTAAAAGGTGTGGTGAGTGTGTAACTCATTATCAAAGTCCAATCGAGAGATATTCTATTGCATAAGAAAAGAAGAGCAATGATGGATTGTACAATAGAATTTGTTGTGCGATATATGGAGGAACTCGGAAATAGTTGGATAAGAGAAAAGAAGAAGTAATGCAAGAGGCATCCTTAAACCATTCAAGAAGTCGCATGAAATCATTAGATTCAGTGGCACAAAATCAAGAATTACAGAAGGACAATCTACCAAGAGAAGAGCCACCTTACAGTCATTAAGTATTCTCGTCGCCTTCCCTCTGTAATATCAAATCAAGATGCACTGAGTTGATGCAGAAAAGATCACTTTTGTTACTAGTGAGGGAATTTTTAATTACAATGTAATGTCTTTCAAGCTCAAAAATATCGGGTGACTTACCAATACCTCATGGATCTAATTTTTACTAATCAAAAAGGAAGTAACATTGAGGCGTATGTTGATGATGTACTGGTTAAGGTCATTCAGCCAAAAAACACATTGAGGATCTAAAAGAAATCTTTCTAACACTTGAAAGTTTAACATGAAACTAAACCCACTGAAGTGCACCTTTGAGGCATGAACAAGCAAATTCCTGTGATATTAACTAACCCCTGAAGGCATAAAGGCTAACCCAGAAAAGATCCAAGCACTCCTCGATATGTCCTTCTTTAAGAACAGGAAGGAAATCCAGAAGCTAACTAGTCGGATTACAGAGCTGAGTAGGTTTACATCCAAGTCAAGTGATAGATGTGCCTCATTCTTTAAAGTACTCAGGAGAGACAAATATTTTGAATGGACATCAGAATGCAAGGAGGCCTTCAGGAACATCAACCAGTTTTTCACCTCTCCTCCTTTCTTCATAGCTCGAAGCCAAAAGAAAAATTTTATCTTTAGCTCCAGGTGGTCCCTTAAGTCGTCAATTATGTCTTGGTCAAAGAAGAACCCGGAAAGCAACACCCAATGTACTGCACTAGCTGGGTCCTCAGGAGGGTTGAACTCTGGTATCCAATAGTGAAGAAACAAACCTTCGCCTTGGTCTTTTTAGCACTGAGGCTCCAACCATATTTTTAGGTACACCCTATACAAGTTATCACAGATCACCCATTAAAATTTGTTCTCACTCGGCCAGAGCATTCCAGTTGACAGCTCAAAGGGGATGTGGAACTCCGCGAGTTTGATATCTTCTATATCCCCCGGACGACAATAAAGGCTTAAGGTGTTGCAGATTTCTTTATAAATTTCTCCAAACCAATATGGGAATACAAGGAACTAACTATCGACAGATCAGACTGGACCCTACTAACAGATGGGGCATCCAACCAATCAGGTGCTCGACTTGGAGTTTTCTTTTGCAGCCCTGATGGGGAAAATTTCTACCACTCAATCGAGGTAAATTTTTCATTAACTAACATCCAAGCAGAATATGAAGATTTGATTGCAAAACATTTCCTAGACTCAGAGATGGGAGTCCTCCACATAATTGTAAAGGTTGATTCAGAACTGATAGTGAATCAGGTCAATGGGTAATTTGAAATCAAGGATGAGACGATGATGAAGTACTTGAGGAAGGTGAAGACCACGATTGGTTGGTTTTCTAGCTTCAGAATCAAACATGTTCGAAGAGAGGAAAATCAGGTCACCTAATTTCTATCCCGGAGCCTTTACCTAGGAGAAGGACAACCTTGAAGGCTCGGTTGATGCTCAATCAAAGAACCACGAACAATGGAGATTCATTAGGCGTAGAAGAAGAGTTGGATGAACTCATATATTTGGTACCTAAGCAGGGCAGAAATCGACGAAGAAGTCATCGATTGCAGGAGAATTAAATATAAGGTTGACCAATACTTACTAGTCGGAGGAAAATTCTTTAGAAAGTCGACCACATATTTATACCTAAAATGCATTGGGGAAGATGAAGTTGAGGACATACTCTGGGAAGTGCAGGGTGAAGAGTGTGGGACCCATTCCAGGGAAAGACATTGGCTCACTAAATCCAGCGATAGGGATACTTTTGGTTGAACTTGCTAAATGACACTGAAGAATATTTTTGAAGGTGTACACAATAGTAGAATTACAGGTCATGACACTATTAGCTTACTCAAAAACTTCACCTGATCATAAGTCCTTGATCATTCTCCATGTGGGGCTCGATATACCGAGATTGTTCCCCCGTCAAGTGAAAAGTGGAAGTATTTGTTGGTGAGCATCAATTATTTCTTTAAGTCGGTAGAAGTAAAGCTTCTGGCACACATAATGACGGATGTAGTCTTGAAGTTCATCTAGACTGACCTGATTTGCCAATACAAATCACTCTGTCTTTGTTACAAATAATGGGACCAATTTGCACACAAAAGAGTTCAATATTTTTGTAAGAGGCATGCGATCAACCTCAAATTTTCTTCTGCACATCACCCTCAAACAAACAGACAAGCGGTGGCTACAAAAAAAATCATCCTCAGTTTGCTAAGGAAAGAGATTGAAGAAGCAAAAAAGCAAATGAGCAGACCTAATCCCTTCAAAATTCTAGGCAATATGAACAATACTATCCACATCCACCGGACATATCCCCTTTATGTTGTCTCGCAAAACGAAGGTCTTGTTGTCGGTCAAATGAAACAATTAAAGCTAGAGGGTACTCTCTAACTCCTCTTTCAACAAGTAGGGTCTAAGCGAGTGGTTCGAGGCGAACAATGAAGGAGTCAGGCTCGCCTTAGATCTGACCAAGGAGAATCAAGCCAATGCAGCCCTCTGACAATAAGAGGTCAAGCGAAGGACAGACAAATATTTTAATAAACATGTACATGAAGAGAAGTACACCCTAGGGGATTTAGTGCTGAAGAAGACTGACCCCGTGGCGAGGGGGCATGCATTCAAGAAGCTAGATAAAATCTGGAATGGCCTCTACATCATTCACCAGAGAGCTGGACCAAGACCATACAAATTGAAGACATTCGTAAAAAATGATATCCCTCAAACTTGGAGTGGTGACGATCTAAAAATATTTTCCCTAAAAACTATATCTACTTTTAGAAAGAACACTATCTTGGTTATTTTGTATAGCCCCTCTTTTCTTTCAAAGGCTCAATATAATGAAGGTTACATACATAACATCTAAAAATATGAAATGTACATATTCAATGTTGCTAACGGTACTTTCTTTGATTATTTTATGCTCGGGGAACAGACACAGTTATGCTCGAGGAACTTAAAAGGTTACACTCGGAGAACTCTCGCTTTCACATTCAGAGAACTAACCCTGTCATGTGTGGGAAACTATCTCCACAAGTGGCCAAAATTAATCAATATGTGCAAAGATCGTCAAGAGCCTATGGGACATATCGACATCTGATAGCAACAAGCTCTGTGAGGGGTGCACGAGCGATCGTCATGCGTCTAATTTATAAAGTGAGCACCCAATAGATACAAGCTCTATGATTGGTGTCTAATGATCGTGAGATGCCTAACACGATTGAAACCCGATAGTGATAAGCTCTGTGAAGGCTGCACACACGATCATCCTGCACCCAATTTACATAGTTAACATCCGACAACGATAGGCTCTGCGAGTGGTGTCCAATGATCTCGAAAGGTTTATGGGATATATCGGTATCCGGTAGTGAAATGCTTCACGAGGGGTGTGTGAACGATTGTCCTGTACCCAATTTACAATGTTAATACATGATAGTTACTAAGTTCATGAGGGGTGTCTAACGATCACGCGAGACCTATGTGATGTATCGACAGAGACAAGCTCCGTGAGGAGTGTGGAGCAATCGTCCTACTCTCAGTTTACAAAGTTAACACCCGACAGTGACAAGCTCCGACAGGGGAGTCTAGCGATATCAAAAGGCTTATGAGATCTATCAGCACCCAACAATAATAAGCGTTGTGAGTGGTGCATGAATGAACGATCGTTGTGCACCTAATTTACATGGATGCATATCCACATGCTTGCAAACCAATCACAAAAAGCTGGAAATTTCCCATAAAATATAACAGTTGTGGAGCACAAGGAAGAAAACTTGAAGCACTAAACTCTCCAGTTTTAAGAAAAACCTTTAGACTATAAATTATGACTACAAAAATTTCCATACGTACATGTGAAAACATCAAAATGAAAGAAACTCAAAGAAATCACCCGTCAGCTCTATACATTAGAAGATCGCCATCACCCTCTTCTCCAATTTCTTCAACTCTCCCAGTGTTGTCCAACTTCCTATTTGATGACACTTGTTCTCCACTGTTCAAATCTGAGAGCAACGTGTTGAACTTCTCCTTATCATACCACTCGGGATCAACCAATTCATGTTTCACAAATCTCTCTACAATAAGAGATGTACTAACATGCTACTCCAGAGTAATCATAGAGGAGATACTCTCTTTTAACTCTTCCTTCTCCTTAAAATGGGCCTCATGTTTTTGAGCCTCCAACTTCCTCTACTCCAGAGATAGCTTCATGCTTTCCTC
Source organism: Phalaenopsis hybrid cultivar (assembly GCA_002079205.1). Lineage (NCBI taxonomy): Eukaryota > Viridiplantae > Streptophyta > Magnoliopsida > Asparagales > Orchidaceae > Phalaenopsis > Phalaenopsis hybrid cultivar. Next base: position 1,543 of record JXCR01128604.1, on the reverse strand, counting down.
GACTATGGTGGCCCTTCGCCTCAAGTTTTATATCTGTCAGGCATCCCTCTCAATTTTCTTTTTGTCTAGATCCAAAAGAACTCAATAAAATGTGAGGCCTCCCATTTGATAATAAGAAGCAGTCAATTTCTTGCTACATATCATTTCCTTCCATCATTCTCAGGTGCTTTGTAAGGGCGGAAGACCATAACGCCTCCATCAATGTCAATTGCCAGTCTGCACTCCAAGGGGTAAAATGACACCACTCAGTATCTCTATCAAGGAGAGTGTAATGATCACTTTTTCAAACTCTAGCCCCTCAGTCATGAGTGAACAACCACTCTGATGGAATCTCTCCTCCTGAAGGAAGAAGTAGCTCAGCTTCTGAAACAAGAGTCTTTCCTTTCCTCCGACGGACATCACCCTCCACCCTTTCACCATTTCTTGGTTCTCTTTATGACTCGATCCCTATCGAGATTGAATGAGAAGAGCGACTTGCCTCCGTTCGATCATGCAAACCCATGATCGAATGAAAAGCCAGAGAATCCCCAAAATTTGATGTGTTGTAAGTCTCAATGACATCATCATTGCTTCCTTCAAATAACATAACAAACATACATACAAGCAACTAAAACGAGAAAAATATTTTTATCTTGAGCACCTTCTTTGGTCAAACCAATGGGAGCACACTGACCCTCACCTCTCCTAAGTAAAGTAGGATCACTTTTCCCTCATTGCTTCTTCGAGGAATCCCTCTTCTCGGCGGTCTTCTCTCTGTTCACTTCCCGAGCGTCAGATGATGCCCATAACCCTTTGGTCATTGTCTCACTACCGTAGAGCTAAATCATAAGGTCAATCACGTTCAGATCAAAGAATTGAAACAAAGAGAGGAGCTGACCATTGATCAACGCCTTATGATCTTTGAGATTAGGAGAGAGTGTCTTCACATTTTCACATTGCTTTCCACCAGAATGGTGTCGATCCTCAAGCCACTAGCGCAAGAGCACACCGGGAATTATGCTTTCCACTCTTTTATCTTATTCTCAAGGCCCACCAAATGTATGTTGGAGCTGACAACAAACTAAACTTAACAGTCCCAACAGATTCGGAAGGAGAAGAAAGGGTTGAACAAATTGAGAGACCAAAGGATATTCACCCTAAAATAAAAGAGGATGAAGGTTTTATGGAAGCCATTGAGTTGGGAAGAAATTAGGCCGAAAGAAATCTGTATCATCCAAAAAATTATTATAATTCCTTGGAGAGTGGTAGACCAAGTTTCATTTTAAATTAATCTTTGAAAAAAAACCAAATCTAGAAAAAAAATGGCCCGTCGCTCGCTCATGGCTGGCGGCTAGCCCAAGTTGGATAGAAGGGTCAAAAACGCAAAGGATCTGAATCTCCCTCACTTATGTTGTAGAGAGAATTGAGATTTTTGAGGCTACAATATCTTGAGAGAATATTAGTGCCATATAATCTGTAATAACACATGTGAGAGGAGAGAGAAGAAGCAGAATAAAGAGGAGCAGAAGTGTCATAAAAAGTAAAGGTTATAAAGCCCTATCCC
>JXCR01128603.1:40079-85268 GCA_002079205.1 Phalaenopsis hybrid cultivar | reverse complement strand
TATATATATTTGAAAAGGGGAATTCTATTCCAACAAAAGTCGTTTACAGATTCTAAGGTAAGAGACATTTAGAAGGTCGTCACACAAAAGAAAAGCAAGAGAAGAAGAGGGGTATTTGGAAACAAAAGTGAAGTTAGAGATATTCCCAACTTTGGCTAACCAGTTAGCAGAACTATTGCCCTCTCTATAGATAAATGTATAATGGATGGGAGAAGGAGTCTTCAATGCCTTGATCTTCTTAAGCCACTGAGCAATATGCTAATGATGAGACTCTTCAATAGTGAGAACCCTCAAAAGTAAAGAAGAGTCCATCTCCACCTGTAGATTTCCCATTTATTGAGAGTTGCTAACTTAATAGCCCAAAACACTGCAGCCACCTCAGCTTTTCAGAGGGTCTGAGATAGAAGAGTTAAGAAACAGAAGGCATCTGCCTTTATGATCCTTGAAACCCCCCTATACCCGCACCCTGATCTGAAAAACTTTCATCAATGTTAGGCTTGATAAAAGGTTGGGAGGGTCTTACCCAAAGCTCCTTTGTGACCTCAATTTTGGGGGTACCACCATGCCATGATGAATTACATATATTTGGGAAATTATTCAGAGAAATCAGCTTGACGAGGAAAGTCTTACAATTAGCTGCCACCTTAGAAGCATGGATGAGGCAATTCTCAAACTTGGCTTGATTTCTGGCCATCCAAAGGAGCCATGCCGGGATAAAAGGGACAGAGCACAAATTTTTCTCAGCCCAACTTACCCACAATCCAAAATCATGGTATCAATGGATAAGCATTTAAGGAAGTCCTTTTACACATTTTGAGAGTAGGGGCATTGAAAGAATAGATGGGCAGAAGACTCTTCATCTTGCAAGCATAAAGAGCACCTAGAGGGACCTCGCAACCATTTTAATTTAAGAATGTCATCCACTGGTAAGAAATGATGGAACAGTCTCCACCCCAAGAAAGACTTAGAAGGTGTAAGAAATTTATTCCAAAGGCAATCAGTCCAAGAAACATATCCCCACTAATACAATTTAGCATAGATAGATTGAGTTAGGCTTTGAGATTTTCTCTGATAGGTAGCAATCAAATCTTTCCTGTAGATATCAAAAGCTAACTTAGGTATAGCTTCAACAGAAGAGGGGGTAACTAATCCCGATATTCTTTTTTATATGTAGAATTTAAGAAGTTGAGACCACTACTTGAAGATTTTAATCCCCGGTATTGACACGGAAAACTTGATCCCAAGCAAAGTAAGATTTCAATTATATTTATAGGGATTCTACGCAAGTATACGTATCATTATCAAGTAATATCGGACTTTCTGATTAAGCCACAAATATCGATCCCATGGAGATCGATGTTAATCACAGCCGCTTTTAAGAGAAGTTCTAGTCCAGAATAACATGCCCTAGCTTGGAAGGTCTATAAAAGTTTGGTTTTGATTTTATCCTAAAATTATCACTACAATACTACTTCTACTTCTAAATTAAAATACTTAGTGATAATTAAAAAGTTTGGCTTTTAATATATTAAAAGTACTCTTCCTCATGCAATGAAAGTAGTGACATGCGTAAAAGTAAAATAAGTAGTGAGAGATATTGTGACAAATAGGAGCAATTATATTCTTTACCCTTACTAGAGATGTTATAAAGAACATCGGTTAATCTAAAGCTTGAATAATTTTAAAAATGAGCTAGGCAGGGAAGATGCTAGCTCTCACCCTAGAGTTCTCTCTTATCCCTCCACCTGGAGGCTAACATCTCACATCAAAACCTAAAACAATAGACCAAATTTGGGGGATTTAGCCTGCCACTCTAAAGTTCTCTAATTCTACACCTATTGAAGATTATTTTCCTATTTATTTTCACTCAATCATACAGACTACATTCTCATTCATACAATCTCATGTGATTCTACCACAGTTGATTAAGACAATACCATCTCGGATTTTACATATTCTCACAACAGATTTTAACATGCAAGTTGAACAAGTTTACATGTAAATGAAGAACAAAGTAAAATTGTCTCAATATATTCTCACACTACTCAATTCTATATTCTACACATGCATACTAATTCATTATAAGAGGGGAAGCAGTAAAGAAAACTACTCACTACACATGGAGAAATCAACAAGAACTTTCATTGAACAAGACTTTGAAAACCATACAAACAAAGTACTAAATTCAAATCAAAATATAATGAAAATACTTATCTCTGATAGAAATCAAACTCTCCTTGTATAGCAAAAACAATCTCCTTACAATCCTCTCCAAAAACAAATTGAAAAGAAAAGAAGAAATCTCTCACACTCTCTTTCTTTCTCACCTTGCCGCCCCACTTGGGGCTCACACCCAAGCCCTCTTCTTCTTCTCCAAGTCTTCTTCTCTTGTTCTAATTAATTCAAGAGTCTAAGAGATATTTTAAAAACATTTCCAAGCATTTTTTTATAATTTTCCAAGAGATGCTTAGGTGTCTCTTCAAAGCTGTTCATATTCATTGAATCTTCCAAATGGTGCTTGAAGTGCCTCTTCAAAACTCCATATAAACGCCCAAAATTCTTTTAGAAAGACTATTTTCTCATTTCCAATGAATTTCCCAAGACATGCACGAAGCAACGCTTCAAAAATCATCCAAATTTGACGTATATTGAAGAAGTTATGCTAAAAACCGTCTTTGGCGCCTAAGCACTGATTCTGGGGCGCTTAGGCGCCCTCCTCTCTGTCTGGTGGTGCCTAAGCACCATTTTGGGCGCTTAAGCGTCGGGTACATGCACTTAAGTGTTCGTTTTAGGTCCACATGGCTCCGGTGTGCCTCGATTTGACCCGATTTGCCCTGGTTTGCTCCGTTTTGGTCCATTTTTGTTCCTATTGCTCCAATCACTCCAAATTCTTCAATTTGATGTACCTACAACCAAAAACACAAGAAAACATACCTTTAAAGTGTAATATTATTATAAAAAAGCATAAAAATAGTACATTTTTAGGCGTATCAAAATCTCCCAAACTTAAACTTTACATGTCCTCAGGTAATACAACAATTTTAAACTAATTTATGTAGATTAGAGTTAATGGGTCATCCTTTAGAATTGCTAAAATTTTGTTCTAAAAATGTGATAGTTCAAATTAGAAGAAATTCTAGTGAATCAGACTAGCCCAGGGTCTAAAATATTTATCATCAAACCTGGAAATTTGTTTTCATATCTAATTCAGAAATACATGCAGATTTTTCAAACTTCAGATCCTATAACTTTACTTTCTAGACTTAAGAACTCTCTTAAAAATAAATTTTACTAATATAAGTATAAAAATCAAGCTTAGGATTGTTTTAAGTTCATTACTCTAGAAAGACTCAAGCGAAACCAATTTTTGATTAGGACCTCTCCTCAAGCTTCTGCTCACTTTATTCTTCTTTTTTTTTTTCATTTTTTTTTGCATTTTCTATTTTTTTTTCAGGATCTTTTTGATCCAATATTTCTTTTTTTCTTTTTTTTTATATGAGGATTACTATATCTGGAGAAATCCTTAAATAATTTTGAATTTCACTATCCCCCTCTAAAGTTAAAACTTATTACTTTCCTTCACTTGAAAAGATGTATGTATTTTTTAAAATACTCTCTAAGAGAGCCTTAAATGTTCAAAAATAAAAATTCTAAGAATCCTTAATTTTTCAAAAGTGCAATTTTTCCTACTAAAGATAGTTATTCATTTTCCCATGTTCTCCAATAAATATCCTTAACTCTAGGTTCAACCTTTTCACTAAAAATATCAACTAACTTTTCCTAATCCATTTTTATACTTAAAATTCTAACATCCTTAAGATGACTCCACATAACAATAATCATTAGAAATAAAATACAAATTTATTGTAGTACTTTTGAAAACAAGTAAGGTTTAAATTTGAAACATTTTTCTTTTCCCCCAAACTTAAGCTTAAACATGTGTAACAATGAAGTACAAAAATATGCGGTAAGGAAAGAACACTTTTATAATTTACTACACATCCTAAAAAAATATCAACAAGTAACACATTGTAGAATATTACAGTAGAAAGTAAATATAGCCTAGACATGCTTGACATACACTATAAAGAAATTTTAAATAGTAGAACAAGTACAAGTTGAAGATTAAAAAGGAACACATTTTAAACTTTATAAAGGAATTGCTAGATGCTAACAAGTTTAAAATATTGAGATAAGTTTTGTCATCTCCCATGACTCATTCAACTTGACTCACAAACATAGACACACAAACTCCAATACATAGACTCAAAAAATCATAAATAAACAACGACTGAGGTTAATTCGATTTCCCTTCACTCACATTTCACCTCCTTACTTTCAATTTCTAATGGAAAAAACTACACTAATAAAGTGGGTGTACTATAAAACCTTGTATCATTATCACCCATGGACTAGAATTACTTCATGTGTTACCAATTTCAGGGTTACTCTAAGTCTAAGACATACACAATCTGGTAAATATAGTGCAGTTCATCCAGATGTTATTCACTAAGTTCATGACCCTACTCAGTGAAGACAAAGTCAGATAAATAAAGTAAAACAATTGACATGGAGTGGTCTAAGTCTAAACTCTACATGCTTCAAGGTCATGCTCAGCTCTTGTTGAGAACTAAGTCGTAACAAACACATCAACCTACTACTACCAAAAATCATATACAAATCTAGACATGACAAAGAAATTACCTCACAACATTAATTCAATCCACTCTTACACATCAAACATGGATCAAAGTACAACATATCACTAATATCCAATCTAACATAATAACAATCACACTAAACAGATAACAAAGATAACCATGGGTTGCCTCACACGAAGCACTTGGTATAACATCGACGACCCATTGTATCCAATTTTTACTCTAGTTGCCCCAACATTAGAATCTCATTCATTTTGCTCGTATACCACGAAATATGCCATTCAGTGATTTTGAATAACTCTTTCTTAGGAGATCTTTTACTGATTTCATCATTCAATTTAGGTTCTTGTGATTGAGTCAAATTTGAAGATATAAAGACTAGTAGTGTAGATGAATTCCCTAAATAGATAGGCTTTAAAATTGTATCAGATATATTCATCTTAAGTTCATGAGATTTTTCAACAGATGGAATTAAAAGTTTACTATTTTCAGTAACGCACATCATTTTGCACCTCTTATGAAAATACATAGTCTTCTTTAAACAATGTTTTCAACTCATCATGAAAGTCCATTTCAATCTCATTTGTTAACTTACTCTCAAAACTTTCTTGGAAATGGTTTATACTTAAATAATCAATTTCATCCACGCAAAAACAATCATCATATTTTCTCTCAGCTGGATATTTCATAGTCTTTAACACATCAAAAGTGGCTTCATAGTCATTAATATTCATAGTCAACTTTCCTTTTTGTGCATCTATTATAGCATGTCCAGTAATAAGAAAAGGTCTCCCCAAAATAATTAGATTTTCTTTATCTTTCTCCATATCTAATACAATAAAGTCCATAAAAAAGATAAATTTATCAACTTTAACAAGCACGTCTTCTATAATCTCTTTTGGATAAATGATAAATCGATCAGCTAATTGAAGGGTTACAGTAGTAGGAGAAATATTGGCTAAACCTAACATTCTAAATATTGATAGAGGCATCACATTAATGCTCGATCCTAAATCACATAAAGCTTTTCCACATAATCTTTCTCCAATTGCACAAGATACTGTTAAGCTACAAGGATCTTTAAGTTTTTGAGGAAGCTTTTTCTGAAATATTGTGCTGCACTCCTAACTTAGTGCAACTGTCTTGTAATCCCCAAATTTCCTTTTATTGTTTAATATCTCCTTCATAAACTTTGCATAGCTTTGCATTTGTTCCAAAGCTTTAGCAAAAGGAATATTTATTATTAACTTCTTAAGTACTTCCATGAACTTTGAAAATTGCTTATCCAACTCATACTGTCAAGTATTTGAGGAAATAGAGGTGGTGGTCTCTCTAAATTGATTTTAGTTGGAGATATTAATTTTTCCAGATCTTTAGAAACATGTTCTTTAGGTCTTTTAGTTTCCTTTGTTTCTCTCACAACTTCTTTCTCTTTTCTAACCACACCCTCTATCTCTCTTCCACTTTTTAATTGGACAACGTCTATTTGTTCATCATTTTTCCCTTCAGGGTTGATCTCAGTTTTACTAGGAAGTGTTCCTTTAGGTCTATTGCTAAGTGAATTGGCAATTTTTCCCAGTTGATTCTCTATGTCTCTAATCGTAGCATTTTGACCTTGCAACTGGTTTCCCATTTGCAATACCACTTCTTTTATAGACATTTTCTTATCCTCAAATTGTTGATCATTGTGCAATACCACTTCTTTCATGGACATCTTCTTATTCTCAATTTGTTGATCATTATTAGAGTCCAGTGGATACGAAGGTCTATAGTTTGTGTTCCCCTGATTATTCCAACTTCCATTAGGATTTGCATGATTATTTTCCCATTATTGGTTTCCACCCTAAATAGTGTGGTACCAGTTAAAATTAGGATGATTCTTCCAACCTAAGTTGTAAAAGTTAGAATTCAAGTTGTTTATGGTATTTAAAGTCTCATATGATAAGTTAGAATCAATCATATGCCCTAATGAACTTTCCTCACTTACTGCAGTGAATTGAGGCTAGTTCATTCCAAGTTGGTCCAACTTCCTTGATATTATAGCAACCTGAGATGCAAGAATTGCAAACGCATCTGTATCATGAACATTGGCTACCTTTTTAGGATTTTCTTTTACAAAGGGCCATTAAAATTCATTTGTAACAATTTCTTCAATTAAAGCATATGCTTCATCAAATGGTTTTGACATTAATGATCCACCAGCGACAACGTCAATTGTAGACCTAAGGGAACCTACTAACTCATTATAAAAAGTTTGAATGATTAATCAATCAGGCAGAGCATGGTGTGGACACTTACTTAGGAGTTCCTTAAATATTTCCCAGGTTTCGTATATTGATTCCCCTTTATACTGACAAAATGAGATAATATCATTTCTAAGTTTAGTAGTCTTTGAAGGTAGAAAATACTTAGCTAAGAATTTTTTAGTTAACTCCTCCCAATTTTTAATAGAGCCAGGTGCTAATGAGTATAACCACATTTTAGCCTTATCCCTTAGTAAGAAAGGAAAAAAAGCTTAGTCTAACAGCATCGTCTGACATGCCTTTATAATGAAATGTTGCACAAAGTTCTAGATACTTTGATAAGTGTAAATAGGGATCCTCCGAAGGAATTCCCCCAAAACGGTTGTTCTGCACTAGTTAGATAATCGATGGATTTATTTAAAACGAGTCAGCTTCTACGACAGGGGTTTCTATACTTAAGTAAATTTCGTCTGTCGTTGGATTTACATAATCCCGCAATGATTTATGATGATTTTCTAAGTTATTATTTTAAATTTTTTCCATTTCCAATTCTAGTTTTTGAAGTCCTTTCCATTTTTTGATTTTTTCCTTTTTTCTAACTCAAGATCATAAGGCACAAGTATTACAGATCCTTTGTTTCGCATACGCAACACAACAAACAATACATTAATAATTAAACAAATAAAACAAAAAATATATTCAACACAACAAAACATTTTCAGAAACTCAATATTTTTCACAGAAACGGTTTTTTACACAACACTATTCATACAAAAAACACTATTCACTCAAAAATAATTTTTAAGACACTACAGCTTTTCAAGTCTAATTCTAATAAATTCAACTAAAACTCTCCTAAAAGTCAAGATAAACCATTGCAATCCTCGGCAACGGCGCCAAATACTTGATCCCGATATTCTTTTTTATATGTAAAATTTAAGAAGTTGACACCACTACTTAAAGATTTTAATCCCTAGTAATGACACCAAAAACTTAATCCCAAGCAAAGTAAGATTTCAATTATATTTCTAGGGATTCTATGCAAGTATATGTATCGTTATCAAGTAAAATTAGGCTTTCTGATTAAGCCCCGAATATCGATCCCACGGACATCGAGGTAATCACAATGGCTTTCAAGAGAAGTTCTAGTCTAGAATAATATGCCCGAGCTTGAAAGGTCGATAAAAGTTTGGTTTTGATTTTATCCTACAATTATCACTACAATACTACTTATACATCTAAATTAATATACTTAGTGAAAATCAGACAGTGGGGTTTTTAATATATTAAAAGTGCTCTTCCTCATGCAATGAAATTAGTGACATGTGTAAAAGTAAAATAAGTAGTGAGAGAGATTGTGACAAATATGAGCAATTATATTCTTTACCCTTACAAGAGATGTTATAAATAACATTGCTTAATCTAAAGTTTGAATAGTTTTAAAGATGAGCTAGGCAAGGAAGATACTAGCTCTCACTCTAGAGTTCCCTCTTATCCCTCCATTTGGAGGCTAACATCTCGTATTAAAACTTAAAATAATAGATCAAATTAGGGGGCTTTAGCCTGTCACTCTAAAGTCCTCTAAGTCTACACCAATTAAAGATTATTTTCCTATTTATTTGCACTCAACCATATGGACTACATTCTCATCCATACAATCTCATGTTATTCTACCACAGTTGATTGAGACAATACCATCCCAGATCTTACATGTTCTCACAACAGGTTTTAATATGCAAGTTAATCAAGTTTACATGTAAATGAAGAATAAAGTAAAATCATCACAATATATTCTCACTCTACTTGATTTTTTATCATACACATGCATACTAATTTATTACAAGAGGGAAGAGTAAAGAAAACTACTAACTACACATGGAGAAACAACAAGAACATTTCATTGAACAAAACTTTGAAACCATAGAAAAAAGGTACTAAATTCAAATCAAAATATAATGAAAATACTTATCTCTAATAGAAAACAAAATCTCCTTGTATAGAAAAAGCAATCTCCTTACAATCCTCTTCAAGAACAAAGTGAAAAGAAAAGAAGAAATCTCTCACTCTCTCTCTTTCTTTCTCACCTTGTCGCCCCACTTGGGGCTCAAGCCCAAGCCTTCTTCTTCTTCTCCAAGCTTTATTCTCTTCTTCTAATTAATTTAAGAGTCTAAGAGATATTTTAAAAACATTTCCAAGCATTTTTTTTATAATTTTCCAAGAGATGCTTAAGTGTCTCTTTAAAACTGTCCATATTCATTGAATCTTCCAAATGGTGCTTGAAATGCCTCTTCAAAACTCCATATAACCACAAACAATTCTTAAAGAAAGTCCATTTTCTCATTTCCAGTGAATTCCCTAAGAGATGCATGAAGCAACACTTCAAAAATCTTCCAAATCTGACGTATATTGAAGAAGTTATGCTAAAAACCGCCTCTGACGCCTAAGCAACGATTCTAGGGCGCTTAGGCGCCCTCCTCTCTCTCTGGTGGTGCCTAAGCGCCATTTTGGGTGCTTAAGCGCCAGATACAGGAACTTAAGGGTCCGGTTTAGGTCCTCATGGCTCCGGTGTGCTCTGATTTGACCCAATTCAGCCCGATTTGCTCTATTTTAGTTCATTTTTGTTCATATTGCTCCAATCACTCTAAATTCTTCAATTTGATGTACCTACAACCAAAAAAACAAGAAAAAAATACTTTTAAAATTCAATATCATTATAAAATAAAGCATAAATGATGGTACATTTTAGGCGTATCAGTAACCATGGTGTGCAACATAAAAGATGACCAATTATTTCCCTCCCAGCAGTCAGCCACCTGCAGATCAAACTTGAGGATTTGATCAAGAGGATGCAGCATTTCTTCAGAGCACCATTTCTCCAGCCAAAAATTGATGTTGCCTTGTCCCAAATCCAGTAAGAAAAGATCTTTAGCTTGTTGTCTAACCTTAAGGAGGCTGACCCAATGTTTTGAATCTCCAATTTTCCTCTCCACCTGATTTGAATGAAGTCCCTTAAAGTTTTAACCCATAAAAAATTTTGCCTAAAGTGAATCTTGCTGACTAAACTTGATCCACAGCTTCCACAGATTGATTAGTTGGAGCTAAGGGAGCCCTTTAAATCCAGTCCCCCGACACTGTCACCAACTATCCTAGTGGAGTTGCTTTCTCCGCCCTGACCATAAAAATCTGTTGAAACTTCTCTCCACGTGTAGCTAAGTACTTTTCTTCATCCTAGGCATTTGCATGATATAGTGTGGGAAGGTAGTTAAGATGCTCTTCAGTAAGGTGATTCTGCCCCCATTGGAAAGAAAGGAATTAGACCAACAATTCACCCGAGCATCTATCTTGGCTATGAACTGGTCAAACTGCATCCATTTTACTCTTCCTTTAATGAGGGAAACTTCAAGATAGTAGAAGGGGATGGAAGCAGTGGAAAACCTAGTAACATGTTGTATCCAAGGTTTAAGATGTTTCTTAATTCTACAGCTAAACAATAAGGTACATTTAGTTTTATTGAATATTAAGCCTGGGCACTACTGGAAACCGAGCACTGCTGCAAAGCCTTAAGACAATGCATAACTTGTTTGATAGATTATTTAGTAGCCCTGGAAAATAATATGATTTCATCTGGATAAAGGAGGTGGCTTATAGGCATATTAGACTTGTGATGATATAAATTAGAGGAAGTGGAAGGAATTTTGCTGTTAATAAGCCTGGAGAAATAATCCTTAGCCAAAATAAAGAGAGTGGGTGATAGTGGATCACCTTGCTTGAGCCCTCTATTAGCAGTGAAGAAGCCATGGGCCATGCCTTTATTAATAATGGAATTAACATTACCTTGTAGCCACCTGGAAATGAGTTCATAGAAATTGGAAGGGAATCCCCTGGTCTTTAGAGTGTTCAGAATGAATTCCCAATTGATGGTGTCACAAGCTTTCCTAACATTAAGATTGTACATTAAATTCCCCCCTGCAAGTCTTTTTTATTGTAGCATAAACTCTTGAGCCAATAACACACTATTAGTAATGCTTCTTTTAGTCATGAATGCAGCTTGATTGAGCCTGATTAGTTTGGAGAGATGGGGCTTCAATCTATTCACCAATATTTTTCTAATGAGCTTGCTGAAGATTGTGGTAAGTGAAATGGTTTTGAAATGCTGCCAATGGGATCTTTCAGTCGATTTAGGGATCAAAAAAATATTGGAGGCACTGAAGTAGTTGGGAAGAGTATGTCCTCTAAAGAAAGCCTGAATTGTATTGATCACATCAAGTTTAACTATATTTCAACACTTCTTATAGAATTCTGAAGAAAAACCATCAGGCCCAACAGTTTTTCTAGGGTCAATGGTATTAAGAGCTCCCCAGATTTCTTCTTTAGTGGGAATATCATTCAGATTAAGTGTATAGACGAAATCAAGCTCCTCCCGAAAATAAGAGGCATCCAGCTGGGGTCTCTAAGAAGAGAATGAATTTAGGATGTCCTGGAAATACTCCATAGCATCCTTGGCAATGAGAGACTCTTCACGGAGTTTCATCCCTTGAGAATTCACAATGCTATGGATAACATTACATTTCTTTCTATATTTGATACAAGCATGGTAATAACTGGTATTTCTATCCCCTTCAATGAATTTACTGATGGAAGTTTTCTGTTTTAGGAAATTTTCAAGACAAGTTTTGGTGGTAAGGATCTTCTGATTATATGCAAATATAGTAGCTTCTTCTATATTGCTGGCATTCTCTAATTGTGTCAAATTCGGCTCAGCCTCTTCCACCAATTTATAGACATCCCCAAAAGTGTCCTAATTCCACTGCCTTAGTACTTTACTGATTTCCTTCTGCAGTAACCACAACTTAATAAGACAATTGAGATGAGAGATATCCTTTCAATTTGCTGAGATGGTGTGGAGAAAATCTGGATGAGTGGACCACCTATTAAAATATCTGAAGGGCTTGAGTCTTTTACCAGCATAAGCATTAAAAGAGATTAACAATGTGCTCTAGTGAGATCCAGTAAAATTAAGATGGGTAACAGAAGTGTGCAAATAAGACTGGAACCTGTCTAGCCTTTCCCAAATGTGTCCCCTTCTCCATGTGAACTGAGACCTAGTAAATCCCAGATCAAAAAGTCCTGGAGCTTGAATGTTGTCATTAATCTTTATCATGAGGGCTAGATTTGGAGCTCTACCCCCTTTCTCTCAGTGGGGGAGGCAATACTATTAAATTCCCCCCCAATGAACTAAATGGAAGAAATGGATGAACTTATAAACTGCAGATGGAATCAAAGCTCTTCCCTGTCATGTTTAGTGCAGCCTGCGTAGATAATTGTGAAAATGGAGGAATTGGGGATGCTTTATCAAAATGATACATTGAATTTCTTTTCTAAATAAGAACCAAATTTTATTATTGCAGTTGACCCAATGATGAAAACCAGGTAAGGACTTTGTAAATTTATTATAGTGTTTATGAACCAAAGGTTCAAAGATCGCCATACACCAAAAATTATGCTTTCTATTAAGAAATTGGAGCCTTTTAAGAGAAAGGGGATGGGAAATCCCCCTTATATTCTAACATAAGAGATTAATCATGATGAGAGGTCTTAGATTTGCCCCTAGTGAACCTAGTTAGGGACTCTTTCCTAATGGAATAAGAGCTTCCAACTTCAATGATCAAAGTATCATTCAAGTTATTCTTTCCCGCAATCTAATCCTTCTTTTTCCTCTTAGCATTATGAATCTGCCAATCAGTTTCCATTTCCTGCTACAACTCTACAACTAGAATGTTGGAGTTAGACTAACCATCTGCATCAAGCTCGAAGGGTTGATTAGTATGTAGAGACAATTATTGTAACTCAGCCACAACTGCCTCAATAATAAAAATGGTATGTGGCTCTGAAATATCTTGATTATTATCAATTTGGACCAACAATGGTGTCTCACCATGATTTATGGGTTCAAAACTAGCCTCAGTATCCAAAACTGGTGTAGGTTCAACAACTTTCATTGTAATAGAAGAATTAAGATTTGCTTCAGGTGGAAGATGAGTGTGTTTTGTAGATTTGAGGGATGGATAGATCCTAAAACATTTTTTATCAGTGTGGCCAAACATTTTGCAATGGGAGCGGTAGTAAGGTTTTTTTTCCATGATTATAGGATGTCAATACTAATACACGAAAATAATATATTATTTTAAATATATATTTTATTCTTATTTTTGGTGAGACTACACTTTAAAGAAGGTTATTTTCATGTTTTTTGTTATAGGTATATCAATTTTAGACATTTGAAGCAAAAATAGCAAAAAGGACAAAATTTGGAGCCAAAACAGTGAATTTTTGAATTCTGACGCATGATGCTCGGGATTGGCGCCAGATGCGCTAAAACCCAGAACAACGCAGTCTTCAACAAATTGGTGCATGATGTGCCAAATTGGTGCCAGATGCGCCATTTGACAGAGAGTTGGCGCCTGATCCGCCAGCTTTGGCACCAGATGCGTCAGGGTTGGTTTTTGGGGATTAAGTTAGTTCGAGACGAATTTTGCGTGAATTTTCAAAGGAACACTTATTCTAAACACCCCTTAGAGTAATTCAATGTATCTAAACACTTTGGAATGTTCTTTTATGATGGGATATGTCTCATGGATCAGTGGACATGTCTTTTGAATTCAAAAGAGTTAGCTTGTAGTGTTTTAAAGATGTTCAATTTTAATTATGTTCACTTTTCTAATCCTTATTTAACCAAATTTGATTTGGCTTAGGTCACTACTAAGCTCTTAAGGTTGGATTTCTTAGTTATTTTTTAAAGAGATTAAAATTTTAAGTGATGATGATTCTTTTTTGAAAGTCATTTGAACATTAAATAGGGATGTTAAATTGGTGAGTTATTAACACCCAAAACTATACCCCTGAGTTTCGGATCATTTATTTGACTAGATTTCCGAATTTTAATAATTTAAGGAAATTACAAATTTATCTTTTAATTAACAAAAGTGAGATTAGTTTCTACTAATTAATCCCCCTTTTGCTTTCAATCATCCAAATGAATTAGTTAAAATCAGATGTTACCCTTTTCCCTCTTTGAATTAAGCCTAAATGTTAATTAAGACTAAAGTTCTAAAATTACACTTTTGTCCCTAAGGCTCTAATACTTCATAATTTATCAAATTTGATCCAGATGACTTTGAAATTTTTATCCCATCTCACTCATGGGTCAATTAAGACATTAGAGGATTAAATATGATTTTTCAAAATTTAATTTAATTTACCTATTTATTTTAATGCAGAAATAGGATTTTTTAAAGAAAATTTCATAACTTGACCAAGGAAAAGCCTAATCCCTTGAAAGGTTTAGTGGAGGTAGATTTAGACCATAGAAGCATCGGGACCAAATTTCATGATTTATTAAATTATATTTGAATTTTAAGAATTATTTTAAGTTCTAGAGTATTTATTAATTATAAAATAGTTTCACTGTGGAAAATTAAGTTTTATATTTTTATTAAATTTTTCTAATGCAAAGGGACACAGGGAAACAAATTTTATATTTTTTGGATTTTTCTTTGAATTTTTAGAATTAATTTAGTGAAAATCCATTTTTAGCCTTTAAAAATTATTTTAAGCTTTAAAATTCAATATCTTCATTTATAAAGTCAGGAAAAACATTCCAATTGTTTCAAAATGTTTAGAAAACAATTTAGAACATTTTCATGAATTTTATTATTTTTGTGATTTTTATCATTTTTTAATTTTTTAAATATTAAAATAGGCCAGAAATGAAGTTTTTATTTTAATTATCAGTTTATTTTTAGAAAAATCCTTTGATCATAGAGAACTCCAAAAATCCATTTTTATAATTTTTGAAGTTATATTTTAATTGTTAAAAATTATTTTAGATTTAAAAATGTCATCTAACTTAGAAAATTAATTTAAGTTATTAAATGAGCTCCAAATGTTTTGAAATTTTTATGGGGAGTTCTCTGAACTTTAAATCTTAGTGGAGATTAAAAATCAAATAATTTAGTTGTTTGTGTTACGCAAAATTAATTTTATTTGTGTTTTAAGGTTGGTGAAAATTAGGTGCATTCTTAATGACAACCCATGAAATATTTTTCAAAGGGTTCTCTGGACATAGTAATCCTTCCAAAATTTTCTTGAAAATTTCTAAGCAACATGCTAATTATTATGATTAATTTATGCAAATAATAAACATAAACTTGAAAAATTTGGATCTCTGACTAGATATCTCCTCTGACTTTGGAAAAATCAGGGAATGTTCCCTAAGACAGAGACAACAATATGCTAAAATTTTAAGTCATGGTGAAATGTCTACATGCATGGAGAATCAAAAGACTCAAATAGTATTTTATTAATTAAAAATAAAACATGCATCAAATGGACTTCAAATTACTTCCACATTGTTCTCCTCTGTTCACTGAGCAAGAGGGTATTTTTATTTTATTATTATGATTTTTCAACACCAAGATATGAATTTTTGAAGTTAGGAGGCATTTTCTAAATTATTTAAATCCCTATTTATTTATTTAAACACGCGGCGCCATGTCAACCAACGGCGGCTCCGAAGCTCCATGTGGCGAACTCCTATTTGACGCTGCCCTCCACCTTAGTGGGGACTAGGCCCACAGTTCGTGTAAGGAAGCACCGTTCTACTTGATCTCATCCGTTGATGAGATAAACGCGCGATCAGACGACTCTCCATCATCGTCCTAATGGCCTAGCCCGAGAACCGTCCATCTTCAAGACTTGAATCTCCATCATTTCTCAACCAAATTGAATCAATTTTTTTTTTTAAAATGCTCATCTAGACTAGAGGAACATATCTATATGGTTAAGATTCCATGAAATTAAGCCTAATCAAATGGAGAATCAAAATAGGCTCGGGAAGAGAGGGAGTGCAATACTTTTGCTCTGAGAAGGGCAGCTTCAATCAGAGGTGCTCGGCACATTCTTTGGGGTCGAATGAGGCTAGGGATTAAGCCTCTTACTGTGGTGAAAGGTCTAGCTATGAATTCGACCAAGCTTGATTTCAGGTATTGGTCTAGAGCTATGCTAGGGTCTCTGTGGAAAAGGGATTTGATGGGTCTTCTCCTTCTTTCACTACAGTGAAGGTGTGGATAAGTTTGAATTGAGTTTGGTGGACTGTGGAGGTGTATTGAGCTCTGTCCTGGTTTTAGGCAGAAGTTTGAGCTCAAAATTGAACTTCCACAGTGGGAATCAGTGGGGGAAGGTGGTTGGCTTGAGCTGAGGAAGTCTTAAAAAGTCTCTATGAGCAATTGGAGGGCTCTCTCAGAGAAAATTTCAACTCTCCCTCCATGGCCGTGGAGGGGAGCTTTTATAAAAAATTGTTTAAGGGTGGCTATCATGGCCAATTAGGGGGTGCAATGTGATGCTTAGGTGGAGGGCAGAGAGGCTCTAACATTTGATTTGGATGAGGTGGCCTCTATGTTTGAAATGGGTTAGATTCCATTGGGATGGCTCATGGTTTTGGTGTTTTCCGGCCACAAGGCCTGCTGGCCAAGCCAGGGGAGGTGGCTAGGTGGTCAGGTGAGCCAGAGGAATATGTCAAAGCAATTAAATGTGTTGAGCTTTAGTTTTGGCAAAAATATCCAAGGCTTAAGCAAATATGGAATCAAAATCCCTTGATTTAGGGGACCTTTGGTCCATGGCTTAGCTTAGGTAGTTTTATGGGGTTTAGCTTGGTCACTAGGGTCCAACTAAGGGCTTTGGAGTCATTAATTTTGTGACTTTGGGGTGGTTAGGCTAATTTTAGTGCATGGGTCCAATGTGGGTTCAATGACCAAAACTTTGGTTTGGGATAGGTTAGCCATGTCAATTGACCCAATTGATTGATGCATTTGATGTAAATTATTGAAATTAACATTTTTGGTGAAGGGTTGAAGTAATTTTGAGTTAAATTGGAGGGTCAATTTGAAGGATTTTTGAGATTTGATCATTTTGGGCATGTTGGGCTAGACTTGGGTCTAGATTGGGCTAGCCTTGGGCTAAGTCCAAATTTATTGTTGAAATTTGTCAATAAAGAACATCATAAAGAGTTTACAACATAAATTGGGTACCAATCTTGGGGTTAAGGCAATGAAATTTGTGAAATTTGGAGGCATAGCCAATTTGAGGCAAAATTTGGGGCTTTTGGACTTAAGTCAAAATTAAAAAAATTTGAGGCTTCACAAGGCCAATTGAAGGTCAATTTTGATGTATAGGAATGTTATTAAGAGTTTAGGGTCCAAATTGAGATCAATGGAGTAGGCCATGGAGTTCAATTAGGTGGAACCAAGTCATAGAACCAAAATTGGGTGTTTTGATTTAGATCAAAATTGGGCTCAAAGAATGAGCCAATTGAGCTTAGATTTGATTTATATTGGTCATATTGAAGGTTCATTTAAGTTTAGAATTGAAATTGGTGGAAATTGGGACCAATTTGATGGACATTTGAAGTGGATTTGGGGAGATTTGGCCTCTTAAGGTCAATTTGGGGGTTTTGGTCAAAGATGGTCAAATTGGACAAATTGGGTTATGTGGTAGTTGAGAAAAGTGAAATTGGGAATATTTGGAATTTTTTGAGAATTGTTTTGGATTTTTTTGGGTTTTTGGAATTTTGGGCTAAGGAGGGGCATTTTGGTAATTTAACAATTTTTGGTGATTTTGGGTAATTTGGGTGTTTTCAAAAGCTTTGAACTGGTTTTTAAACAAATTTGGTTATTTTGGGTAAATTTAGGAACTTTGGCCAAGTTTAGGGCCTCAAGAGTATTTAGGTAATCTGGGCGTTAGGGGCAAAAGGCTAAGTTGGGTATTTTGGTAGAGTTGGGGTGCCAACCACCATAAATAAGCAATGGACCAATGGAAATCCCATTTGGGTCCTCTATGTACTGGTCTTAGCTAGACCCTAGCCTATGGTCAGTGGCTTTAGGAGACCATCTACATGAGTATCCCAAAAGATTAAGTGATCAAAGTCAAGAAAATTTTGGGTTTGTATTTGTGAGTGATTGTGAATGAGGTGAGTGTAGTGAGTGCCTTAGCTTTAGACAAATACCCAGAGTCAACTCTAAGAGCACGCAGTTCTATGGGAACTCTCCTTGGGCTCCCCCATAATGACTCCACCTACTAAGTGCTAGAGGTTAGGACCACTATATGGAACTTCAAGTTGAGTAAAGAGGAGTTTAGAATTTCTAATAGTGAGGGTTCCTTTTTTAGTTTTCTAAGAATAGTCAATATGAAAGACCTATGTCTAGACCTTAGGCTACTAAAGAGGAAAAACTAGACCTCAACCACGACTGAGGTCAACAGAATGATACTTAAATTTCAATTCTCATCTCGTGGTAAGTACCTAAAATATGTTTCCCTCCTTTTAAGGCTGGTACTTAAATTTTGACTCTTTTTAGGATTGATGCTTAAATTTCAATTCCTATCCCGAGGTCAGTACCTAAATTCTGATCCCCATCTTCTGATAATAATAAAATCAAAGTTAAAATTTTCTAGCATCGAATTGAAATTGAATCTTCATCATGACTATCATAGTTATTTTCGGAATCCCTTTTCTTCCAATCCTCAGTAATAATTTCAAATCCTCAAATTTGATCAAATGTACATTTGCTAACTCCCCAGCGAAAACAACTGACACTCGATTATACACTTCATTCTAGGTCTGTTGACTTAGAAGTTAGGCTTGGTTTTATTGATATTGTCGGTCTATTTGTTGACATCACTTTTGGTTTAGGTTTAGTTTTCCCACTTCAGTTGCCTAAGGTCTAGCCATATGATTTTTCTGTTGACTATTCCTAGAAAACTAGAAAAGGAACCCTTTCCTTTAGAAACTCTGAACTCTTCTGTGCTCGACTTGAAGTTTCATATACTAGTCCTAACCTCTAGCATTTAGTAGGTGGGGCCACTATAGAGGAAGCTCAAGGGGAGTCCCCATAGGACTACTTGACCTTATGGTTGACCCTGGGTATTGGTCTAGAGCTAGTTCACTCACTTGCACTCACTTGCACCCACTTCACTCACAACCCTAAAACTCAGATTTGTTGTCTTTGATCCCTTGATCTTTTGGAAAACTCATGTAGATGGTCCCCTAGACCCACTGGCCCTAAGCTAGGTTTTAGCTAAGACCAGTACATAGAGGACCCAAATGGTAGTTTCATCAGCCCATAGCTCATATAAAGTGGTTGGCACCCCAATTCTACCAAAATATCCAACTTGGCCTTTTGCCCACCAAATCCACCCAAATTACCTAAATGCCCTTAAAACCCTAAATTTGACCAAAATTCCCAATTCACCCAAAATACCCAAATTTGTTCAAAAATCATTTCAAATCATCTGAAACTACCCAAATTGCCCAAAACATCCCAAAAATTCTAAAATTAACAAAATACCCTCAAGTTTGCTAAAATTACAAAAATACCCTTGGGAGCCCAAAATTTCCTAAAACCCTCAAAACCATTTCAAATGTCCCCAAAATCAATTTGGACCCTTTAATTGAACCCAATTTGATCAATTTACTCAACTTTGACCAACAACCCAAAATTGCCCATAAAGGCCTAATTTCTCCAAGTTCACCTCACATTCCCATCAATTTGGCCCCAATCCTCCCCAATTTTAATTCTAAACTCAAATTCATTTTTCATATGAGCAATTAAAACCAAATCCAAGCCTAATTGACCCGTTCTTTGAGCTCAATTTTAATCTAAATTAAACCCCCAATTTTTACCCTATGACTTAGTCTCACCTAATTGAATCATATGATCCACTCAATTGGCCCAATTTGAATCCTAAATTCTTATTGATAATCCTACACTTCAAATTGAACCAATAATTGTCCTTGGTCAAGCCTCAATTTAACTCAATTTCAACCCACATTCAAAATCCTCAAATACGCCCCACATTGGCTATGTCTTCAAATTTCACCAAATTGAATACCCTAACCCCACATTGACTATTTTGAAACATCAATTTTGACCTAAACCAACCTTAGCCTAACCTAAACACAAGTCTAACCCAACACCCCCAAAATTACCACATGCCCAAAATCCTCCAAATTGAACCTCCAAACCAACTAAAAACCACCCCAATTCTTTTCTAAACTCCTCATGACAATCATATACACCAAATTTATCAATCAATTGAGCTTAATATCATGGCTAGCCTAACCCAACCCTAACTTCTAGCCATTTTGACCCAAATTGAACCCCTTCACCAAAATTGACTTAGCCAAGCCAAAGTCACCAAATTAATGTCACTACAGCCACTAAGCACACTCTATTGACCAAGCTATACCACCCTAAACCCACCTAAGTAAGCTATTGACCAATGGGTCCCTAAAATAAGATATTTCATCCCATTTTTGGGCCTTAACCAAGAAATCTCTTCCATCATCACTAACCTTTATGGGTAAATCATAATTAACCCTCTCCCTGGCTCACCTGACCATCTCCCCTGTTCTGGCCAGCCACCCTACTTTCCAGAAAATACCAAAACTGTGAGCCACAACCCCTAAATCAAACCTAATTTCAACCGTAGATGCTAGCTCATCCTAATTGCTCTTCTAAACTCCTCAGCCCTCTACCTAAGCAGCTCTTTGCACCCATTAATGGGCCCTAGTGGCCAGCCCAAGCCCTTCTACTTAATCAGCCCCCTCCATGGCAAAAGGAGAGGTGCTCCAAATCCTTAGGGAAACTCTGTCAAAATTTTGCAAGAGACTCTCCAAGCATCCCTAAGCTCAATCCAACCATCTTCCCCCTCTGATTCCCACTATGAGAGCCCAATTTTAAGCTCAAACTTTCAGTTCAGATCAGGATATCTCTCAACAGTCCACCAAACTCAAATTAACTATTTGCACACCATCCCTAGAGCAAGAGCTGTTGATTCCCCATCAAAGCCCCCTCTGAAATGGCCTCTAAGATAGCTCTAGACCAACACTTGAAATCTACCTTAGTTTAAATCATACCTAGGCAATTCACCAGGGCTTACGAATTTATCTGGATGTTCCTTGAACTCAATAGAAGCTACCACAACCATCTAATTGAGGCCTCCCCTCTTAGACAAAGGAATTGAGCTCTAACTATAACACGTATTTTAACTTTCCATGTGCAATGGCTTGATTTCATACTTGATTAACCGTATAAATATATTTTTTTTAGTAGATGAAGGTCTAGAAACAAACCCCATGTGATTTGGTTGAGTCTAGGCAGAGATCTTAAGGTTTTAGTGTGAACGACTTACGAGTTAGGTTACTTGGGGACGATGAACGGATGTCGTTCAATCGCATGTATATCCAATGGACGGAGGAGATCGAGCCGGACAGACTCTTGGTGAATGAACTGCGGGCTGCATGACATGCCTAGGTGTAAAGCGCAAAGAATGCGAGCGCGCTGCGTGTGAGTTCGGAGCCTCCAAAAGATGAGTTGGCGCCGTGTGGATAAGTAAAAAAATGGATTTTTTGAATTTATTTAAATGCCTGAACTTCAAAAATCCATATCTTTCTCTAGAAAAATGATAAAAAAAATTACCCTCTTACTAAGTGAACAAAGGAAAATAATGTAGACTAAAAAATTATTTTCTTATTCCCTGGTTTTTAATGAATTAAATACCCTCTGTAGTATTTTAATTCATTATGATCAAATATTGCTCACCATGGCTTGAATTTATGAGAATTTGTTCCTCATGACAGATACTATGTCCTATAATTTTTCCAAGGCTAGAAAACATCTCTGTGCTTCTAACCTTAATTTTCAAGCTAAGGTGGCCATTTTGGCCATTTTGGCCATTTTAATTATATAAATTAAAAGATCACTTAGAAAATTATGGAAATAATTAGAGAAGCTTAGAAAAAATACCATGATGGCTTGAATAATTTTGTAAATTTCTATATTTTCTATAGTTTATTTATCTTGTGTTAATTTATGTAAATTATATACTTATCAAAAATTGAAAAAATCAATTCCACATTGTGCATAAAAATCATGTTTACTTACTGTAAAAATTTAAAAATTATTTGGCTTAGTTTAAGTTCTATAATTGTTTTTTAAAGAAACTACGTAATTTTTGTACAAAAATAATTATAATAAATTAAATAAGCTTAGAAAAACCATGAAAAATAGTTTTTTGAGTTCCTTGTGATCAGGGGCATATAATAAAATAAAATCTATGTTTGTGAAAATATGTCATTTTCAAAATGTATTTTGAATTAAAAATAATTAAAATAATCAAAATTTTCAAAAATACCAAAATTGTTCGAAATGTGTACAAATTTTCCATGATCACTTAGAATTCATTTCGACATTTTCCGTAATTTTTCTAAGTTAAAAATAAATTTTAAAAGCTTAAAAATGGATTTTCATTATTTTCTCAATAAAATAATTATAATAAATAGATTAAAAATCATAAAAATACAAAAAATGATTTTATGAGTTTTCTGAACTTAGAGAAGTCTAATAAAAATATAAAAATAATTTTGATAATTAAAACACTATTTTCTATTTAATTAAATCATCGAAATTGATCTAAAATTAAATAATAATAATGAAAATTTAATTCAAAAAAATCATGAAATTTTGCCTAAATGTTTCTCAAACCTAAGGAAACCTCTAATAATTTTCTCATAAAAAAAAATTTATTTTGGATAATTAAATAAATCAATTTTGAAAACCGTATTTCGTGAATTTAAATAATTATTTAAGTTAAATTAAATTAAAAAAAACAACAACACAAAGAAAAACCACATTATTCTTTTTTGAAGTTTCAATTAACTCATGGATATGTCACTCTGAATGCTCAAGTCATTTGAGTTGATTTAATGAGTTATGAGGTAAAGTACCCGAAGGGCAAAATATTCATTTTAGATTTTGGTTCTTAATCAGAAATTAGGATTAACCAAAGGAAAATGGAAAATTTTGATCTTAATAAATATGATTGGATGATTGAACTATAATGAGACTAAAAGGTAGAAACTTGCTCACCACCTTTGCACAACATCAACAAGATCATAATTCTCCTATCCTACATGACTTGGAAGTCAACTAAGTTCAAAGGATTCTCAAGTGATGAGATTGAGATAGAAAAGATGATAATTTTTTTATCTTGAGCCTAAGATTTATGATGATGTGATTTTTCAATAAGAATAATATCACTTAAACCAAAATTTAGATAATCACCATTCCACCTATCATGATTGTCAAAGGCCTAGCAGCGACATAAGCTTGATATCTACACTGAATTGATTGTATTTAGAAGATAATATGATTGAAAATTAACATCTTTAAACACTACAAGACTGACAATATTTGCTGGCACCACAATCTTAAATGATTTAAACCCACTCACATATCTTTTAAATGAAACATCAATTGATTAGTTGGGTATCCTATCCTCAGGATAATTAAATTGTTAAGTTTCACAGAGCAATAGGGTACTCACACATCAACCTCGGATGGTTAATGGAACAATATGATAAGTCCAAAATGAACTCGAAATATTTCAAGAAATCATCAAAATGGTCCAAGGTCATGCCTCGAGCATTTTGAAATCTATGGGACATTCTGAAGGGCAAATTGGGCATGCCATATTTTGGTTCTAAAACCATCCGCTAGGATCTTCGAAGATTCAATAAAGTCATAACTTGGAGTTTGGTAGCTAAACCTTCATCTACTCCTGCAATTTAAATTCCCTAAAAAATTATATACATGCCTTGCAAGTACTACCTTTCAGGTCGAGGAACAAGAAGAATCGACATGTACACTTTTAAATTATTACATTTACCTTTTTGTACTTCTTGCCTCGGGCTTGCATGTTAAACAATGTGTCAGCCTGCATGAAAACCAAAAGGATAGCCGTAAAACCAAAACCAAAACTAAAAATCAATTAAGATAAAATTTACTGCCACAACATTCAAAATATATGTCAACTCAAAATTTAATCACAAACATCACAAAACAAAAATTGCAACTAAATTAAAATATCTCTATCGGATGATTGAGAATCCCTCAGAGGAGCTAACCTATGGTTGCTAACGAGATTTCCCATAGTCTAAATGAAAGTACGGAACTCATTAAGTTGAGTTTAGTAAATTCATTTGGACTATGTGAATCTGAAAGAGAATAGTGGTATCAAAAAGAGGGAACCGTAGGATCCTAATCGGTGTCGCTCTAATAAACTTTAATATGCCCCGAAATATTTAGATAACCATGACCTTAGGGATATCTGATTTGAAATCATAATTTGACATATTAGAAAAGCTAAACTTATCGAGACGAGGAGCTTGGAGCTAGCATTATAGGCAGCACAACCATCCTCAATAGTAGAACATGTCTACATCAGCTAAACCACTCTTTCTTTAGAATTATATAACCAAGCCATAGAACTTTGAGGTGGTTTGCTTATGCAACATAAATCCTCAACGTTTCTTTAGGTCTTTATATAGTTATGTTGTATAATATAAGCCCTAATTCGTTTTAGGACTATGAGGTTGTCATTCGTTATGACCTAAATCCTCACATCTTCCAGGCTATTTGTGTGGATTTATCACACAAATTTATGCCCTAACTAATAAAATTGGTAGGATGAAATATTTAAATATTTCTCCTCTAAATTGAAACCAAGCTATAGGGTAGCTTGAGAAGTCACCGAGGTTCTCCTCTGAATCTCTGACGTCCCCTACTTCTTCCTCCTTTGGATTATACAATAAATGTTCCAAATTTGAGCCATTTCCCTTTCACACATCTTTGTACGAACTCGTTGAAAAGTCATATCATTTTGACCTCTTTGAAGATAATATTCTCTGATTTTTATCGAGAGTTTTCTTGAGTGACTTCGGTCATTTAAGATGTAATTAACTATAGGGGTTTGCCCTTATAGAAAGCTTTTCCGAACCCAGCTTAAATATGGTTAGAATATAGATAAATTTTATATTTCGTAATTTTTAATTTATTTATTATAATTATTTTAATATGAAAATAAGAAAATGTACTTTTAGGCCTCAAAAAATTTATTTTAGACATTAGGAAAAATATTTTAATGTGTCTCAAGTGATCAGGAAACCATAAAACACATTTTCAAATATTTTGGTATTTTTGGAATTTTTTAATTATTTTTAAATTAAAACATAGCTAAAAATGAAGTATTTTCCCCACGCCTCAACAGTCCACCAGAGTTCAATTAATTGTGCACACACCAACCCTAGAGTGTGAGGAGTTGACCCCCCACAAAAGCCCCATCACAAAGAGTCTCTAAACTAGTTCTAAACTAACAACTAAAATTGGCTTTGATCAAAATCATATCCTAACATTTCACCACAGCTCATGAGCCCATTTGAAGGTTATTTAGACTCCTCTAAGGCTTCTCCAACCATCTGATTGGGGCCTCACCTCTCAGATAAAGGTATTGAACTCTCTCCTAAAATCGAGCTTAAATTGATTCTCCATGCGTTTAGACTGTATTTCATATCGTATAAACTGTATAGATGTGTTCTTCTTAAAATAGATGAAGATGTAGGAACAAACCTGAAGTGATTTTTTTGAGTTTAGCTTGTGATCTTAAGGTTTTAGTGTGGACGACTTAAGGGTTAGGTCAGTTGGAGATGATGAACAGATGTTGTCCGATCACGCATATATCGTTTGAACGGCTGAGATCGCATTGGACAAGCTGATGGAACAATGAGGCAGGAAGTGTGGCAGCTGAGTCAAATGGTGGCGTCGAATAGCAGAGTGATGCGTGGCTGTTCGGAGCCGCCATAGGTTGAGCTGGATAAGTAGGAAAGTCTGGATTTTTTTTATTTGTTTAAATGTCATATCTTTGAAAATTCATAACTTCGCATAGAAAAATCATAAAAAAATAAAATAAAAATATTCACTTGCTCAATGAATAGAGGACAATAATATGGATTAAAGATAAAATTTATTTGTTAACTACTTGATTTTTAATTAATTAAATACGATCTGTGGTATTTAATTCATTATAATTACATATTACTCATCATGGCTTGAAATTTTTAGAGTCTATTCCTCATGACAGAAGAGATGTTCTCTAAATTTTCTAAGGTCAGAGAGATTCTCTGTGTTTCTAACCCTAAATTTCAAGCTTGAATGGCTATTTTGGCTTAAATTAATTATATAAATTAATACATCACTTGAAAGATTATGAGAAAAATGTTAGTAGATTTCATATGGTTAGAGGAGCTTATGAAAAAATTCCTGATAGTCTGATAATTTTGTATACTTCTATAGTTAATTAAATGTTTATAACTTATATTAATTTAGTTAAATTAAATATTAATAAAAAATAAGAAAATCAATTCCACATTGTGTGTAAAAATTATGTTAACTAACTACAAAAATTTAAAATTTATTGCATTAAGTTTGAACATTAAAGTTGATTTTATACGGACAGTTGTATTTTTGTAAAAAAATAATCATATTAAATTAAGTACATTAAGAAAAATTATGAAAAGTGATTTTCTGAGTTCCTTGTGATGAGTGGCACTTAAGAAAATTAAAAATTATTTTTGAAGAAATACTTCATTTTTGAGCTATATTTTAATTTAAAAATAATTAAATAATTCCAAAAATACAAAAATATTTCAAAATGTGCTTAATGATTTCTTGATCACTTAGGACACATTACAATAATAATAAACAAACAGCACTTATGTGAAACCTTTTCTCAAAGCAAATCCTAGCTTCTCTGAGACTCTTTCTCTCTTTGTAAGACTCTTGATTCTCTCTTAGAAGATGTAAGGAAGAAGAAATCTCTCACTGCTCTCCCTCTCCAACAATTTTTAGAAAAGAATTCACAGTTAAACTCATTACATAACTCAAAGAACTAACTCAAAAGTATAAGGAAATAAAAGACTAATGGACACAAGATCAATTTTCACTCTAAATAGTGTTGAATGTCAGTTTTTCAAAAGGTGCACCCATAAACTCTTTAAAAATCCTCCAAATTCATCAAATCTTCTAGAAACTTAGCTTGCACCAACATTAGTCCGTCAACGCCAGTGGCCCTTTAATTAATTATGGGCTTTCTGTCAAATGGGGTGCCGATGGTGCTGAACATTTCTTCTAAAAGTCCATTTTGACTCTAAATTCCATCCATTTTGCTTCCTTTTTCCTTCAAGTGGAAAAAATCAATAACCTGCAATAAAACATGAAAAATATCTTCCTTTAAAGCACAATATCACCAAAAATGAGTATAAAATATACGTCTAAAAATGTATATATTTTTGGTGCATCAGTAGGATAGGGGCTACCTATGTTAGATTGGTTATTTTGAATTCGGGGAAGAAAACCCTCGTACCCCTGATCATCTATAATTTTCTTTTTACTACACCAGGGTATTATGAATATAATAATTATGATTTCAGCTATGTTTTAACTATTTCTAGTGATAACGTAACTGGCTTTGCTTAACATAACTCCTGATCTTGATTCCTAAAGTGATCCTTCAATCATACTTAAGTCCGATGAGCCCAGTAACCAAGATGATAAAGATATCAACGATACCGATTACGATAGCGCCGAGAGTGAGGAGCCAGTCCTTGAGTACCATAGTACACCGCTCACCATCAATTTGGATCTTTTTGATAAAGAAAAGGCACCAGAAAATTTACTTACAACATTGCAAGAAGAAGAAGAAATCATAGAGAAAAATCTAAGGAGCGCGAAAGTATTACCCACGAGGTCAGCTCCAGTAGTTAATGGAAAATAAATGGTAAATCAAGAAGAGCTATCTCCACCTCCATCAGTGGAAGAACCACATAACAATGTAAAGATTGGAGGATTATAGAAAGTAGTTTATAACGTGCTAGCTCATCTTAGGAGGGTGCCGACAAAACTAAGCATTTACGATGCTCTAATGCTGTCAAAGTTGATGAGAGAATCTCTAGTTACAGCCTTTCTTGACCTAGAGATTTGCTTAGCTCAGTTGGCCAACACAACTCCGGATGAAGTTTGTTCATTGAAGGAAAAACCAGGAATAAGTTTCACAGATGAAGACTTGTTTCTCGACACTGCTGACCATAACCGACAGCTCTACATCCCTGTTAATATCAACAGATTTGTATTTTCCAGTGTTTTGGTAGAACCTGGAGCATCACTCAACCTAATGAGTCTACGGACATTGACATATTTGGATATTGAAGCTCAAGAGCTTACAACCAATAAAATGATGTTAAGAAGATTTAATCAGATAGGAGAAAGAGCCCTTGGATGAATTGTATTGCTTATGAAAGTTGGAGAGCTATTAACAACTGTAAAATTTCATATCATCGACACTGAGACCTCTTTGAATGCTCTAATTAGTCGACTGTGGAGTCATGAGCACAATATGTTTCCATCTTCCCTACATCAGTGCATCAAATATTTCAAAGAAAGACAAGAACATAGCATCAAGGGAGATTTACAACCATTTTCAGCTCATCAAGTTGGCATTGATGAAGATGTTGCCTACTATGCACCTCCAAAGAAAATTGTCTTTTCTCATGAGGTGATGAAAAAAAAAAAGTGAAGATTCAGAAGAATGAAAAGAGTAAAGCCATTCAACCTTGCTTCAACAATCTTCCACCAATCTTCTACAATGAGTTGGTGGGAGTTCTTTTAGTTCACGCACCCGAGGTCGAGGTCGGGGGGTGTGGACGAGGAAAAGCTAATATGATTACTGGTTGGACTAAGCTGACCATCAAAATTGATGATGAAGAAAGTTTTGAGGAGGAAATGATGACGACAAAATAAAAGAAACCACCATATGAAATCTCCTTGGAAGATGTGGAGAAAAGTGAATATGAGTCGATGTATGATCAGATCAACCACTATGTGAATGCGATGATCCTTACTCCAATCTACCCTCAAAAGGTTGAGAGTTTTGAGGTCAAGGAAGTCTGTAGTGCTGGTTCAAAGCTGATCAAATTTTTCCATGCTTCAACTTCTGCTAATCTTGAAAATCATGTAAATTTAGAAGAGGATTCTAAGGAATTAATGAAATTACCATTTGGTTACTTTTCTACTTGTGTTTGTGTCAAAGAAAATGACAAATGATAAGCTACAACTCTTTAAAAAATTGTAGAATGCTAAAAGTCAAACTCCTAACTCAAAAAAAGATCTCAAATTTGGTATTGTAGGACCAGTCAATGACTCTGAATTTTGCTTGGTTGTTAATAGGTGATGCTCCATCATAATTTGAGGAAGAATTTAAATCAATTATTGATGAATTGAAGGAAATCAACCTCGAGACTGAGGAGCAGCCCCAACCCAAATTTATAAGCACTCTACTAAATGAGGGAGAATCCATAGAATCGATAAACTTATTGTCAAAATTTAAAGATTGCTTCACCTGGAGTTATGATGAAATGTCAGAGCTATCAGCAGAAGTTGCAGTTTATAAACTAGGGGTGGACAAAGATATGAATTTGTTGACCTCACTTTTGGTTGAGGTCTATTCTTTCCTCTTTAGTAGCCTAGGGTCTAGCCATAAGTCTTTCTTGTTGACTATTCCTAAAGAGCTAGAAAAGAAACCCTCACCATTACAAACTTTAAACTCTAATTTGCTCAAGTTGAAGTTTCGCATATTGGTCCTAACCGCTAGCACTTAGTAGGTGGGGTCAATATGGGGGAGCTCATGATGAGTCTCCATAGGATTGCATGACCTTAGGGTTGACCCTAAGAGTTGTTCTGGAGCACTTTCACTCACTTTCACTCCCATTCACTCATAACCCCAAACCTAAACTAGTTGACTATGATCCCTTGATTCTTTGAGAGATTCATGTAGATGGTCTCCTAGATGCTTTAACACTAGGCTGGGGTTTAGCTAGCACCAATACATAGAGGAACTAAATGGAGATTCCAGTGGTCTGTGGCTCCAATCAGGATGGTTGGCACCTCAATTTCACCAATTACCCAATTCAGCCCTTTTGTTCCTGAAACTAATTTGGACTCTTCAATTGACCTCAATTTGATCCCAATTTGCCCCAATTTGAATCCTAAACTCTTCATAACAATCCTACACATCAAATTGGATCTTTAATTGGCCTTGGTCAAGCCTCAATTTCACTCAATTTCAACCCATAACCAAAATCCTCAAATTTACCCCAATTTAGCCATGTCTCCAAATGTCCCCAAATTAAATGCTCAAATCCTAAAATTGACACCCAATTTATGTTGAGAACTATTCACGAGATTCCTATAGACCATTTCCAATAATCAGTTTGGACCTAACCCAACCTTAGCCCAACCTAAACCCAAGTCTAACCCAACACCCCCAAATTGACTAAATGACCAAAATCCACCAAATTGAAATCTCGAATCAACTCAAAATCACTTCAAATCTTTTCTAAATATCTCATGAAAATCATTTGCACCATCCCGATCAATTGAGCTTGAACCAAAACTTTATCAGAAAACAAATTTGATGTGTTTTCGATCCGGCCGTCGATGAGGTTGCCCGCATGAGCTCAGATGATAAAAAGAACCGCATCGGCGCGTCTGAAACGTCAAAATTACCTAGGGAGGACACTAACCAAAGGAAAATATGTTGAGATTTTCAAACCTATTTTACACTATTTTTGATGATATTGCACTTTAAGGAAATGTATTTTTGATATTTTGTTGCAGGAATGATGATATAGGGTCATTGAAGCAAATAGATGCAAAAAGGAGCGAATTTGGAGTGAAAAGGACCAAAATGTGAAGATTTGAACTAGGTCACCGACGGCGCCCTCGAACCCGCCGACTGCGAGTTTTTCCCGAGACTACAGGACAAAATTATTTAGAAGCCTGCCGACGGCGCCCTCGAGGCCGTCGGCTNTAATTCACTTAGAAGTCCCGCCGACGGCGCCCTCGAGGTCGCCGACAGCGAGCTCGGTGGTTATGCCCAACAAAGCATTGGATGAGGATGAATTTTGGAGGAGTGCTTAGGAAACACTTGGGAAAACTCATCCATAACTTTAAAAGAAGATTTTGGCAGTAAATTGGAGAGAGCCTAGAGGTCCTGGATGTTAGAAAGGTCCTGAAGGTTGGAGAGGTTCCATTAGTGTTTGCTAGAGTGTAAATTGTGAGGAATTCTTTGAGAGATTGTAGAGTGGAGGGCAAGTGAGAGATTTCTTCCACCTTGCCACTT
Organism: Phalaenopsis hybrid cultivar; assembly: GCA_002079205.1. Taxonomy (NCBI): domain Eukaryota; kingdom Viridiplantae; phylum Streptophyta; class Magnoliopsida; order Asparagales; family Orchidaceae; genus Phalaenopsis; species Phalaenopsis hybrid cultivar. The sequence goes on along the minus strand of JXCR01128603.1, from coordinate 54,241 downwards.
CAAAGAGGAATTTTCTGTGCTGTAAAGAAAGGAAGAGATTCAGAGGAACTTCGAGGAGTTTTCTTGGGGTGAAACTAGAGATAAGTTTATTTATTGTTTTAGTTTGTATGACTTTGATTTTATATAAGAATTCCGAGTTTTGTTGTGTTTTCCCCATGAGATCTGAATAATTTTCTCTACCTTGTCTTAAGATTTGTGAAATGGTGATTTGAATTGGTTGAGCCATGAAAATGTTAAAGAAAATTGTGATGATCTTTTCACTTCAATCTTAATTTACTTTCAATCTGGCCAATTGATTTGTTAAATTATGTGGTGAAGTCATGAAAATGTTTAAGAAATTGTGATGATCTTTTCACTTCGATCTTAATTTACTGAAGCCATGAAAATGTTTGAGAAATTGTGATGATCTTTTCACTTCGATCTTAATTTACTTTCAAATCTGCCAATTGATTTGTTTAAAATATGTTGAGTTTTACAACCGAATTACTTTCAATCTGGGAATTGATTTGTTTAAAATATGTTGAGTTTTACAACTAAAGTGAAGATTATATCCAAGATTTAGGGAGGTCAAAGCCAATTGATTTGTTAAAATATGTTGAGTTTTACAACTAAAGTGAAGATTACATCTAAGATTCATGGAGGTCAAAAAAATGTTTAAGAAATTGTGATGATCTTTTCACTTTGATCTTAATTTATTTTCAATCTGGTCATAAATGTTAAAGAAGTTGTGATGATCTTTTCACTTTGATCTTAATTTACCTTCAATCTGGCCAATAATGTTTAAGAAATTGTGATGATCTTTTCACTTTGATCTTAATTTGCTTTCAATTTGACCAATTATTTGTTAAAATATGTTGAGTTTTACAACTAAAGTGAAGATTACATCCAAGATTGAGGGAGGTTTTAAAATATGTTGAGTTTTACAACTAAAGTGAAGATTACATCCAAGATTTATGGAGGTCAAAATAAAATATGTTGAGTTTTACAACTAAAGTGAAGATTACATCCAAGATTTAGGGAGGTCAAAGCCATTGGAAGTATGTTGAGTTTTACAACTAAAGTGAAGATTACATCCAAGATTTAGGGAGGTCAAAGCCTTTAGAAGTTGGGTGCAAATAAATAGGGAAATAAAATTATCGGGCGTAGAATTGGAAATTTTAGAGTAATAGACTAAAATCCCCAATTTGATTCTGAAGTGTAGATGTTAGCCCTCAAGTGAGGGGAACGTGGGAGCTCTGATGTGAGAGCCGATATCCTCCCAGCCTAGTTGCAGATTAAGTAAACAAGTGTAGTATTAGTCAATGTTATTTATGCCTGGACCAAAGGGTAAAGAATAGGTATGCTCCTATTTGGCACAATACAATTTAAACGGATTCACTTTATCCATTCACTATAGTTTCTTGACAAGGAGAAGGATGCTTTCTTTTATATTCAATATCACATTAAAACCTCATTAGTATAATTAGTTATTTAATAGTTATTAAAATTACATATTTATTTTAATTGCCTTTTAGTGATAGATAAGAAAATTAAATTCCATTGTTGCGAATACAATATTNTAGCCACAGATTCAGTAAACAAGCATAGGATTATTCAATGTTCTTTATGCCTGGACCAAAGGGTAAGGAATAGGTATGCTCTTATTTGATACAATACAAATTGAACTGATTCACTTTATCCACTCACTATAATTTCTTGACAAGGAGAAGGATGCTTTCTTGTATATTGAATATCACATTAAAAACCTCATTAGTATAATTAGTTATTTAAGAGTTATTAAAATTTCATATTTATTTCGATTGCCTATTAGTGATAGATAAGAAAATTGAATTTCTNAGTTTCCTCAAGGTTAACTATGGAAGAAGAAGAAAGGTTGATGAAAATTCTCAAAAATTTTAAGAAAGACTTTAGATGGACAATTGTTGATATTAAAGGAATCAGTCTTTTAATTTGATGCTTAGAATTTATATGGAAGTGAACTGCAAACCCAGGGTTGATCCTCAAAGGAGATCAAATCCTATAATGAAGGAAGTAGTAAAGAAAGAAATTTTGAAGTGGTTAGATGCTGGAATTATTTACCCTATTTCAGATAGTGCATGGGTTAGTCCAATTCAGTTTGTTCCTAAGGTGGTTAGATGCTATAATTATCTACCCTATTTCAGATAGTGCATGGGTTAGTCCAATTCACTACATTCTTAAGAAAGGAGGAGTAGCTGTGACTGTGAATGAACATAAATGAGTTAATACCTACTAGAGAAGTCACAGAGTGGCAAATATGCATTGATTATAGAAAATTACAGCTTGTCAATAGGAAAGATCATTTTCCATTACCCTTTCCAGATCAAATGCTAGATAGACTAGCTGGGCGTAAATAATTTTTTTTTCTGGATGAATATGTCGGTTATCACCAAATATAAATAACTTCTGAGGATCAAGTGAAAACAACTTTTGTCAGTCTGTATGGTACATTTGCTTTTAAAAGAATGCCCTTTGGTTTATGTAATGCCTCTACTACATTTCAAAGATGTATGATGAAAATTTTTAGTGATTTAATTGAAAAAAGGGATTGAAGTATTTAAGAATGATTTTTTTAGTGTTTGGAACTTCATTTGACTTTAGAACATTTATCAAAATTTCTTAGGAGCCGTGAAGAAACAAATTTAGTCCTTAATTGGGAAAAATGTCAATTTATGGTAGCATGAGGAATTGTATTAGGACATAAAATATCAAAAAATATTATGCAAGTAGATCCTGCTAAAAATCAAGCGATCACTAATTTACCTTATCCAACAAATGCAAAAGAAATTAGTAGTTTTTTAGGACATGCTGGATTCTAGAGATGATATATTAAAGACTTTTCAAAAATTTCTAAGCCTTTATGTCATTTATTGGAGAAAATTACAAATTTTAATTTTAATGAAGAGTGCTTAAAAACTTTTGAGTTATTAAAAAAAATAGTAGTCACTGCACCAATTATAGTTTCACCAGATTGGGGAAAACCTTTTTAACTGATATGTGATGCTAGTGATTATGCTATTGAAACTGTTTTAGGATAAAAACATGATAAAATTCTTAAAGTAATCTACTGTGCTAATAAAACTCTTAATGAACCTCAAATTTGTTATACAACAACTAAAAAAGAGTTATTAGCAATACTATATGCCTTTGATAAATTTAAATCATATTTAATTGGAACTATTTGCGTAGTGCATACAGATCATTCTGCTATTAAGTACTAAATGAAAAAGAAGGATGCTAATCCAACACTTATAAGATGGATTCTTCTTTTGCAAGAATTTGACTTTAAAATATAAGATAGTAAGGGAACTGAAAATCAAATTGCTGATCAATTGTCCATGCTTGATTTAGAAAAACCACTTTATTTTATAAAAGAAAATAATGAACATTTTTCAGATAAAAAATTGTTCAATATTATTGAGTGGTGTGTTTCGTAGTATACCGACATTGTGAACTTTCTTGTTAGTGATATTATACCTTATAGAATGACATACCAACAGAAGAGGAAATTTATTTATGAAGTTGAGACTTATTTTTAGGATGACCCATTTTTATATAAATAAGGAAATGATCTAATCTTTTGAAGATGTGTACCTTTAGAAGATACTTATGAAATTATCTAAAAATGTCATAATTCTGATTTTGGGGGACATTTTGGTGTTGATAAAACAAGATACAAAATTTTACAATCTGTAATCTATTGACCTACTATCTTTAGAGATGTAAATGCTTATATTAAAACTTGTGATAGATGTCACAGAGTAGGAATTATTTTTAGAAGAAGTGACATGCCCCTCAATTATATGCTAGAAGTTCAAATATTTGATTTTTGGGGATTAGATTTTATGGGACCATTTATACCATCTTAAAGAAATTTATTTATACTGTTAGCAGTAGACTATGTATCCAAATGGATTGAAGTTGTTGCTTTACCTCGATGTGATGCTCAAAGTGTTGCATTATTTTTGAAAATGAACATAATTTTTAGATTTGGGATGCTGAGAGTTATCATAACTGATGGGGAAAGTCATTTCAAAAATGCCATAATGAAGAAATTATTTTAAAAATATCATATAAACCATAGAATTACTACTACTTATCATTCTCAAACAAGTGGTTTGGCTGAATTATCTAATCAGTATTAAAAGAATTATGAAAAAATCGGTGAATCCTCAAACTTGAATATGCTTTGTGGGCTTATAGGACTGCATATAGAACTCTTATAGAAAAGTCCCCATATAGGCTAATACTTGGGAAAGCTTGTCACTTACCAGTTAAACTTGAGCATAAAGAATATTGAGCGATTAAAGAGTTTAATTATAATTTGAAAGATGCTGGTGAGAAAATATTATTGCAATTAAATGACCTTGAAGATATAAGGAATGAATCGTACGAGAGTGCTAAGATTCATAATAAAAAGACAAAGAAGTGGCATGATTGAAGGATTCTTACTAAAAATTTTTAGCCAGGGCAACAAGTTTTGTTATATAGTGCAAGATTAATATTATTTCCAGGCAAACTTAAGTCCTGGTGGATGGGCTCATTTGTTGTGATAAAAGTTTATCCTTATGGAGCTGTGGATATTAAAGATCCTAAAACTGAGAAAGTATTTAAAGTCAATGGACATAGATGGAAACCTTATTTAGTATGGGATCAACATAAATTTAACGATTGAATGATGTTGGGTGAACCAAAATAACCACTGGTTACGTTGGGCTGACGATGTTAAACCAAGCGCTTTGTGGGAGGCAACCCATAGTTATCAATGTGTTTTTCTTTGAATGTTGTTTGTGTGAGATTAAGAAAATTTGGGGTAGTATTTTTTAGACTATTATGTGTGATATTAAGAGAAAGAGCAACGTTAAATTATTGTATTTAGTAGTTTAAGCTTATCAACATTAGGGCACTTCTCTACCAGACTATCATTAGTTTTGCTACTGCTGCAGGTTTTAGATTTTCTTCCTTAATCTTTTCTTTGTGTGAGCAAGTAGGGGTTAGTATGATAGTTGGGAAGAAATGTTGTAACCTCTCAAGCTCATTGCTAGTGTGAATGTGAAATCATATTCGAAGCACTCTATTTTTGGCTGGAGAGGAGGATTTTTACAGAGTTATTGTGTGGCAACGTTTGATGTTGCTACCTCTGGTGCTTCTACATCTAAACCATCTACATCTGGAGGTCAGCCTATCGAATGTCTGGATCAATTATTAAATATGATGACGAATAATATCAATTTTACCGCAAATAAAGTACAAATTTTTAAAAATTTTGTAGATTATATTGATGGATATTTCAGAACACATAGTGATTATGAGGAGAAATTTCACTCATCTTTGGAGAGCCTCATTAGGGGTAACCACGGAGTGGAATTCTTTTCATATCAAAAATATCTTGATTATGAGCCTGCAACTTTTTGGGATAGATGTGACACTAATGATGATGTGAGGAGGAGGACTAAGGTTGTTTTAAATTTGCAATAATTTGAAGTACTGTATTTTTTGAACTTGCTACTGTTGTACTTTTTGTTGTTTTTGTTGTAGACCTTTTGTTGTGTTGAGGTGCTATGTTTAATTTTTAATGTAATAGTTGTGTTTTATGTTTTTTTTTCGTATTGTGATTAGATTTTGTTGTAGTAGTTATGTGAAATAAGTTGTGTAAGTTTGCTTTAGTTAGTTGGTATTGAACTTATTTCTGAGTATTAGGAAAATTAAAAATCTTACTAGCTTTAGTTTTAACTTCAAATTCAAAAATTTCTACCCTGTATTTTCTCTTATATTAGTGTGTTTGTTTTTATGTTGAAATTGTGAAGTCAAAGTTAGTGTGTTTATTTGCTTATATATTATTACCCACTACTTAGAAGTTTTACGAATTTGTACATATTAAATTAAAATTAAAATGATAAAAAAAAATTGATCAAAAATAATTTTACTCCTATTTTAAATTTTTGTACTTGTATCAATAAGGTGTAAAAATTCTTGTTAGCATGTATATTAATTTTCATTCTTGCTTATATATATATATATATATATATATGTTGCTAAAATGTTAAATCTTATTAAAAATTTAAGTTTGGAGGGGGGTGAAAAATATTTTCAAAACTTGAATTTTATTTGTTCTTAAATGTGCTACAATTGAATTTTATTTGAAAAGAAAAATGATCATGTATATGGAGTTATATTAGGAAAGTAAAATTTTTATTATAGAAATGAGTGAGAAAATTTAGGTAAAATTTTATAAGTGATGTAGAAAAATTTAAAGTTAAAAGTTTTTAAATGTAGAAATGATAAATATTGTGTAACTATCTTTAGTAGGAGATATTATATTTTTGAAAAATGTGGAAGGATTAGACTTTTATTCTTGAAAGATAATTTTTTTTATTAAAAATAATTTTCATATAAAATTATTATGTTTTTAAGTAATGGAAAATATCAATTCTTTAATTGAGGAAGGGAGGAGTCGAATTCAAAATTATTAAAGGCCTATCCAGATATAGTAATCCATGCCAAAAAAGAAAAAAAAAGAAAAAAAAGGACAGAAAAAAAGAAAAAGAAAAGAAAAGAAGTTGAAAAAGGGAGGAGAAGCTTGAGGATTAGTTCCTAATCAAAAATTGGTTCCACATCTGATTTTTTTAAAATGTAAAACTTAAGAAACTCTTAAGCTTAGAGATATAATATAGTAAGTAAAATTATACTTAATAAATATTTTTAATTCAAGGAAATAACATGCCTAAGTTCTATATTTGGAAAATCTACAAGTATTTCTGAATTAGATAGGAACTCATATTTTTCATACTCCTTCACTTTAAGGATTTCTAAACTTTAAGTTGTTCTCATTCACTTGAATTTTTCTAAATTAGACTACTATATTTCTAAAACAAAATTTTAGAACCTCCTAAAGAATCTCAAATAAATAATCACACTTATTTAATTTTTAAAGATTGAAATGTCACTTGAGGACAAGTAACATTTTAAGTTTGAGGGATTTTGATACACCTAAAATTTATAGTGTTTTCATACACATTTTTATACCTATTTTTGAGATATTGCACTTTAATGGAAGGAATTTGTGTGTTTTTTTAAGTACAACTAAAAGGGTGAAAAATGGTAAAAGAAGTGAAAAAGGATCAAATATGGAGCAAAAATACAAAAATCATTCAAAAGTATTTTGGTGCCTAAGCGCCAGATCCGGTGCTTAAGCGCTGGTGAAATAGTGAAGGCAGCACCTAAGCGCCAAAGGTCTTGTGCTTAAATTCCAGAGACAGTTACTTGATGGGTTAATTCATTTTCAAAAATTTTGAAGGGACATTTGAGGCACCTATTAACTAATGAGGGTGGTTAAGACCACTAGAAATGAAAATATGGTTAAAAGACTTGTGAAAGGAGGCATCCCTTAGAGAATACATTGAATTTAGACACATTTCAAAGTGATACCAAGGCACCTCTTAGAAAATTATAAAAGAAGGAAGTTGAGACTTTTAGAGGAGTTTCTGAAATACTCCTTGGAGAAGCTTTTGTAGAGGTGATTTGCGCATCTTTGGGGAAAGTTTCAGGTACCAAAAATCTACCTTTATTTTTCCTTCTGCTTTTAGTTTTATTTTGAGAGTTAAGAGCGTTGTAAGAAGAGAAGAGATTTAAAAAAACTTCAAGAGTATGGTGAAGGATTTAAGATAAGTTTTTATCTTTTAATTACTACATTTGGTTTTAATTGAGACTTATTGTTGGTTTGACAATGATTTCTTTTCTTAAACTAAACTGTGGTTTTGTTTTCTCCATGAATTCTGAGTAGTTTTCCATATCTTTTTTCTTAAAATGATAAGTAAGTAATGTATTGGTTGGATGTTGTGGAGAGTATTGATCTTTAATGTTGGAAGAAGTTGTGATGATTTAACTTCATGTACATCATTTACTTCTTGATTTGGCATATTAATATATTAAAATTTGTTGTGAGAACATGTAAGAACCGGGATGGTATTATGTCAATCAACAATTGGAAAGAATCACATGAGATTGTATGGATGAGAATGTAATTCATATGGTTGAGTGCAAATAAATAGAGAAATAATCTATGAAGGGTGTAGAGTTAGAGGATTTTATTGTGACAGGTTAAAGCCTCCAACTTGGTTTATTGTTTTAGGTTTTGATACGTGTTGTTAGTGACCAGAGGAAAATATGTTGAGATTTTCATACCTATTTTATACTGTTTTTGATGATATTTCACTTTAAAGAAAGGTATTTTTGATGTTTTGTTGTAGGAACGATGAAATAGGGTCATTGGAGCAAAAAGATGCAAAAAGGAGTGAATTTGGAGCGAAAAAGGCCAAAATGTGAAGAATTGAACTAAGGCGCCGACGGCGCCATCGACCCCGCCGACGGCGAGATTTTCCCGAGACTCCAGAATTAATTCATTAAGAAGGTCTGCCGACGGCACCCTCGAGGCCGCTGATGGTGAGCTCGGAGATTATGACCAATCAGGTTGTGGATAAGGACAAATTTTGAAGGGATGTTAGGCAACTCTTGGGAAAACTCATCCACAACTTTAAAAGAAGATTTTGGCCAAAAATTGAGAGGAGCCAGATGACTCTAGAGTTACTAAAGGTTAGAAAGGTTCCATTAGAGTTTGTTAGAGTGTAAAAATTGTGAGGAATTCTTTGAAAGTTTGTAAGAGTGGAGGGAAAGTGAGAGATTTCTTCCTCCTTGCCGCTTTGAAGAGGAATTTAGAGGTTCCATTAGTGTATAGAGAATTTATTAGAGTGTCTTGGCCAAAAATAGAAGAGTGCTAGAGGCCTTGGAGGTTACCATTAGTGTATAGAATTTCCAGTAGAGTGTAACATTGTGAGGAATTCTTTGAGAGATTGTAAGAGTGGAGGGAAAGTGAGAGATTTCTTCCTCCTTTCCGAGGGAAAGAATATAGGGAGTAAAGGAAGTGCTAGGAGAGTTCCTAGAGATTAGAAAAATTCCAATATTAGTGAGGAATTTTCGAGAGATTGTAAGAGTGGAGGGAAAGTGAGAGATTTCTTCCTCCTTGCTACTTCAAAAAGGAATTGCTTCGAGAGATTGTAAGAGTGGAGGGAAAGTGAGAGATTTCTTCCTCCTTGCCGCTTTGAAGAAGAATTTTCGAGAGATTGTAAGAGTGGAGGGAAAGTGAGAGATTTCTTCCTCCTTGCTACTTCAAAGAGAAATAGGAGGTGCTAGAGAGAGTTCATAGAGGTTAGAAAGGTTCCAATATTGTGAGGAACTCTTTAAGTTTGTAAGAGTGGAGGGAAAGTGAGAGATTTCTTCCTCCTTGCCGCTTTGAAGAGGAATTTAATTGTAAGAGTGGAGGGAAAGTGAGAGATTTCTTCCTCCTTGCTACTTCGAAGAGGAATTTCGTGCATTGTAAGAGTGGAGGGAAAGTGAGAGATTTCTTCCTCCTTGCCGCTTCAAAGAGGAATTCTATGTGCTAAGAGTGGAGGGAAAGTGAGAGATTTCTTCCTCCTTGCTACTTCAAAGAGGAATTCTGTGTACAAGAGTGGAGGGAAAGTGAGAGATTTCTTCCTCCTTGCTGCTTTGAAGAGGAATTCTGTGTGTTGTAAAGAAAGGAAGAGATTTAGAGGAACTTCAAGGAGTTTTCTTGGGGGGAAATTAGAGATAAGTTTATTTATTGTTGTAGTTTGTATGACTTTGATTTTATATATGAATTCCAACTTTTGTTGTGTTTCCCCCACGAGATCTGAGTAGTTTTCTCTGTTCTTCTCCTTGTCTTGAGATTTGTGAAATAGTGTTTTGAATTGGTGGAGCCATGAAAATGTTTAAGAATTTGTGATGATCTTTTCACTTCGATCTTAATTTATTTTCAGACTGGCCAATTTATTTATTAAAATATGTTGAGTTTTACAACTAAAGTGAAGATTACATCCAAGATTCGGGGAGGTAAAAGCCCTTGGAAGTTGGGTGCAAATAAATAGGGAAATAAAATTATTGGGCGTAAAATTGGAGATTTTAGAGTGACAGACTAAAATCCCCAATTCGTTCCTATCATTTGGGTGCTGAAGTGTAGATGTTAGCCCTCTGGCGAGGGGAACGTGGGAGCTCCAAAGGGAGAGCGGGTATCCTCCCAGCCTAGCCGTAGATTCAGTAAACAAGCGTAGGATTAGTCAATGTTTTTTATGCCTGGACCAAAAGGTAAGGAATAGGTATGCTCCTATTTGGCAGAATATAATTTGAACTAATTCACTTTATCCATTAACTATAATTTCTTGGCAAGGAGAATGATGTTTTCTTATATTGAATATCAAATTTGAACATTCATTAGTTTATATAATTATTTAATAAAAATTACATATTTATTTCAATTTGCCTATTAGTGACAGATAAGCAATTTGAATTACATTGTTGTGATTAAGTATTGCTTTTCTCTGCCTATTAGTGACAGATAAGCAAATTGAATTTCATTGTTGTGGTGACAGATAAGCAAATTGAACTTTGTTGTTGCGATTAAAGTATTGCTTTTCTAAAATCTTAATTCATANCCTCCCAGCCTAGCCGTAAATTCAGTAAACAAGCGTAGGATTAGTCAATGTTCTTTATGTCTGGACCAAAGGGTAATGAATAGGTATGCTCCTATTTGGCACAATATAATTATAACTAATTTGTTTTATCGATTCACTATGATTTCTTGACAAGGAGAATGATGCTTTCTTATATATTGAATATCACAATTAAAACCTCCTTAATATCATTAGTTATTTAATAGTTATTAAAATTACCTATTTATTTCAATTGCATATTAATACAGATAAGCAAATTGAACGTCGTTGTTGTGATTAAAGTATTGCTTTTCTAAAGTCTTAGTCCAGATAAGCAAATTGAACTTCATTGTTGTGATTAAAGTATTGCTTTTCTAAAATCTTAGTTCTAGATAAGCAAATTGAACTTTGTTGTTGTGATTAAAGTATTATAGTTATTTAATAATTATTTAAATTATCTATTTATTTTAATTACCTATTAGTGATTGATAAGCAAATTGAATGTCGTTGTTGTGATTAAAGTATTATTTGCCTATTAGTGACAGATAAGCAATTTGAATTACATTGTTGTGATTAAGTATTGCTTTTCTCAAATCTTAGTTCGTAACTCTAAACTACTCCCTGTGGGATCGATATCTAGGACTCCATTAGAGCCGTATATANAAATTACATATTTATTTCAATTGCCTATTAGTGACAGATAAGCAAATTGAACTTCGTTGTTGCAATTAAAGTTTTACTTTTCTAAAATCTTAGTTCGTAGTTCTAATATTACTCCCTGTGAGATCGATATCTAGGACTCCATTATAACACTATATTACTTGAGCGATACGTATACTTGTGTTGATAAGTGTGACTTTACAATTATTGAATATTTATTACGTCCATATTTATCGAATCTATAACAATTATTAAGTTTTGGTACAGTTGCTGAGGTATTAAATCTTTTAGCAGCAGTATTAAATACTTATATTTTTAAGCATATATAAAGTCATGGTCAAATTTTTGGCGCCGTTGCCGGGGAGTGAGTAAACAAAAATTACAATTAGAGTAACAGATAAGTTATAATTATTAAGAAAATTTTACTTGAACTGCAACTTATTTTCATATTTAGTTAGTGATATTATTGTGTACTGATTTCAAATTGTATGCGTAAATTTGGACATGAAAATCTTATACCCTATGATTCGGAATTAGAATGCACTGTTAGAAAGATTAGAAGATTGAGAAGAGAACCTAGAAATTCTGATACAATGGAAAACAACATGAACAATCAAGGAATAGAGAATGAACATCAACCTAGACCCCTAAGAGATTATGCGAATANGAGTGATACGTATACTTGCATTGATAAGTGTGACTTTACAATTATTGAATATTTATTACGTTCATATTTATCCTATATTTTTAAGCATATATAAAGTCGCCGGTCAGATACCCCACATATAACAAGGCCAAGCCTGCTTTGGCTAGAATCCTAAGTGAAAGGGACATCACTCTTCTAGAATTGAAAAGAATCTGGATTGGGTCTGAGATTGAAGGTTTCTGGTAGGAGGTGATTCTTGAGCAAAGACCTTAATACTGTCAACACTCTAAAATGTTTGGACACACTATGGATAGGTGTTATAGGCNAACTTGAGCGATACGTATACTTGTGTTGATAAGTGTGACTTTACAATTATTGAATATTTATTACATCCATATCTTATATTTTTATTGCATATAAAAAGTTGCTGTCAACATCTGTTTGGTCTGCGAAACCTTTGTATTTTCTGACAAGTTCCCATATTTAATATAAAGAATTGAATAGTGTTTATATTCAACAGGGTTCAGACATGCTTCCGCCAGTATAGTTAATTACATCTTAAATGACCAAAGTCACTTAAGAAGACTCACGATAAAAATCAAGAAATATTATCTTCAATGAGTTTCAAAGGGTAGGACTTTTCAATTAGATCAGACGTAGATGTGTGAAAGGGGATTGGTTCAAATTTGGTACATTTTATTGTAGAGTTCAAAGGAGGAAGAACTAGGGGATGTCTTGGATCCAGAGGGGAACCTCTGTGACTTCCCAAGCTATCCTAATGGTTGACTTCAATTTTGAGAATAAATGTTTAAGTGTTTCATCCTGCCAATTTTATTAGTTAGGGCTTACATTCGTGTGAAATTATCACACAAATAGCCTGAAAGATGTGAGGATTTATGTCTTGACGGACAACCTCGGAATCCTAAGACGAGTTAGGGCTTATATTATATAATAGGGCTATACAAAGGCCTAAAGATAAGATGAGGATTTACGTTTCATAAGCAAGCAACCTCGAAGTCCTATGTCTTTGTTGTTTAAGTCTAAGGAAGGAAGATTAGTTTAGTTAGGGAGATAGATTTTACTGTTGAAAATGGCCATGTTGCCCGCTATGCTAGCTCCAAGCTCCTTGCCGTGATGAATTTAAGTTTTCTAGTGTGTCAAGTTATGATGTCAAATCAGGTGGCCCTATGGTTAAAGTTCTTTAAATTTTTTGGGGGCATGTTAAAGTTGATTAGAGAGACACCGATTAGGATCCTACGGTTCCCTCGTTCCGGCACCACTATTTTCTATTCGATTCACTTAGTCCAAATGAACTTACTAAACTCAGCTTAATGAGTTCCATAATTTCATTTAGACCGTCGGAATCCTCGTTAGCAACCATAGGTTACCTCCTCCAAGGAATTCCAGATCATCCGATAAAGATGCCTTAATTTAGTTGAAGTTGTAGTTTTGTGTGATGTCTGTGATTAAATTTTCAGTTATTTTATATTTTGAATGTTATGGGGGTGAATTTTACCTTGGCTGATTTTAGTTTTTGTTTTGATTTTGTGGTTATCCTGATAGTTTTAGTTTTTGTGTAGGGTGGCATTATTGTTTAGCATGCAAATTTGCATGTGTAAAAGTACAGTATGAAAGTACAAGAAAGACAACGCTAAAAACTGTAAAAGCGTACCTGACGAGTCTTCTCGTTCCACCGCCTGAAACTCAAAAGACATGTTAAGGCAGTTTATATGAAACAGGGAAGTAAATTTTTGAAGACCTATTTAACCCTAGGTCACATCTCGGCGAGTCCTTAAGAGTTTAATTATGGATGATGTTGTTAAGTAAAATATATTAGTTTTAGTAGATCTCTGAGGTATCCAACATACCTAGAGAAAGAAGCAAGTCCGTGCTACTCTCTCANGTGTTTGAGTTATTAAAGAAAAAATTAATCACAGCCCCTATTATAGTTTCACCTAACTAGGAGAAACCATTCAAAATGATGTGTGATGCTAGTGATTATTCTATTGGAGATGTTCTTGGAGAAAGGTATGAAAAGAGTTTAAAAATTATATACTACGCTAGTAAAACCCTTAATGATACACAAATTAACTATAATGTTACTGAAAAAGAGTTACTGGCCATTGTGTATGCTTTAGACAAATTTAGATCTTACTTAATTGGAGCTAAATATGTTGTGCACACTGATCACTCTGCTATTAAATATCTAATGAAAAAGAAGGATGCCAAACCAATGTTGATTAGATGGATACTTTTGATGCAAGAATTTGATCTTGTGGTTATTGATAGAAAAGGAACTGATAATCAAATTGCTGATCATTTGTCAAGATTAGAAA
>JXCR01128603.1:9338-36019 GCA_002079205.1 Phalaenopsis hybrid cultivar | reverse complement strand
AAAAGAAGGATGCCAAACCAATGTTGATTAGATGGATACTTTTGATGCAAGAATTTGATCTTGTGGTTATTGATAGAAAAGGAACTGATAATCAAATTGCTGATCATTTGTCAAGATTAGAAAATCATGAATTATCTGACACCAACAATTAAATTACAGACAGTTTCCCTGATGAACAAATTTATAATATTAATGAGTGGAAAATACCATGTTATGCTGATATTGTTAACTATATTTTAAGTGATTTTTTGCCACTTATGCTAGCATTGCAACAACAAAGGAAATTCATTCATGATGAGAAAGCATATTTTTGGGATGAGCCTTATTTATATAAATAATGTATGGATTTGATTATGAGAAGATGTGTACCTTATGAAGAAACTGAGCTAATCATTTAGAAATTTCATGATTCTGAATTTGGAGGACACTTTGGGATTGATAAAACTGCTTACAAAATTCTACAAGCTGGATTTTACTGGCCTACTATCTTTAGAGATGTTTATAGATACATAAAAACTTGTGATCGATGTCAACGAGTAAGCAATATATCTAGAAGAAATGAAATGCCTCTAAATTTCATGTTAGAAGTTGAGATCTTTGATGTTTGGGGATTAGAGTTTATGGGACCATTTATTCCCACATTTGGGAACTTATATATATTAATTGCAGTAGACTACATTTCTAAGTGGATTGAAGCGCAAGCTTTACCTCGTTGTGACGCTAAAAGTGTTTTAAGGTTTTTAATGAAAAATATTTTTACTAGATACGGAATGCCTAGAATGATTAGCAGAAAAGTTTAACATTATTCAGAGATTTGCAAACCTCTACTTTATATTTGCAGAAAAGTTTAATATTATTAGGAATAATAAATTTATTTAGAGATTTGTTGAAATAAACATATCATTTTAGGAATAAATATATTTAGAGATTTGCAGAAAATTTTAATATTATTCATAGAATCTCTATTGCCTATCATCCTCAAACCTGTGGGTTAGCTGAAGTTTCTAATAAAGAGATTAAACAAATTCTTGAAAAGATTGTAAACCCTAGTAGAGTAGATTGGTCCACTAGACTGGATACCGCATTATAGGCTTACAGGACTGCTTATAAAACTCCTATTGGAATGACTCCTTACAAACTGATTTTTTTAAAAGAATTATCACTTACTAGTAGAATTGGAGCATAAAGCATATTGGGCGATTAAAGAATTCAATTATAATTATAGTAGAATTGGAGCATAAAGCATATTGGGCGATTAAGGAATTCAATTATAATTTGAAAGATGTTGGTAAGAAGAGATTGTTACAATTAAATGAATTTATNTATATATATATATATAAAGAAGGCGGCTATGCTTGTGGATGGTCTGCTACGGTTCCATAAAATGGTTGAGGCTTTGAATCTTGGTGGTGGCTCTCAGTTCTTCTTCTTCTTGTTTTCTCTATTCTACAAGTGTTTTCCTTAGTACTTTCTTGTTGGCGGCTGGAGATTTTCTTATTTTCTTCTTTATCGGGCGAGCCTTTTTCAAAAATTTTACTGTTTTTTTGGAAGGTGATTTAATGACTGAGCAAAATAAGTTGAATTTGGCCACAAACAATGGACCAAGGCTACCTTTCCTGAAGTTGTAGGAAAAGGCTTTGATACTATTAAAAACTATGATGACTTGGTTTTTCCTCAGGCATATCATGACGAGGCAGACCCCATTATTAAACCTTTTAGCAGGAAAGAAGGGAAGATGTCTTTTTTATTCTAAGGAGGATCTACAACTTCAAAAAACGTAGCCTTGGTCCATTGTTTGTCCTGAGGTTTGCAAGTTCACTCTATTAGGAAAATTTTAGCTGGGACACCCTAAGATGGAAGCTATTCAAAAATTTTTTGACAGCATTACACTTAATGATGCTTGGACAGTGGGACTTTTAGATGGTAGGCACATATTGATTAATTTATCCGAGGAGGATGACTATGATAGAATATTCTCTAAGTAGATTTTACATATTGAAGGGAATACTATGAAGATCCTCAAGTGGTCTATTGAGTTTGATCCTAGCAAGGAACTACCTATCGTACCTATTTGGTTCAAACTCCCAGGACTCAAGCTCCATTTTTTCAACCATAAAGTTCTTTTCAACATTGGGCAAGCTTTAGGTGGGCCACAAAAATTGGATGTCCCTACTTTAAACTTATCAAGACCTTCTGTTGCAAGAATCCTGGTGGAAAGGGACATTACCCTCGCTGATGTTGATGAAATCTGGTTAGGCACTGAGCATAATGGCTATTGGCAGAAGATCATAGCTAAACAAAAACCTTATTACTATCACCACTGTAAAATGTTTGGGCAACAAATGCTAGATGCTTCAAATAACATCCCCATCTAAGGAAAGTGGCAGCAAACACTCCTTTGGCTCCAAATGGTGTTGTTTTGAATTCCCCTGAGCAGTTTCAGGAAGTTCAAAATGTCGGTCTGAGGCTGAGGCTACTATTGCCAACTATCAAACACTAAATAATGAGGAATCCTTAGGCAAGTCTCCCCTCAATTTTGAGGCAGGTCCTTCTGGGTATAACCTAGAGTTTCAAGAACTTTCTTGTGAACTGGTTACTGAATGGGTTGATGTAAAAGGGGAAAAGGATTCACTTTCTTCAGGTGTGCAAGTCTTTGAAGCTCAGCAGGATAATAGAGATGGGGTTCTAAGGGATCATCTTGTGGATGATAACTTAATTTTGCAATTGAATATGGCAATGGAAGAAGAATGGCAAGTCCAAAAATCTAGAAAAAAGAAGAAAGAAATCATAGAATTGAAAAATCTACAGGATGGTGCTTACTCTTTGAGGGAAAGAAGTTCTCATCTAAAAAGTAAGGAGGCTATGTCAAGAACCAGGAGGAGGGGGAAATCCATCTCCATGTTGGAATGTTAGGGGATTGGCACATCCTACATCCCTTAACAAAATCCTAGCTTTTAATAGAATGTATAAATTTTGGATCTTGGTTATCTTGGAGCCCATGGTCTCCAAAAACACTCAAAAAATCCTAAAGAAGTTTTTTGGCTTTACTAAATTCTCAAATATCAATAATAAAATTTAAGTGCTCTGCAGGAAAGAGGTTCTTTGTGATATTCTATGGGATCACACACAATTTCTCCACATTTAGTTTAACATTGGTGGGCAGGATGGTTTGACCACTTTCATATATGCTGGGACTTCTACTTTTGCTAGAACGGAGTTATTGGACAACCTTTAAACTATTAGTAGGTCTTGTAATTCCATTTTTTTGGTTGGTGGAGACTTCAACTGCATCTCAGCGCCTTCTGAAAAACTGGGAGGAAGGCCTCCATATTATAATCAGATCAACTGTTTTAATGTTAACATCAGTTCATCTGGCTTATTTGACTTGGCTTTTAATGGGCCTAGGTTCACTTGGAGAAGAGGCTCTCTCTGGGAAAGGCTGGATAGAATGCTTGTCAACTCTTTATGGCTGAGTGAATTTTTACACACTTTAGTTCAGTACCTTAGCATGCCTAGCTCAGACAATAGGTCAATACTCATCTCTATTTCTGCCTCCATCACAAAGCACAAGTCCAAATTTAGATATCTTAATATGTGATCTTCCCACCATGATTTCCTTAACCAAGTGGCACAGGTGTGGAAGGACTGCTACCACCAAAACCCCTTGATTAAATTGTGGTTACTTCATAAAAAGATGGGCAGACATCTTTTTGCTTGGAATTGATTAGTGGTGGGAGATGTTAATATGAAAGTTCAGGAGGCTGAAAGATTTGTTGCTCAGTTGGAGGCAATCTTGGAATCAAATCTTGATCTGGAAAATGATTTGTTGGTGGCAAATGAAACTTTAATGAATGCAATTGCTATGCAGGAGGATTTCTATGCTCAAAAGGCTGCGTAGACCAAATTTTGTGAGGGGACAAGAACTCAAAATACTTCCATGCTTGTATCAATTACAGGAGAAAATGTAACACGATTCAGACAATTCAGGATTCATCAGAGGTTTGGCATCATTCTGCTGATTCAATTGCATCTAGTGCTGTCAATTTCTTTCAACATCTCTTTACCCAGCTCTTGACCTCACTTTTGGATGAGGTTTAGTTTTTCCTCTTTAGCGGCCTAAGGTCTAGCCATAGGACTTTTCTATTGACTATTCTTAGAAAACTATACACGGAACCCTCACCATTAGGAATTCTACACTCTTCTCAACTAAACTTGGAGTTCCACATATTGGTCCTAACCTCAAACACTTAGTAGGTGGGTCACTATGGGGGAAACTCAAGATGAGTCACCCTTAGGACTGCCGGACCTTAGGGTTCACCCTGGGAGTTGGTCTAGGGCTAAAACACTCACTTGCACTCACAATCACTCACTACCAAAAACCCAAAACTTCCTGGCTTTGGTCCCTTGATACTTTTGGGAGACTCATGTAGGTGGTCCCCTAAACCCATTAGTCTTAGGCTAGCGTTTGGCTAAGACCACTACATAAAGGACCCAAAATGGGGTTTCTATTGGTCCATAGCTTATTAATGGTGGTTGGTACTCCAACTCTACCAAGATACCCAACCTAGCCTTTTGCCCCTAAACTCCCCCAAATTACCTGATACCTTTGGGACCCCAAAATTTGGCCAAAATTTTTAAATCTAGCCAAAATACCCAACTTGGTTCAAAAATCATTTCGAACAACTGAAAAACACCCAAACTACCCAAAATCCCCAAATTGGCCAAATTACCAAAATACCCCTCCTTACCCAAAAATTCAAAAAAATCCCAAAAATTACCAAACCCTCCCAAATATTCCCAATTTCATTTTTCTTAACTATCACATGACCCAATTTAGCCAATTTGACCATCTTTGATTAAAACCCCCAAATTACCCTTTAAAAGCCTATATTTTCCCCAAACTACCTCAAATGTCTAGCCAATTGGTCTCAATTTACCCCAATTTCAATTCTAAACTTAGATTCACCTTCAATATGACAAAAAAAATAACAAATCCAAGCTCAATTGACCCATGCTATGAGCCTAATTTTGATTCAGATCAAAACCCAATTTTGGCTCTATGGCTTGGTTCCACCAAATTGAACCCATAGCCTACTCAATTGGCCACAATTTGTATTGAAAAACCTTAATAACATTCCCATATATCAAAATTGACCTTAAATTGTCCTTGGTGAGACCTCAATTTCATTTGATTTCAACCTAAGTCCAAAAGCACCAAATTTGCCCCAAATTGGCCATGTCTCAAGATCTCACCAAATTGAGGGCCTTAACCCCAAAAATTACACTCTATCTTCTCATGAAAAATCTTCACAACATCTCTCTTGATCATTTGAACCATTCAATTTGGACTTATCATAAGGATAACCCAACCTAGACCCATGTCTAGCCCAACATACCCAAAATTGACCAAATTCCAAAAATCCCTCAAATTGACCTACCAATTGAACTCAAAATCACCTCAACCCTTCACTTAAAATCTTCATAAAAATCATCTACACAATGTTGATCAATCAATTAGGCCAACTGACATGGCTAACCTAGCCCAAACCCAAACATTGATCACTTGAACCCACATTGAATTTATGCATTAAAGATGGCCTAACTACCCCAAAGTCATCAATTTAACCCAGCTCAGCCACTGGTTAGACCCTAAGACTAAGCCAAAACCCATCTAACCACCTAAACTAAGCCATGGACCAAAATTCTCCCAAATTAAGGGATTTTATTTCCAAAAATGCACAAGCTTAAGATACCCTTACCTAAACTAAACCTCATTTCAATAAGTTGCTTTGACAAATTCTCATGGATGCCCTGAGCCTCTATCCACCTCCCCCTGCCATAGCCAGCCAGCCTAGTCACCGGAGAAGCTAAAAAATGAGAGCCACCCCATGGAACTTCACCCAAATCAAGTCGCATGAAGTTCAGAGCTTACTAAGATCTACATAGTGCTACACTGTTTAAATAAATAAATAGGGATTTTTCCTATTTATTTAAATATCCCTAATTAAAAATTTCATATCTTGGTGTAGAAAAATTACAAAAGTAAAATAAAAATACCTTATCGCTCAGTGAACAGAGGAGAATAATGTGGCATTTCATTATATCTTGTAATTTTAGCATGTTGTTGCCTCTATCTTAGGGAACATTCCCTGATTTTTCTAAAGTCAGAGGAAGTCCCTAGACAGCGAATCACATTTTTCAAGTTTATGTGCATTATTTTCTTAAAACAATCATGCAAATTAGAATGTTTCTTAGAAAAGTCTAAGAAAATTTTGGAAGGTTTACTATGATTAGAGAACCCTTCGGAAAATTTCTCGTGAGCGAAGTCATTCAAAATCACCTAATCTTTACAAACCCTAAATCACTAACATAATCAATTTTGAAAAATACAAACAACAAATTGACTTAATTTTTAATTTCCACTATTTTTAAGGATCCAGAGAGCTCACCATAAAAATTTCAAAGCATTTTAAGTTCATTTGATAACTTAAATTGATTTTTCAAGTTAAATAACATTTTTGGCACAAAAAATGTATTTTAAACATCAAAATATGACTTGAAAATTTATAAAACTTAGTTTTTTGAGTTCTATGTGATCAAGGGTATTTCCTAAAAAAATGATATTTAAAATAAAAAGTTGATTTTTAGCCTAATTTAAATATTTAAATAATTAAAAAATCCATAAAAATCACAAAAATAATAAAATTCATGGAAATATTTAAAATTATTTATAAGTACTTAGGAACAATTGGAATATTTTTCTTGGTTTTATAAATAAAGATATTGAATTTTAAAGCTTAAAAATAATTTTTAAAGACTAAAAATGAATTTTCACTAAAAATAATGCCAATAAATCAAATAAAATTCAAAAAAATATAAAATCTTCTTCTATGAGTTCTCTAACCTTAGGAGAACTTTTTAAAAATATAAAGCTTAATTTTCTCTATTTAAAATATTTTATAATTAATAAATATCCGAGAAATTAAATTAATTCTTAAAATTCAAATAAAATTCAAAAAATCATGAAATTTGGTCCAAAGGTTTCTTTAGTCTAGATCTACCTCCAATAAACATTTTAAAGGATTATGATTTATCTTGATCAAGTTAGGAATTTTCTTTGGAAAATCTTATTTTTTTACATGAAAATAATTATGTAAATTAAATCAAATCTTGAAAACCCACATTTTCTCCTCTGATCTCTTAATTGACCCATGAATAAGGTAGGATAAAAATTTCAAAGTCATTTGAATTGAATTTAACAAATTATAAAGTGTTACAGCCTTAGGGACAAATGTGTAATTTTGGAAATTTAGCCTTAATTAACATTTAGGCTTAATTCAAGGAGGGAAATGGGTAACCTCTGATCTTAATTGGGATGTTTGAAACACAAGGGGTTAATTTGTAGAAACCAACCTAATTTTCTTAAATGAAAAAGATAATTTAATAAATTTCTAAATTATTAAAATTTGGAAGTTTATTAAAATAAAATGAACTCAGGACTTAGAGGTATGACTTTTGAAGTCAATAATAAATCAATTTAATGCCGCTAATTAATTTTCAAATAAAGTTCAAATCATAAATCATGATCACCTAAAGTAACCTTTTCAAAACTAATTAAGGCACTCACCTAGGTCTTAAGGGCTTAGTAGTGACTTAGGCCAAATAAAGTTTCATTTAAATGAGGATTAGAAAAGTAAATGTCATTGAAAATTAGAACATCTTTCAAAAACTACAAGCCAATAATAACAAAAATTTGGTTAAGTGTTCTAATAACACTAACTTCCCTCTTAAGGGTCTTCACCCGCATGATTTTAAAAATTAAATTATAAATGATAATTACCTTACTCTTAGAGAAAGTTGAGACATTAATGTTCTTTGAGCACTAAGAGTATTTACAGAATGAATTATTAAGCAACATAGTACGTTTAAAAGAACTTAGGATTTTTCACTAGGCAGCGAGAGAATAGCACGGATCTTCTTCTTTCTCTAAATCTGTTGGATACCCCGGAGATCTACTAAACTTAATATATTTTTCTTGACAACATAATCCTTAATTAAACTCCTAAGGACCCAACAAGATATGACGTAGGGTTAGATAGGTCGTCAAAACTTTACTTTCATGTTCCATATAAACTGCCTTAACATGCCTTTTGTGTTTCAGGTGATGGAACGAGAAGACTCGTCATGTACGCTTTTACAGTTTTTAGCGTTGTCTTTCTTGTGCTTTCATACTTTACTTTTATACCTGCAAATTTGCATGCTAAACAACGATGCCACTCTGCATGAAACATAAAACTATTAGGATAGCCACAAAACTAAAACTAAAATTAAAATCAACCAAGATAAAATTCACCTCGACAACATTCAACTTGCATGTTAACCAAAACCAAAACTAAAATCAACCAAGATAAAATTCACCGCCACAACATTCGAATAAACCAAAACCAAAGCTAAAACTAAAATCAACCAAGATAAAATTCACCCCCACAACATTCAAAATGTAAAACAACTCAAAATTTAATCACAAACATCACACAAAACTACAATTGCAACTAAATTAAGACGTCTCTATCTCAAAATTTAATCACAAACATCACACAAAACTACAATTTCAACTAAATTAAGACATCTCTATTGGATAATCAGGAATCCCTCGAAGGAGGTAACCTACGGTTGCTAACGAGGCTTCCCACAGTCAAAATGAAATTATGGAACTCATTAAGTTGAGATTAATAAATTCATTTGGACTAAGTGAATCTAATAGAAAATAGTGGTACTGGAATGAGGGAACCGTAGGATCCTAACCGGTGTCACTCTAATAAAATTTAATATGCTCCCATAAAATTTAAAGAACTTTAACCATAGGGCCACCTGATTTTGACATTATAACTTAACACACTAGCAAACTCAAACTCATCGTGGCAAGGAGCTTAGGGCTAGCATAGTGAGCAGCACGACCATCTTCAACAGCAAAACATGTCTTTGACTTAACCAATCTTCCTTCATTAGAATTAAACAACAAAGACATAGGACTTCGAGGTTTAGCTAAACCAATCTTCCTTCCTTAAACTTAAGCAACAAAGCCATAGGACTTTGAGGTTGTTTTTATTGCAACGTAAATCCTCACCTTATCTTTAGGCCTTTGTATAGCCCTGCTATACAATATAAGCCCTAAAACGTAAATCCTCACCTTATCTTTAGGCCTTTGCATAGCCCTGCTATACAATATAAGCCCTAAACGTAAATCCTCACCTTATCTTTAGGCCTTTGCATAGCCCTGCTATACAATATAAGCCCTAACACATAAATCCTCACCTTATCTTTAGGCCTTTGTATAGCCCTGCTATACAATATAAGCCCTAACTCATAAATCCTCACCTTATCTTTAGGCCTTTGTATAGCCCTGTTATATAATATAAGCCCTAACTCATTCTTTAGACTTAAACAACAAAGCCATAAGACTTCGAGGTTGCTTGCTTATGCAACGTAAATCACCTTATCTTTAGGCCTTTGCATAGCCCTACTATACAATATAAGCCCTAACTCGTCTTAGGACTTATCTTTAAGCCTTTGCATAGCCCTGCTATACAATATAAGCCCTAACTCGTCTTAGGATTTCGAGGTCATCGTTTTTCACGACCTAATCCCTTACATCTTCCAAGCTATTTGTGTGATTGTTTCACATGAATGTAAGCCCTAACTAATAAAATTGGCAGAATGAAACACCTAAATATTTCTCCTCAAAACTAAAGCCAAACATTAAAATAGCTTGGGAAGTCATCGAGGTTCTCCTATGGATCCATGACATCCCCTAGTTCTTCCTCCTTTGGACTCTGCAACAAAATGTTCCAAATTTGAACCAATCCCCTTTCACACCTCTACGTTCGATCGCATTGAAAAGTCATACCCTTTGAAACTCCTTGAAGTTAATATTTCCTGATTTTTATCGAGAATCTTTTTAGGTGACTTTGGTCATTTAAGATGTAATTAACTATAGGGGCTTCCCCTTATAAGAAGCATGTCCGAACCCAGCTTAATATAAACCCTATTTAATTCTTTATATTAAATAGAGGAACTTGTCTGGCAAATATAAAGGTTCTGTAGACCAAACAGATGTCATATATTCCTTAGTTTATTTGATCGAGCCTCATCCTCAAGTTTTGTGTTTATCCTTCAAGATAGATATAGGGTTTGAGGTAGAGTGCTATTTCATTTAAATTATGAAAAATATGGGGTCATTTTGATTTAATATTTTTCTAAAACTAAATATATATGTAAATTAAACATCCTTCCAAAGCGGTCAACGAGATTTTGATTCCGGTGACCGGCGGCTTCTTACGGGCAACTCCTCCAACCCAAAAATAGTGCCGACAGCTTTTGGCGACTCCGCTGGGGACAAGCTTTTCTCTCCATACAAATCAAGTAATATTATCTTCACACCATTGGTAATATGTCCATGTCCCTCTTGGACCAGATTACCCTTCTTCTGTTGGCATACTTTACCCATTTCTGTCTTGGGAAAGTGCGGTTAACTCTTTGGACTTCAGGACTAGCTGTTCAACCATCATTGAACAAAGGGGTTCTGAAGACCATTAAGGACTCTTTAAATTTTCATGTGGGCTCGAACCCCCAAAAGGTGTGTCGGGGGACTAGTTCCACCTGGGCGTTGTCTGTCACTAAATAGGTCCCGCACTGGGTCCTAAAATACTTCACATCTGCCTTCTAATTTGATTTACTATTTTACAAATTAAACAAAATCATGTTGTACTTCGCACGCTTTAAAATTTTCTTATACTGATTATATTTTACACTTTTTCTTAAACAAGATTTTAAAATACCTATAAATTAAGACCCGCTTGGTCTACAGATCAACATATACTTTCAGTGCTTGCACTAAAAATTATGAGGTTGTTGGCCATATAGCTAACCCCAAAACTTTCTATTTTGATGACTGCTGCAATGGCCTACCCAATGCTGACCTTTTCGTGCAACATGCTAATGAGTCACATAGCCCGCAACCTCGCTCCTACCATCAAATTCAGAGCTAGATTTGAAGATCTCGAGGTCATCCTTAGGAAAGCCCCATTTGTAGTAATGAAGATTTCCACTCCAGAAATACAAAAACCATCTACGGAATTCAATCTGAATTGCCTTCAAGACTTCCCTGCCTGCAAGAAGTCTAAAGCTACTATTGTCGCGGCACCTACCAAACCTGTTAGCCCCGCTGCTGCTAAGGGGAAAGAAGTAATGATTATTGAGGATCTGACTGAGGGATTAACTATCCCATCACTTGTGTTTGAAATCGGATCAAGTTCGAGGACTATATCGCTGACCTGAAATCAAAGGAGGAACAGTAACAGAAAAGTTCGGAGGGCCATTAAAGCCCAGACTCCCAAGGAGACACCCTTTGAAGAAGAGCCTCATCAAGATGAAGAAGTGTTACCTGAAATTTATCCATTCCTACGAGGGAGTAGATTCCATCCTCTGACAGATAGCGATGGATACAAGAGTATCTAGAGAATCGCTGCCGCATTACCACCACTTCTTGGACATGGTGAGGAGAGAAAGAACTTCACTCATATCACCTCAGTTAGTGCAATTTTCAAAAGGCTTGCCACCAAAGAAGGATGTTCAGTTAGTGAGGTTCTTAAACGTGTGGGAGATGCAATTTTCCCTCGCATGAAGAAGGAAATTTTGAAGGGCGTCAAGTCTGCCAGACAGTCCCACAGGACAACTGGAGTGCCACCCGCATCCCCGTTTGGTTCTGTTTAGGGAACAGAGTTGATACCGCAGTGATTACTACTAATTACATTGCCACCAGGACCACAAGTCGTCGACCAGTTAAGTCAAGACCGGGTCCGAAAATCTTACCCGTCACCCATTATGGAGATATTCCTACAATCTCAAAGGCAAAGATAAGACGATTACCTGGCACTGTAGCCAGTCTACACCATGGGGAGCATACTTTCCCTCAACATAGTGATGTTTCTACTAAGACACTCCGTCCTGAGACATCATCGTCGAAAAAGAAAAAGGTATGGGTACCCAAGGTCGCTGCACCGCTACAGTCCAGTGAGCCCGTGGGACAAAAATAGGAAATGAAACCAGGATCTAAGATATCAGAAATTTTCGCTACAATAGCCAGCGAGATGGAAGAATAAGTAGAGGATGTCCATTAAAGTGCTCTAGATCTTAAAGTGATCAAGGAATCAATAATTAAAGAGAAAGTTGACAAACTCTAGATTGAGATTTCAAAGTTAGCTTGAGAACAGAGAGTTTTTATTGATAGCTACGATGAAAATTTTGATTACAATGATTACCTATAGGAAGATTTCATGAATGTCCATGTAACTGAAACCAGAGCAGCCACATCTGCGCGCAAGGCTCAACCTCACACCGAAAAGAACGTCGTAGATGAACTGCGTAGGGCTATCCTCCTAAGGGATGAGTAGGTTATTCTACTGAAGAAAAGAATAAAAGAGATGACCGCAGTAATGACTGTTATGGCTACTATTCAGGGTCAATCCCATGTACCGCAATTGGCTTCTCCAGAGATCAATCAGCCATAAATCATACACATCACGAATGAAAGGAGAGAGGTTGCTTCAACAAACAGAGATGAGTAACATAGAAAGCATTCTCCATCAGGTGTCAAGCTAGATAAAGAATTCAAGCAAATGGTTGAACAAGTGCGGGATGCCTTGACCTAATCTAAGGGTGGTGCATTGGTTCTAAATGGTAGAGCTTACTCGAAGGAATTCGATGTCATGCCTTTACCAAGGGTTTTTTGGTCCCAAACTTCAAGATATTTGATGGGACCGGAAATCCCACACAACATGTAGCACATTTCCGAGCTAGCTGTGGCAACACGAGAAATAGTGAAGCTCTACTCTTCCAGCAGTTCGTCAGCAGCTTGTCAGGAATTGCTTTCGACAAGTACGCTGACTTGCCCAGCGGGTCAGTAAAAACATTTTCGAAATTGGAACAACTTTTTGTGAAAAGATTTGTTGGGGCACAACACCATGTGTCTATTGGAGAGCTCATGATGAAAAAGCAGAAGCCTAGTGAAACTTTGGTAGACTATATTTTGAGGTGGAGAAAACTTAGCATGAAATGTGAACCTCGGCTATAGAAACTTCATGCAATTGAAATTCTACTCAAGAGCATTTATGGGCCAGTAGCTTTCATGATCAAGGGACTCACCATTAAATCCTTTGAGAAGCTACTCAGTAAAGCCAGCAGTCTTCAAGAGGAAATTAAGCACATGGAGCCACATGAAAAGGCTAAGGTGACCTGAGTGTTCAAAAAGAAATCAAGAGTAGTAGCTACCATCGACAAAGGAAAGCAGTCGATAAAAATATATGCAGAAGAGCATCGCCAGTCCACGTCATAATACTCTCAGAAATAGAATAGTCAATCCAACCAGCAACCTCCTTAAGCAAGGGATAAGAAAATGTCCCTGTTAGAGCGACGTAAGATGGTGTATTCTTTTAAAGATGAAGCTATACCTAAAATATTCAAAAATCTGATGAAGAATCTAGAATTCAAACTACCAGATCCAAAGAAGGCCGAAGAGGTGGATAAGAAGAATGAGCCAAATTATTACCCATACCACCGGTTGTTCGGGCACACTATAGAAAAATGCTTCGTCTTTAAGGACTGGCTTGAGAGGAACCTTAAAGAAGAGAACATAGCATTCCCGAAAGAATATTTAAAAGAACCTAAAAAAGGTTCCATAAATATGATTTCGATCGAGCCAATCTCCATAATCGATCCGTATACTGGAACAAATGGATGGAGTAAAACTTGGGATGAACTTATGAGGGTCCTTAATCAAATACAGGATTCATCAAAACAAGCTTCTAAAAATACCAAAGAAGAATGGAAAGGGGTCTAGAGCAGATCATCCAAGAAAATACTGAACAAAATCCAGTCTACATCAAAACAAGACTCCATTTAGAGTCCGCAACATACCAAGCCCGAGATGAAGGTTTCATCAAGAGATCCATCATCGTCAAAGACAAAGAAAAAGAAGAAAAGTGTCACTACAAAGATTGATAGCATTGGGGTAGGATAGGGGCTGCCTCTACTAGATTAGTTATCTCGAATTTAGGGAAGAAAATCCTCAAAACCCTAACTTTGTATGATTATCTTTTTGTCCCTCTGGGGTCTTATGAATATAATGATTGTGATTTCAGCTACATTTTAACTGTTTCTAGTGATAACGCAACTGATCATACTCAATCTGACTTTAATCTTGATCCCCAAAATGATCCTCAAATTGTGCCTGAGTCTGATGAACTCGTTGTCAAGTCCAAAGAAGATATCAATGACACCGCTTACGATAACACCAATAACGGGGAGCCAATCCTCGAGCACCATGGTACACCGCTTTCCATCAACTTAGATCTTTTCGATGAAGAGAAAGAGACACCAAAAGATTCAATAATAATATCTCAAGAAGAAGAAATCACATAAGTTAACTTAAGGAGCAGAAAAGTGTTACCATCAAGAACAGCTTCAACAGACAAAGGAAAGCAGATAATGACCTCCACCATTGGAAGAACTTCATGATCAAGACAAAATCAGAGAATCATACAAGGTGAATACAACGTGCTAGCTCTTATTAGGAAGTTGTCAGCCCGATTAAGTATCTACGACGCTCTAATCCTGTCAATGAAGATGAGAGAGTCTCTAGTTATGGCTTTGCTTGACCTAAAAATTTTCTTAGCTCAGTTCGCCAGCACATCCTCAGATGAAGTTTGTTCATTTAAAGAATAGCCTGTGGAAACCTTCACAGATGAAGACTTACTGTTTGTACCGCCGACCACAATCATCTACTCTACATCTCCGTCAACATTGGCAGATTTGTGTTATTCAGAGTATTAGTGGATCCTGGAGCATCTCTTAACTTGATGAGCCTACGAACATTGGCCTATTTGGATATTGAAGCTCAAGATCTTACGACCGATAAAATGATGTTAAGAGTATTCAACCAAAAGGGAGAAAGTGCCTTCAGATCAATTACATTACTTATGAAGGTTGGAGAACTCATAACAACACCTAAATTTCATATCATCGATGTTCAGACCTCTTTTAATGCTCTATTGGGTCGACCTTGGATTCATGAACATATCATCTCTACACCAGTGCATCAAATACTGCAAAGATGGTCAAGAAAATTGCATCAAAGGAGACATACAATCATTTTCAGTGCATGAAGTTGGTATCCACGAAGATGCTGCCTACTACCCGCCTCCAAAGAAAATAGTCTTCTCTCGTGAAATTATCTCAAACAAAGATGAAGATTTAGAATAACTATAAAGAGGAGGCCATTCAACTCCGCATCAACGATCTTCCATCACTCCCTTACAACAAGTTGGTGAAAGTTCTTTTAGTTCGCGCACTAGAGGTCTAGGTCGGGGATGTGGACAAGGAAGGATCAATTTAATCATTGAACGGACTAGGAAAACCATCAACGTTGGTAATGAAGACAATTCTGAAGACGAGATAATGATGACAAGACGAAAGAAACATCAGTACAAGATATCCTTAGATGATATAGAAAAGAATGAATATGAAACAATGTATGATTGGATAAACCACTATGTGAATGCAATGACCCTAACTCCGATTCTCCCTCAAAAGGTCAAGAGTTTGGAGGTCAAGGAAGTCCATAGTGTTGGTTAAAAGCCGATCAAATTTTACCGTGCTTCTGCCTTCTGAAACATGTAAATTTGGATGATGATTCTAATGAATTAATGGAATTGCCTTTTGGTTAGTTCTCGCCTTGTGTTCAAAAGTTAATTCAACAGGTCTAATGAATTAATGGAATTGCCTTTTGGTTACTTCTCGCATTGTGTTCAAAAGTTAATTCAACCTGGACAATGAATTAATGGAATTACCTTTTGGTTACTTCTTGCCTTGTGTTCAAAAGTTAATTCAACAAGGATGAATTAATGGAATTGCCTTTTGGTTACTTCTCGCCTTGTGTTTAAAAGTTAATTCAACAGCGTGAATTAATGGAATTGCCTTTTGGTTACTTCTCGCCTTGTGTTCAAAAGTTAATTCAACAGGTTTAATGGAATTCCTTTTGGTTACTTCTCGCCTTGTGTTCAAAAGTTAATTCAACAGGGACACTTACCGAAATGAATGCCACTTCTTGCCTTGCTGTTCAAAAGTTAATTCAATAGGGACGGTTACCAAAACAAATGCCAAAAGATAAATTTCAACTTTTTGAAAAATTATGGAATGGTAAAAGTCAAACTCCAAGTTTAAAAGAGGGTCTCGGATTTGGTACAGTCGGACCAATTGATGATTCTAAATTTTGCATGGTTGTTACTGGTGAGTCAGAAAAGGATTGCTTCAATATAGAGGATGACTGTACAGATTAACCAATGAAGATGCTCCCCCATAATTTAACGAGGAAATTAAATCTACCTTTGATAATTGAAAGAGATTAACCTCGCGGCTAAAGAGCAACCCTGACCTAGATTTATAAGTTCTCTACTCAATGACGAAGAATCTGCATAATTGATTAAACTATTAATATAATTCAAAGATTGCTTCACGTGGAGCTACGATGAAATGCCAGGACTATCAGCAGAGGTTGCAATCCATAAACTTGGGTTGGATAAGAATATAACCCCAGTAAAACAAGCTCCCAGGAGAATGCACCTAGAAATAAAGAAACAAGTCATCACCGCAGTGAAGAAATTAATAGACGCCAACTTTGTAAAAGAAGAGTAGTACCCCTTATGGTTGGGTAATATTGTACCTGTTAAGAAGAAAAATGGACAGATCCATGTTTTTGTTGACTTCAGAGATTTGAGCAAGGCATCTCCAAAAGATGAGTTTCCACTACCCATACCAGATGACGGTGGATATCGCTTCAACACATGAAATTTCCTCCTTCATGGACGGATAGTCAGAATAAAACCAAATCAAGATGGCTCCAAAGGATGCAGCACTTACAGCCTTCAAGATACCGATTGGAATTTTCTGCTACACAGTGATGTCGTTCGGCCTAAAGAACACCGGAGCAACATATCAACATGCAATGATAAAGATTTTTTACGACCTCATTCACAACCAAGTAGAATGCTACGTGGATGATTTGGCCATCAAAAGTAAATGAAAAATAAACCATTTGCACAATTTGAGGATCGTATTTGAACAGTTACAACGATATGACCTAAAATGAATCTCTTAAAGTGCGCATTTGGCGTTACCTCTGGGAAATTTCTGGGATTCGTTGTCCATCATCGGGATATCGATATTGACCCGGATAAAATTAAAGCTATCTTGGAAATACCTCCTCCTAAATCCTTGAAATAACTACGTTCCTTCCAAGGGAAGTTGGCATATCTGAGATGCTTTATTTCTAATCTCTCAGGTAGGTGTCAACCTTTCTCGACATTAATTAAAAAGGATGCCGAATTCATTTGGGAAAAGAAATGTCAGCGGGCTTTCGAGGATGTTAAAAAATATTTAATGATGCCTCCTATCTTTGCAGCCCCTATCCCAGGGAAACCTCTGGTACTTTATACCACGGCCTTAGATGACTCTCTTGGGGCCATCTTAGCCCAAATCAATAATGAGGGTAAAGAAAATGCACTACTACTTGAGTCGTCGCCAAATACCGACAGAGATAAGGTATCTGCCTACTGAGAAGCATTATCTGGTGTTAATTTTTGCCCATTGTTGTATGACTATGAGAGGGTTGTACCTCTAATTACATGCAAAGGGAACTCTCATCCTAGAGCATGACTTAGATGGCCTGCTTGATCAGGACCTCGTCATACCTGGTACAGATGGTCAGAGGGTTCACTTTTTCATATATAGCAACTTGATATGTATCTGATATACTCAGCCTACAATGTATTCATGACATGAGATATCCTGATTGTATTTTGACATGGACTATATATTGTACCTTTTTAAGACGTCAGCCTATGTTTGATCTGTAACATCTTTATTGAAGCAGAGTAATAGAATTTTCTCTCTAAAATGTGCCTTTTTTGTCAGTTGCCTTTTTGTGTGCTGGATGAAAGCCACGAATCACGCGTTGGTTCAGAATTTCAATGAACAAAGAACGAAATAACATATCTTTAACAATAAATAAAATTTAAATAAAAATAATCACCATATAATAAACAACAAAACAAATTTATTTTGAAAGTCAACAAACTAAAATTAAAACTTTAAAAACATATTTTTAAAAATTAAATGTGATAAAAACAACAAGATAAGAAAATGAATCTGTTGAGTGGATTCTCTCATTTTCGGAGTTTCTTACTCTTTGTGCGCGCAACACAACCATCTTTATCTGCATTAACTCTCTTCACATCCTTGCCGAATTTCACATTCTGCATAGAACCCCACAAAACTCTATAAATCTTTATCAATAAAATCAACCTTTTCACATGACACATTTCTGCAAATTCAACATCACAAACTCTCTACCCATATCCAAGGATCGTTGTGAGGCCCCCTTCAATAGATGTTAAGGCTTCTGATTCCTTCAAATTTCAAATTCTCTGAGGATCGGTGTGAGGCCCCCTTCAATTGATGTTAAGGCTTCCAATTCCTTCAAATTTCAAATTCTTTGAGGATCAATGTGAGGCCCTTTTCAATGGATGTTAAGGCTGCTGGTTCCTTTCAATTTCAAATTCTTTGAGGATCGGTGTGAGGCCCCCCTTCAATGGATGTTAAGGCGTCCGATTCCTTCAAATTTTAAATTCTCTAAGGATCGGTGTGAGGCCCCCTTCAAAGGATCTTAAGGCTTCTGATTCCTTCAAATTTTAAACTCTCTGAGGATTGGTGTGATTCCCCACTCAACGGATGTTAAGGCTTCCAATTCTTTCACATATTCTTTTCACATATTCCCCACAAATTCACATGTGTGAATCTGCATATTTTTTGCATAAGCACATATATTCGCTTGTCACCACTTGGGTTGGATGTGAGTCCTAGTGCTTTCCTTCCTAGTGTGACACATATATTTTCTTGTTAACTCTTGAGTTGGATATGAGTCCCAGCAATTTCCTTCTTAATGTAACACATATATTCCCTTATCACCGCTTGGGTTGGATGTGAGTCCTAGTGCTTTCCCTCCTAACGTGCCACATATTTTCTTGTTATCTCTTGAGTTGGATATGAGTCCTAACGCTTTTCTTCTCAATGTAACACATATATTTTCTTGTCACTGCTTGGGTTGGATGTGAGTCCTAGCGCTTTCCTTCCTAAAGTGATGCACATATTTTCTTATTACCTCTTGAGTTGGATATGAGTCCCAGTGATTTCATTCTCAATGTAACACATATATTTTCTTGTCACTACATTGGTTGGATGTGAGTCCTAGCGCTTTCCCTCCTAACGTGACGCACATATATTTTTTTGTTACCTCTTGAGTTGAATATGAGTCCCAGCGCTTTCCTTCTCAATGTTGCACATATATTTTCTTGTCATCGCTTGGGTTGGATGTGAGTCCTAGTGGTTTCCTTCCTAACGTGACGCATAAATTTTCTTGTTACCACTCGAGTTGAATGTGAGTCCCAGAGCTTTCCTCCTCAATGTAGCAGATATTTTCTTTGGAGTCAGATGTGGGCCTCTGTGTTTTCCATCTCGATTCGGTCCTCCCACACAATACTATTCTCATATTTTGAAATAAGTTTCAAGACAACCTTAAATGGAACATGACATCTGATTCTTATTTCAGGATTGATACCCAAATTTCAATTCCCACCTTAGGGTCAGCACTTATATACTGACTCTCATCCTTTATAAATACCTGAAATTTCATAAAGCAAAATTCACTCTCCGATCTCCAACGAGAGTCCCTACTCCTTAATTTCAATCAAATAATCATCTGCTAATATTCACAGCAGAAAAAAATCACACAGAAAACTCAACACATACATCTTGGTCTGTTGACTTAGAACTTTGTATTGATTTTTGTTGATCTCGCCGGTGAACGCCAATACACACGGTGTGCTTGCCTAGCACACCCCACCTATTGGGGATCCATTTGTTGACCTCACTTTTGGTTGAGGTTTACTTTTTCCTCTCTAGTAGCCTAAGGTCTAGCCATAGGACTTTCATTTTGACTATTCTTACAAAACTAGACATGGAACTCTTACTATTTGGAATTCTACACTATTCTCTACTCAACTTGGAGTTCCACATATTGGTCCTAACCTCGAGCACTTAGTAGGTGGGGTCACTATGGGGGAAACTCAAGATGAGTCACCCTTAGGACTGTCGGACCCTAGGGTTGACCCTGGTGTTGGTCTAGGGCAAACGCACTCACTTGCAATCACTTGCACTCACAATCTCTCACTACCCTAAACCCAGAACTTCCTGGCTTTGGTCCCTTAATACTTTTGGGAGACTCATGTAGGTCGTCCCCTAAACCCATTAGCCTTAGGCTAGGGTTTGGCTAAGACCACTGCATAGAGGACCCAAACCTAGCCTTTTGCCCCTAAACTCCCCCAAATTAGCTAGATACCTTTGGGACCCCAAATTTGGCCAAAATATCCAACTTGGTTTAAAAATCATTTCAAACACCTTGAAAACACCCAAACTACCCAAAATCCCTAAATAGGCCAAATTACCAAAATACCCCTCATTACCCCAAAATTTCAAAAATTCCAAAAAATCCAAAAAATTACCAAAACCTCCCAAATATTCCCAATTTCATTTTTATCAACTATCACATGACCCAATTTGGCTAATTTAACCATCTTTGATGAAAACCCCCAAATTGCCCTTTAAAGGCCCATATTTTCCCCAAATTACCTCAAATGTCTAGCCAATTGGTTTCAATTTACCCCAATTTCAATTCTAAACACAAATTCACCTTCAATATGACCAAAAAAACCAAATCCAAGCTCAATTGACTCATGCTTTAAGCCCAATTTTGATTTAGATCAAAACCCCATTTTGGCCATATGGCTTGGTTCCACCAAATTGAACCCATAGTCTACTAAATTGGCCACAATTTATGTTGAAAAACTTTCATAAAATTCCCATACAAAACAATTAACCTTCAATTGGCCTTGGTGAGACCTCAATTTCATTTGGTTTCAACTTAAGTCTAAAAGCCCCAAATTTGCCCCAAATTGGCCATGTCTCAAGATCTCACCAAATTGAGGGCCTTAACCCCAAACTTTCCACTCTATCCTTTCATGAAAAATCTTCACAACATCTCCCTTGACCATTTTAACCTTTCAATTTGGACTTATCCCAAGGCTAGCCCAACTTAGACCCATGTCTAGCCCAATATACCCAAAATTGACCAAATTCCAAAAATCCTTCAAATTGAGCTACCAATTGAACTCAAAGTCACTTCAACCTTCACCAAAAATCTTCATAAAAATTATATAAACAATGTTGATAAAAAAATTAGGCCAATTGACATGGCTGACCTAGCCCAAACCCAAACATTGATCACTTGAACTCATATTGAACCTATGCATTAAAGATGGCCTAACTACCCCAATGTCATCAAATTAACTCCACCTCAGCCATTGGTTAGACCCTAAGACTAAACCAAAACCCATTTAACCACCTAAACTAAGCCATGGACTAAAGGTCCCCCAAATTAAGGGATTTTATTTCCAAAAATGCACATGCTTAAGATACCCTTACCGAAACTAAACCTCATTGCATTAAGTTGCTTTGACAAACTCCCCTGGATGCTCTAAGCACCTAGCCACCTTCCCCTGCCATGGCCAGTCAACCAAGTCATCGGAGAAGCTTAAAATCGAGAGCCACCCCCATGGCTGGTCGACCTAGTCACCGGAGAAGCTCAAAACAGAGAGCCACCCCCATGGAACTTCACCCAAATCAAAGCTAGAGGCCAGCTCAGCCAATCCAAATTGTTGAGCTCCTCCGCCCTCCACCTAAGCACCACAATGCACCCAAACATTTGCCCTGAGAGCCACCCCAAGGCCATTTTTATAAAAAAATCACCTCGACGGCCATGGGTGGTGTGCTGAAAAACTTTTAGAGAGAGCCCCCCAAACTTCTCAGAGAGCTTCTCTGAGATTCCCTCAGTGCAATCCAACCCTCTTCCTCCACTAAATCCCACTGTGGAAGCTCAATTTTGTGCTCAAACCTCTGCCAAAAAACCAGGATAGAGCTCATTACACTTCCACAGTTCACCAAACTTTAATTACTTGTTTCGACACCTTCATAACCGAGAAAGAAGCCAAAGCCCCATAAAATTCCCATCTAAAATAGCCTCTACAATAGCTCTGGACCAACACCCAAATTCGGTCGTGATCAAAATTATACTAGGCCTCACACCAAGACCAGAGACTCGATCCCTAGCCTCTTTGGATCACAACAAAGACCCTCAGATCGAAGCTCCACTTCTCACAGCAAAAGTATAAAACTTCTCTTCCTCCCGAGCCCATTTTCATTCTCCATTTATTTGGCTTAATTTAATTGTATGATTCTCGTATGGATGTGTTCGTCTCACTTAGATGAGTCCATAGGATCAAACCTAAAGAGATTTGGTTGAGTCTAGGTCGGGATCTTGAGGTTTTAGTGTAGATAGTCACAGGATCAATCTATCGGGGATGATGATGGGGAGTCATTTGATCAAGCGTGTATCGAATGGACGGAGGAGATCGAGCCGGACATTGTTTCAGAACATAAATCGCGGGTCGAGTCAGCGCTGAGGTGGATGGCGACTTACATGCGCCACCATGTTTAAATTGATAAATAAGAATTTTTCCTATTTATTTAAATACTTCTAACTTAAAAAATTCAAATCTTGGTGTAGAAAAATCACAAAAATAAAATTAAAATACCCACTTTCTCAGTGAATAGAGGAAAATAATGTGGAAATAATTTTAAGTCCATGTGATGCATATTTTATTATTAATTAATTAAACATTGATTTGAAACTTTTGATTTTCCATGCATATACACATTTCATTATAGCTTGTAATTATAGCATGTTGTTGCCTCTATTTTAGGGAACATTCCTTGATTTTTCTAAAGTCAGAGAAGGTCCCTAGACAGGGAATCACATTTTTCAAGTTTATGTGAAATATTTGCTTAAAATAATCATGTAAATTAGCTTGTTGCTTATAAAAAACCAAAAAAATCGGGAAGGTTTACTATGATAAAAAAACCTTTGGGAAAAGTTCTCATGAGCCAAGTCATTCAAAATACGCCTAATCTTTACAAACCCTAAATCACTAAGATAATTAATTCTGAAAAATACAAACAAAAAAATGATTTGATTTTTGATCTCCAATGTTTTTTAGGATCCATAAAACTCACCATTAAAATTTCAAAGCATTTTAAGTACATTTGATAACTTAAATTGATTTTTCAAGTTAAATAACATTTTTAGCACAAAAAATGATTTTTAGAAATCAAAATATAACTTGAAAAATTATAAAACTTAGTTTTTAAAGTTCTCTATGATGAGTATTATTTTCTAAAAATAAAATGATATTTAAAATAAAATTTTGATTTTTAGCCTATTTAAAATATTTAAATAATTAAAAATCCACAAAAATAATAAAATTCATGTAAATGTTCTAAAGTGTTTCCTAAGTACATAAGAATAATTGGAATATTTTTCCTATTTTTCTAAATAAGGATATTAAATTTTAAACCTTGAAAACGATTTTTAAAGGCTAAAAATGAATTTTCACTAAAAATAATGTCAATAAATCAAATAAAATTCAAACAAATATAAAATCCTCTCTTTTGTGTTCTCTGACCTTAGGAGGACTTTTCAAAATTATAAAAATTTAATTTTCTCTATTCAAAATATTTTATAATTAATAAATACCCCAGAAATTAAAATAATTCTTAAAATTCAAATAAAAATAAAAAAATCGTTAAAATTGGTCCAAAGGTTTCTCTAGTCTAGGTCTACCTCCAATAAAAATTTTAAGAGATTGCGATTTACCTTGATCAAGTTAAGAATTTTCTTTGGAAAATACAATTTTTTACATGAAAATAATTTTGTAAATTAAATTTAATCTTGAAAAACCTTTGAAAAATCCTATTTTTGCTTGAAAATAATTATATAAATTAAATTAAATTTTGAAAGGAATTTTCTTTGAAAAATCCTGTTTTTGCATGAAAATAATTATATAAAATAAATTAAATTTTGAGAAATTATCCTATTTTTGCATAAAATTAATTATATAAATTAAATTAAATTTTGAAAAATCACATTTTCTTTTTTTGCATTAAAAAAATTATATAAATTAAATTAAATTTTGAAAGATCACATTTTCTCCTCTAGTCTTAATTGACCCATGAATGAGGTAGGATAAAAATTTTAAAGTCATTTGAATTGAATTTGATAAATTATGAAGTGTTACAGCCTTAAGGGTGAATGTGTAATTTTGGAAATTTAGTCTGGATTAACATTTAGGCTTAATTCAAGGAGGGAAATGGGTAACCTCTAGTCTTAATTTGGATGTTTGAAACACAAGGGGTTAATTGGTAGAAACCAACCTCACTTTCTTAATTGAAAAAGATAAGTTAATAAATTTCTAAATTATTAAAATTTGGAAGTTTATTAAAATAAAATGAACCCAAGACTTAGGGGTATGACTTTTGAAGTTAATAATTAATCAATTTAATACCCCTATTTGATTTTCAAATAAAATTTAAATCATGAATCATGATCATCTAAAGCTTAACTTTTTCAAAACTAATTAAGGCACTCACCTAGGTCTTAAGGGCTTAATAATGACTTAGGCTAAACAAAGTTTCATTTAAATGAGGATTAGAAAAGTAAATATCATTGAAAATTAAAACATCTTTCAAACACCACAAGCCCAATTATAAAAAAAAAAATTGGTTAAGTGTTCTAATAACACTAAATTGCCTCTTTAAGGGTTTTCACCCGTATAATTTTCAAAATTAAATTATAAATGATAATTACCTTACTCTTAGAGATAATTGAGACATTGATGTTCATTGAGCACTAAGAGTATTTACATGATGAATTATTAAGCAACATAATAAGTTTAAAAGAACTCGAGATTTGTCACCAGGCAGCGAGAGACCAGCACGGACATGTTTCTTTCTCTAGATCTGTTGAATATCCTGGAGATCTACTAAACTTAATATATTTTGCTTGGTAACATCAACCTTAATTAAGCTCCTAAGGACCCACCAAGATATGACCTAGAGTTAGATAGGTCGTCAAAACTTTACTTTCATGCTACATATAAACAGCCCATGCCTTTTGAGTTTCAAGTGGTGGAACGAGAAGACTCGCCAAGTACGCTTTTATAGTTTTTAGTGTTATCTTTCTTGTGCTTTCATACTGTACTTGTATACTTGCAAATTTGCATGCTAAACAACGATGCCACTCTACATGAAAATTAAAACTATCAGGAGAACCATAAAACCAAAACTAAAATTAAAATCAACAAAGATAAAATTTACCTCCACAACATTCAAAATATAAAACAACTCAAAATTTAATTGCAAACATCACACAAAACTACAACTTCAACTAAATGAAGACATCACTATCGGATGATCAGGAATCCTCGAAGGAGGTAACCTACAGTTGCTAACGAGGCTTCCCACGGTCTAAATGAAATTATGGAACTCACTAAGTTGAGTTTAATAAATTCATTTGAACTAAGTGAATCCAATAGAAAATAGTGATGCTGGAACGAGGTAACCGTGGGATCCTAACCGGTTCGCTCTAATGAACTTTAATATGCCCCCATAAAATTTAAAGAACTTCAACTATAAGGCCACTTGATTTTAACAATATAACTTAACACACTAGAAAACTCAAACTTGTTGCGGCAAGGAGCTAGGGGCTAACATAGAGGGCAACAAGGCCTTCTTCAATAGCAAAACCTGTCTTCCTCAACTAAACCAATCTTCCTTCATTAAACATAAACAACAAAGCCATGGGACTTCAAGGTTGCTTGCTTATGCAACTTAAATCCTCACCTTATCTTTAGGCCTTTGCATAGCTCTGTTATACAATATAATCCCTAACTCGTCTTAGGATTCCAAGGTCTTCATTCGTCACGACCTAAACCCTCACATCTTCTAGGCTATTTGTGTGATCGTCTCACATGAATGTAAGCCCTAACTAATAAAATTAACAGGATGAAACACCTAAATATTTCTCCTCAAAATTGAAGCCAAACATTAGGATAGCTTAGGAAGTCACCGAGGTTCTCCTCTGGATCCATGACATTCCCTAGTTCTTCCTCCTTTGAACTCTACAACAAAATGTTCCAAATTTGAACCAATCCTCTTTCACACCTCTACGTCCGATCTCATTGAAAATTCCTACCCTTTGAAACTCCTTGAAGATAATATTTCTTGATTTTTATCGAGAGTCTTCATAGGTGACTTTGGTCATTTAAGATGTAATTAACTATGGGGGCTTGCCCTTATAGGAAGCATGTCCAAACCCAGCTTAATATAAAACCTATTTAATTCTTTATATTAAATAGGGGAACTTGTTAGCAAATATAAATGTTTTGTAGACCAAACGGATGTCATATATTTTTTAGTTTATTTGATCGAGCCTCATCCTCAACTCTTATGTTTATCCTTCAGGATAGAAACATGGTTTGAGGTACAACGCTCTTTCATTTGAACTATAAAAAATATGGGGTTAGTTTGATTTCATATTTTTTAAAAACTATATATATATA
>JXCR01128596.1:76475-86694 GCA_002079205.1 Phalaenopsis hybrid cultivar | reverse complement strand
ATTTAGACTATCTATTCTAACATTTTGTGTGTTTACCCTAGTTATTTTTTACTTTTACTTCTGGTGCATTTAGCTTTGTCATGCCATTAGTATCTTTATGTTAGTTTCTACTCTTAGTATTGTGTATTGCTACTTTTACTTTACTTATTACCTGGTTGTGCTTATGTTATTTCTAGCTTATAAATATTCTGATTATTTTATTTTTTCTTGTTACAGATGATTTTAGGTGGGAGTGATGAACAATGTCCTTGATAACTAGTTTTATCCAACTACTTGTAGAGGAAGAAGCAAATAGTTTCATAGAAAACCGTACAGATGAGCACCATTATGATTGTCAGCACTAAAACCCAACATAGGTATCTATTGACCTCGCATTCAGTCAGCCCTTCATTTGAACTCAAACACCAATTCAAGTCAAACTAAGTTTCAAAATCTGTTCAAACTAAGGCAAGATCGTTCTTGCCTTTAAAATCTTTTATTTTTCCTCTGTCAAGGTGGGCCAAGGTTATCTTTTTTATTAGGATCACGTGCCTGTGCAAACTCGAGCACCCACAAAAGCACGCATGCCCGCGTAGATGTGCACACGCTCACGTGCAGGCCTGCATGTGCCCACTCACCTATGTGCACATCGACACGTGGCCGCGAGCACACACCCGCTCTCAACTAGCATGACCATGCCGGTTCGGACGCAACCACGACCAAAATTTTCCGAGCATGGTAAGCCCTGTTCGGGCATAGCTAGGTCTAGAAGTTCCAAGGGAGTGGTCACGCCTAGTTTGGACTTAGCTATGCCTGGAACATCCCGGGTGTGGTCACACCTGATTTCAATGTAGCCTCGCCTGAATGTTCCCAAGCGTGGACATGCCCCCAAGCCATGCCAACGATTCGTGGCCTTCTTCCTCAGATCCAACAGTGATACAACGTGTTTTTTTGTTGCCAGTGATATGTGGGAGCTCCAACTAAAAACTTCTGGTATCATTACTAGTTATTTTCTCTCTTATTAGTGTGTCATGAATCTCAATACCACGCTAAGACGGTGATTTGCTACTCTTCCACAACGAATTTTCATGCACCCATGAACAATATTTTTTTCAACCATCATGAAACTTGATTTTAGTATAATATTGTTGGTGAAAATCAGTAGNAACCAAAAGAGGCGAAAAGTTCATATAAAAAGATATAAAAAAGAGAGACAAATAATTGATAGCATGTATAATGAATTTTATGACCTATGTATTTGACAAATGAGAATCATTACACATGCACTAGATATAAAGAACAAACCACATAATGAATTGGGCATTGATGACCAAATGGTTCAAACCTTCACTTCTATCCATTATTAGATCATAGATTCAAGCACTTATTCCTAGCTCCACTCAATTCTTATTTCTTGAAATAAAATAAATAAGAGCATTTTATATTATCTCTCTTACAAAGGAGTTAATTCCAAGCTATTCAATGGTTTCTTGACATGAATGGAAAATATTTGAAATTCTTTAGGTCTTAATTCTTTTTTCATGATAATGAAAAAAAAAAAACTTTTTGAAGGTTTTGAGACATTTTTTGAATAATTTTCATAATTACTCAAAAGTACTCGAAAAAACTTACTAAACTAGTTTTATGATGATCATGAAGAGAAGGGATGTAGTTTTTGGCTTAAAGTCCATACATCATAGTCCGAATAGATGGACAATAACATCTCACCTCTTAGGTGAAGAAAATATCTCCACATATATTATTGAATAAAGTCCAATTACCAATATATAATCAATTTGGCTTGTACATATTCTAAAGACATCTTGTAAAATGAAAAAAACTTGATAGTTTATTTATTTGGTTGATGGAGTTAGAAATCAAAATCATCATAGCAAGATTCACAACTCCACATAAAATTTTAATAATTATAATGATTAATCAAAAACAAAAGAAAAAATAAAACAAGAGCATAAAATCAAAAATGATGCCAGGTGGACCCTTAATTATAAGAAAAGTTTAGGTGTGTGTCTGCACATGCAGACAATAATGTGGATTGGTGGAATCCATATTGTTGTTCGCACGTTCGGTTCTCCGCACCTAATATTTTCTTTTAATTACCAGTGCAAGTATTCTTTCAACGTTGGATTGCTAGGGTTTGGCGCGTCTAGATCAACCATTATCTGTAAGTCACAAATAAAAATAAAAAAAATGTATATTTATAAAATTCACACATTGAAATTCATTATTTTATTATCAGAGCTCTAGTCCATGACAAAATATTACGTTCGGTAAGCCGAACATGTTGTCAACAACATGTATTGCACCGCGCTGTCAGACGTACTGCGTAATGCAATCCACGTCGTCATCAACATGTCTGCATGACAGACGTAATACTTTCTATTAATGCACGTGGAAGCACGCGCAAAGCAATTAAGGAATGAAAAAAAAAAAAAAAACTTTACAAGTGTGTAAAAAGTACGCAAATCCTCTCCTCCTACTTCAACTCTAGGACGATTAGCAACATTGGAAGGCCTAAAGTCACATCCATTAAGAACCGGCCTGTTGTTGAATGAAACCCTTAACATCACTGACTGATCCAAGGAACAAAAAACTTCTCCCAAAACATTACTAAGATTTGAAGAACTCCCTGACATCTCTCAGCCGTCGGATCCGCAAAGAAGAGGAAGAAGGAGAACCAATGAGGAAGCAGAGAAGCCAGCTANTGTTGTTGAATGAAACCCTTAACATCACTGACTGATCCAAAGAACCAAAAACTTCTCCCAAAACATTACTAAAATTTGAAGAACTCCCTGACATCTCTCAGCCGTCGGATCCGCGAAAAAGAGGAAGAAGGAGAACCAATGAGGAAGCAGAGAAGCCAGCTTCCTCTTGCTTATATACAAGTTCTCATAACGTCTATTATGACCGTTAATTTATTAAAGAAAGGCTTATCCTGTTTGGAAAAACAGGACAAGATATAAAAAGAAAATAACCAAACCAAAA
This sequence comes from Phalaenopsis hybrid cultivar, assembly GCA_002079205.1. Classification (NCBI taxonomy): domain Eukaryota; kingdom Viridiplantae; phylum Streptophyta; class Magnoliopsida; order Asparagales; family Orchidaceae; genus Phalaenopsis; species Phalaenopsis hybrid cultivar. The sequence continues at coordinate 83,712 of JXCR01128596.1, read as the reverse complement.
CGCAACACGTCGATGGAGCTTTATGAACAGTGCTTTTAACTCTTAGCAAACAAACAGCTTCATTACAGTGGTGCTAAGNTGACCGTTAATTTATTAAAGAAAGGCTTATTCTGTTTGAAAAAACAGGACAAGATATAAAAAGAATATAACCTAACCAAAACGCAACACGTCGATGGAGCTTTATGAACAGTTCTTTTAACTCTTAGCAAACAAACAGCCTCATTACAGTGGTGCTAAATGTCTAAAAGTCAAGCTAGCCACTCAAATGCTTATGGTAGCTAACTTTTAAATTTGTATGGATCGATAAAGATGATTACTGTTTGAACTTGCCGTCGCATGGGAAAGCTTGCTGGCCCCGCCGCGGTGCACACATCGGTGTATGGTACAAGCATGCACGCTGGTGATATTGTTCAGATCTCTAAATCTCATGCCACGGCACCTGCGGGCACCTGCGGGAATCTGCCTTTTTGAAAGCTTTGAATCAATAAATAACGATTAACCATGTGGGTTGGGGGCATGCCATCATGGTCTGGCATGACTATAAATTTATAAATGTAATTGTTGGATCAGGATTTGTCATAGGAGATATACTATTTANACCTGCGGGAATCTGCCTTTTTGAAAGCTTTGAATCAATAAATAACGATTAACCATGTGGGTTGGGGGCATGTCATCATGGTCTGGCATGACTATAAATTTATAAATGTAATTGTTGGATCCGGATTTGTCATAGGAGATATCCTATTTATATTTATAGAGGGCTAGAATTATTATGAAATGATAATTATATTGCATTTAATGAATTTATTATAATTGATTTGTTTTTCCTTTTCATTTTTTCTTTATATGCTTTAAGCCTCCTAGGTAAAAGATGACTTAGTGTTTATGAGAGTGAGGAGAGGTGTGTTGAAGTTGAACCCAAGTCTGTTTTCTTTCTCCCCATTCTGTACCGGTGGAATCTCGCTTCTTGTGGACGTATGCAAATCAATTTAATTGACATTGAGCCGTATATATCTGTTGTGTTTGATTGTTATTGTGTGAATTTCTATGCTTATGCATTATTTTCGCAATCACAAATTCAGTTTTATGAACATAGTGAGGTTTTGTGTTGACGACAACAAATATGGCTTGTGTTGTTTGAGTTTATTGACATATGCAACTAGCTCGTGTTGGAGAGTCTTCATTTTAAACTTTGGTGAAAAAAAAGATTAATTAAATGAGCGAGCACCTGCAAACTTGATTTTTGTGAGCATTAGAGACAGCGAAGAATGAACACTAGGTGAACAACAAATTGTAACCATCACATTGATTTTTCCAGACCTTTTTGGCTAAAATTGAGTGTATGTGCACTCTCTTTGTACATGAAATAATATCACGATTTATAGGGGTGAGAGCACAATATAGTGATATTACATTTTTGTTCCTGCTTTCCTGGGGGTTGTCCAGGATATTTTAAATATTTTACATGTATGAGCTTATCGTTTGGTTGCTCTTTGGCTCCTTTGGTTGAGCTTGCATGACCGGCTCGACAGGGTAGGTCGCTCTCTGGCACAATATGGTCGTTCGATCGGCATGACTGGTTCGGTCGGCTGAGTTAGTCTTGTTGTCGACCCTTAATGATAGATGAGAGAACTTTTGGATGCCCTTTATATGATTTTGGAAGTTCAGGAGTTGGCTTGCATGCCTCTTTGCCTCTTCTCTAGCCAAACAGCTCGAATTCAAGTCATTGGGCCAATCTTTCATTATTCGATCGGCTTTAGCTTTGCTTTCCTCGGCTTAGACAACTATGTCCAAATGGATAAGTGAGCTTCCTGGCCTTCTGTCGGTGGGGCCACTTTTGCCAAACTCTCCTCCTCTAGAGAGTTAGATTTCTTCAGGATTAACGCTAACACATTTTCACTATACATATGCAAAGGTTTTTATAGAGATTTTTCACATTGTGTGGTTTCTAGAACTCAGGATTAACAAAACTCTCTTATCTTGCTGTAACAATGAAGTTTCTGGACATTGTCTGACAAAAATTTAAATTCCATCTTCTTCAGAGAATAACAATAACGAATCTATATCCAAAGTGGTAAGCGAATCAAACCATCAACTTTTTGGCCCCATAAAAATGCACTAAATCTCATGATTCCAAAAATCTTCCAGAATTTAATTATACTTTACACCTTTAACAAACAACTCATCGCAGCTATATTTTCTAGCTTGACATAAGAATGAATGTGGTTAATAGGGCTCATGTAATCGGAAATTGTTGAGAAAATTAGGGTGAAGAAAAACAAGAACGACACAAATCCAGAAGAACACAGAGATTACGTCATCGGGAGCAAAGCGGCGACTTTCTTTTCAATATTAAGAAAAGAGTACATAATGCAATATTCAGCTCTCCAAAGACCTAAGACTACAAACAGGTTTATTTATAATCCTAGAATAAACCGTACAGTACAATATGTAATTTCCAAATTGCCCCTGTGCCGTATAGCCCCAACCCATATAACGTAACTTCCCGATTTGAACAGATTCTTCCGACCTGCATCGTTCCAGCGTCTGTCCCTATGTGGTATATGAGTCATACCATAACAGAAATTAATGTATCCTAGTTTGAATTTGATATAAGCTTATCTTCTTTGTTGTCCCTCATTTATGTTAAAATTTTGAGAAATTATTACGTGCGGCCACTGTACGTCTGAACGACAGTCTGGATAGTCTACCGTGCGATACACAGCGGCATGGTCCATCATTCGGGCGTACGGTCAGCCGTACGTAATAATTTCCCTAAAACTTCACATTTAACATGATATTCTCCTAAAAAAAAATGGTATAAATATTTAAATGTATGTTGTGTGTGAACAAATAATACAACCTGCTATAGATTTTAACTTTTTGTTTTCATTCATTTCATTCATTGGTTTCATGGCATTATGGGGTCTCAATTATAATATGTACTATGTGTTCAAATATTATTTTTTTATTAATTTGAAACCTTTTTATGGAAAAAAATTATTATAATTCTCTAATCTAAATTTTGATAAAGCTTAAGTAAAAATTAATTAAATTTAAAATTATAGTCTACCTATAATTTTGGCTAATTATTTATATATAATAGATTATTTTAAAAAATAACAATTTAAAATTTATTTTGATCTATAATATATTTTAAACCGAAGAAATTTTTATTTTTGAAAAATATTAATTTGACTAAAATAAATATATTCATCGATTGTAGCTAACTTGATCATTTAATATAATTAATTTTAATTAGATTGCCTCTCTTATAATTGACTAATCAATATCTTTCAACTAAAGAAAATTTTAAAATATTTTTAATTTTAATTATTGGACGCACTATTCCTAAATATCAAATGTTCGGATATATTTTAGCAATCATTATAACAAATTATAAACTATAATTTATTTATAATATCTTATTATATTGATTAGTTCTAATAATTTTTTTTTTAATTCAGCTAATGTCGATCTTAAGAATGATTAGCAAGTTAAGTAATTTTGTTAATAAGTTAGTTTAAGATAGTTTGTGATGCATTATTGATGTTGAATTGAAGTCATTTTGTCTTTTTTTATAATGATTTATCATGAAAGGATGGGTTTGAGATTTGTTTCGACAATGGTTAAGATCATGATATTTTTAATTTTATAAAGATGAAAAAGATAGAAATGAATATAAAAATATTTTATCATGAAGGCACTTATTGCTAGTCATTTGAAGATGTTGATGAATAAAGATGAAAAAGATATAAAAATATTCATGGCATATATAATGAAGATGGGGCCATCATTTGAGCAATCAATAATTAAAACTCTATGGCTTTAGTTGTAGTTTTTGCTCCTTTATGGAAACTTACAAAGCCCTCCTCCAAGAGTCCAGTACATTCTTGAGACAACACATTCTCAGGAATATGAATAGTTGAAGGATTAGGCAAGGACTTCCGCGATTCTTAACCCACTTATATTTTTTTTGAGGGAGCACTTCACAGTCGCTGTTCGTTAGAGATTAATTTGAGGATACCACGAGGGCTGGCTCGAAAAGTCTCTTCTTAGATTTCTTCAATGTTACAATCGTCGATCGCTCAGGGTGGAATGAAGGTTTAGCCTTAGACAATGATTCCTCACCCACAAATTCATGGCTATATTGTGTCTCAAATAACATCTACTTGAAGTCACGAAAATCTAGCATTTGTAGCATACTCTCATTAATAGTTTGAACAGAGACAGACAACTGTTGGAAACTTTCTCGCCTCAGGAGCCCTCAATAATACTTTGCGAAGAAGAATCTCACAGATCATTGCCTTATCGATTCATTCAGGTGAAAATCCAATGCATTGTATTAAAACACCACATGATCATGTGTGTCACTAAAGAACCCACACAATCGCGCTAAAATTGCAGTGTTAACGTCAACCCAAGACCCCTAAAAAGAATAGTCAACCCAATAAAAGATTGTCACCAGCTGACAAAACAGTTGAGCAACACAAAATCCGAAAGCCTTCATTATTTCGATAAACTCAGCTGTCGAATGATATTAGAGGCCGACTCTCGAGAGTACCTCATGAACAACAATATATCCAGAAGAAAGAGAATACGCTCGAACTGCTGAAGTCGACAATTTCTCTATCATGTTGTTCGGGAAGTAATAATTTTTTTGAAATAAAATCAAGTCGCTCTCCGTCAGAATTGACGTCGCATATTTTGAATTCTAGCACTTACTCTGGTTCTTAGCGGAATGAGGTTCTCTAATTATGGTCATTTTCACAACGTAAAAAAAGATATCGTTGCTCAGCCGCTATGCAGAACGGGGATGACTTTTCACTTCGCTGTAACGTGAAAGAAGATCCAGTTGTTCGCATGCTATACAAGATGAGAATGACTTTCTCTTGGCCGCAACACAAAAAAATGTCTCGTGGCTCGCCTGCTACGCAAGACGGAGATGACTTTCCTCTTGTTCGTAACATGAAAGAAGATCTCGCTTGCTACGCAGGACGAGGATGACTTTCCTCTTGGCCATAATGCAAAAAAATATCCCAATACTCGTTTGCTACGCAAGACGGTGACAACTTTTTTAAAAAAAATATCGCTAGCTAAAGACTACACTCTCCACTCGCCCTTTTTTTCTCCTTCTCCTTTTTCTCAATTGTTGGTCTTCCCCTCATCGTGGCTTTTATTTATAGGCCTAAGAGGAGATCTAACATTAAAACAAAAACATTATTTAAAAAAAATAACAATAAAAAAATTTAAAATTTGCATTGATTTTCATCCTTCCGCCTTCCATCTTATGGCCTGTAACCTACCTCATTCCAAAAAAAAAAAAGAAAAAAACTATTTCAGCTATTTGAAATAAAAAATAAAAAATAAAAAATATTATGTATGTGTGTGTGCGCGTGCGTGTGTCTATATATATATATATATATATATATATATATATATATATATATATATATATATATATATTGTCGCAACCTCTTTCAATCCCAAAATTTATGGTCTGTTTGGGGTAGCTGCAGCTTCTCAACTTTTCAGGTGCAACTGCGCTGCCCCAGGAAGCTGCTGCGGGGAAGCTGACTGATTGTTTGTTGCAGCTGTCTGAAAACAATTTTGGGCTAGCAGTTTCTGGACAAGTGATCATCGTGCTCCTGTGTAGTAATGTTATTTGTAACAAAATATAAAATAATTTTTCTATTAAACAAATTATTTCTTAAGCAATAAATTAACATCAATTATTAATTAAGAAAACTTATATTTTTATCAAATAATTTAAAACTTAGAAATATTTTTATAAATTAATTAAATAATCATTAAATATAATATATAAATTTATCTAATTATGATTAATTTGGAAATACATGATATAATCATTAATTATTAATTAATTAAATTAATAAAATTAAATTTAAATAAAAATAAATTAAAACCATAAACTCATCTTGCCTTTACCCTCTCCTCCCAGACCTCCTCCCGTGCCTAAAACCCTCCCTTATGCTTCCCTTCCCTGTCTGTTTCGTCCAAAACCATGTTCTTCGAGAATGAACCCTCGCAATACAGTCATGATTAAAGAAAATTGGGAAGGAAAAAAACGGGATATCGGCCCACAGTGACCATCGAAACTTCTATCTCTCTCTTCCTCCACTTCGTTCCTATCAGAAACAATTGAAGAAGGTAAGCCTGTTCGCGCCATTCTTTCTCTTCGTCGAACGAAATTGAGGCAACAAAGGCGTTCTAACGAAGCAAAGATCAAAGGCAAGGAAGGGGCTTCGGCTCTATCGCGTGTGAATCAAATATAAGATCACAACTTACGCATAGGAGGATCAAGCAGCTAGGCTTGTGAATCGTGTGACACAAGGAGGAACAAGAGTTTCGTAGGCTTATGTATGTTGAGATCCACTCATTACTTTTCCTGAACGAACACGAGACGCGGGGTGCGATCCACGACCCACGCTATACCAGATTCACATCCCACTACGAGCGTAACGCGCACCAAACAACAGAAAGTCGCAGCCCCTTGGCCACGACGCTCTCATGTCACGGTCCCAAACGGACCCTTAGCCAGCCTGCCTCGTCTCCAATGTGCCCGCCATTTTTCTAATGCCCGAAGAATTAAATTATGTGATATAAATGCCAATGTTTGCAATTCCCACAACTTACCTGCATAGCAACAAAAAATAATAATAAAATATCAAAAAAATAAGAAGCTTCAAACCTTGATATTTTTGAACGACAAAATTGATCTCACACGAAAATAAGGAGGCAACTAATACACTAACTAATCTTCACCATCCGACACAAATCTTGAGATAATCTTTTGAGCAAGAAATGTTTAAACATCGATAAAAAATCATCAAATGCTTTGATTTCAACAAACTTATAGTCAAACTGTCCAGCTCAACAAGAGGACCTAATGATACCTACTTTGATCCAATCTGAACTAAATTGAGCCTAGATCAAGTCATTAAACCATGTTTGGATGTTTTCTGGACACATTTGGGAGGTCAAATATATGTTGTATTCGACAAGCTTATAATCGAATCAAGCATCTCGGCGAGACAAATTCAATGAGCCTAAGATTGTTTAATTCTGACATCATTAAGACACTCAAATGCTCATCAAACATCATATGATCGAGGGAATCCCACTGAACTGTCCAATCAAAGCGGTTCATATGCCCTCATTTATTGCAACCGAGTGTCTATAAAAAGTGCTCCGCCCCTCACATGAGGGGTTGGGG
>JXCR01128596.1:45901-66625 GCA_002079205.1 Phalaenopsis hybrid cultivar | reverse complement strand
GGGGGGGGGGGGCTTGAAACATTGAGAAGGAGCAAAAATCCAACACCACTCATGTTGCTGTCGACCTCCACTGACCACTGTAAACCCCACTTGTCGGCCACCACTGATCATCATTGGTGTTCGTCCATTCCTTGCAACAAGTTCATCCGCATGTTGACGTTGTAATTTAGAAGATTTCGTAACGTTTTTCCGCCCGTGGACAAGAGATCTTTGTAATAATCAACTTATAGTGGAATTTTATAATTGAGTCAGACCCCATAGTTTTTTTCTTTTACGAGTTTTCCTTGAAAAAACTTCTAGTGTTACTTTTGGTTATTTTCTTTTATCTGAATGTGTGATGAATTCTCATGCAACACTAAGATGATAATAAATTACTCTACCATTATGAATTTTCTAGCAAACATCCTTTCTTAAAAATAATATTATTCTAAAACTTTTGAAAGTTTTTTGGGTTATCATAGTTAAAAATTAGAACATAGCATCTATTCCATGATGCAAGGTTAAGGGTTATTTTTAAGTATTTCCTTAATTCATCATAGCACTATATTTTGGGAGGTAGAGGAGAGTAAACTTTCGTCTACAAGTAAAAAGGATTTAAAATAATTTTACGTGTAAAATAATGAGAATACTTCATGTGATCAAATGAACCAAGTTTGTATTCCACAATTTATCTTATTTTTAAGTAGTATCATTAAAACAATCAAAGTAAGGAAACAACAACTTCAAGGTTATGAAAATTTAGTAGTAGGTACACATTTAACTCTAATAGTCTATACCACTTTAGAGTATGCTTCTTTTGTTAATGTGGTATCTCAAAATTCAATTTTGGAGCCATCTTAGCCAAATGAGATTATACCATATTGAGGCTTTCGACATTGTAAGGCTTAGAGATAAGCATAAATTCAAAGGAAAATAAAACAAAAATCGTATAAAGGGTATAGAATTTATATGTAAGAAGACATTCAAGTTTGATGGCTTGATTTAGTATGTAATAGTTGTTTTATTGAGGTCTATTACAAGCATTAAATTTAGATGATACTTTGGAATGGGGAGATTGTACGGTACTGCTCTTAGAAGTTTCTTGCCCAAGCTTAGCGAAGTGATTAACAACTTTATTTTTTTATACCTTTCCTATCAATATTCTTAATATCAAATTCTTATAGCAAGAAGACCCATCATATCAAACGGAATTTGTCATCCATATTAGTCACGAGATATTTGATAGCGACGTGGTCAGTGTAGACTTTTACTTTGGTACCAATCATGTAGAATCTAAAATTTTCAAATGTATATACTATCATTGGTAGCTCTTTCTCGGTAATGATATAATTCACTTGGATCTCATTCAGTGTCATATTGACATAGTAAATTACATGAAAAATCTTATTTTACATTTGGCCTAATACCACCCCTACTATGTAGTCACTAGCATCACACATCAACTCAAACAAAAGATCTCAATTAGGTGCAATAATGATATGTATCACGATTGACTTATTTTTCATGATTTCAAAGGCAGGAGGCAATGCTCATCAAAATTGAAGGCCACATTCGTTTCTAACAAATGACACACATATTTAAAAATTTTAGAGAAGTCCTTAATATATATGCCCCAAAAGCTTCTAATTCTCTTAATTAACATAAGCAGGGATAGTTTTTTTATCACTTGATTTATTGTTGGATCTACCTCTATCCCTTTCTCCAAAACCTTATACCCTAACACGATACCCTCAGTTACTATGAATTGACACTTCTCCCAGTTGATTAACATTAAGTTGGTATCCTCACAACTTCGTAACATTATTGTAAAATTGTCAAGAAATGAATCGTAAGATGAGCTAAACAACAAGAAATCATCAATAAAAATCTCAATCACATTTTCAATCAGGTCAGAAAAAATGAACATCATGAAAAGCTGAAAAGCGACTGGTGTATTGCATAGTTTGAAGGGTAGAGACTAGTGAAGCTGGATTTGTTCTGGTCCTTTGGTGCTATAGAAATTTGGTGATATCTTCAGTAACCATCTTAGAAGCAAAAGAATGGTGTCCTGTCAATCAGTCTAACATCTGGTCAAGAAAAATGGAAAAAGAACCTTTATAGCGGCTTTGTTGAGCTTTCTATAGTTAATGCAAGGTTCTTTAGCCCGTGACATTTCTGGTGGGTATCAACTCATTATTTTCATTGTGCTTTACTATCACTCCACATTTTTAGGAACATAATGAATTGGGCTAACTCAGACACTATCTGAGATGTGGTAAATAATACTTACATTAAACCACTTCAAAATTTCTTTCTTAACCAACCTTTCATTAGGTTCAGCATCCTCTAAGTGCCAGTCTTGGGTTCATGTCGTCCCTTCATCCTATGCAAGCATAAGAAGAGGCTTATTCCTTTGATATCCACAATATTCCACCCAAAGACTTTCCTAAAGGTCTTCAACAACCTCATCAGCTTTGCATAACTAAAACTTAAATTTAGCTTATTTCAGTTTAACCCAAACTAAATTGAAATAATGAAGCCAAATTGTTGTTTGGTTTGATTTGGCTTTGCGTTATGTTTGAACAATCTGACTCATATTCTTATACATTCAAAACCATTTGATTTTACAAATCTATTGTCCAACCTACCAAATGCACATCCCATGTGATCAATGCCTTTAAAAGAAGGTTTTGCTATTGAAGATAACTAAAAAAGACATCTACATGACCAATGGCTGAATATTCTAATCTGCTCGTGAGACGATGAGTTGAACCTAAAGAAACAGACTCCATATATTAGATATACGAGCTTGAGCTATTGTTTGTCCATCTAAAAAAAATGTTATATTTGTGAATCACACCACACCTTACATCTGACAACACATATTGACATGTACAACTTATTTTGTCTAACACAAGTTTAATTTCTTGACTTAAGGCACCCAACCCATTTAAGGGTCCGTTCGGGACGGCGGGGTGGCACCGCACCACAGTTTTGTCTATTTAGGTAAACTACGTTTTGACAACTTTTTCAAAAATTGCAATTGAAATTTATATTTTCTCACCTGTGCTGACTAGGTACAATAACAACTTTCGAGTTACGGTTATAACTTTTTTTTTAAATAATTATAATCATCACTACAACATTTTCAACGTCAAATTATTTTTTAGAAGTTCCACATCTACTTCTTTTTTTTTTCTTTTTTAATTTTTTTCAATAAGCTCCAACCCTTGATATGCGTTTCTAACTTCCCCACTTTCCAAATGATCGGTCCACCTCAATCTCCGCGCACCATCTCCTCACCTCCCCCGTCAAAACCCATCCCCTCTCCCAATTCGATTCGCATCCCTCTCCCTCCCTCTGGCATGGACCCGCCACGCCGGCGGCCGGATTCCATCTCCGCAGCTGGTCATTTCATCGGTAAGCAATTGGCAAACGCGCAGCAGCTCGCCCTTCATACCTCCCCGACCGCCGGCGATGACGTTTCGGAGAAGATTGATAACTGTTTCCNCCCGCCACGCCGGCGGCCGGATTCCGTCTCCGCAGCCGGTCACTTCGTCGGTAAGCAATTGGCAAACTCGCAGCAGCTCGCCCTCAATACCTCCCCGACCGCCGGCGATGACGTTTCGGAGAAGATTAACAACTGTTTCCTGCTGATGTACTTGGCAAATGAGGGCAATGTTGGTGGGATGGAGGAGCTTATTGAGGGTGGAGTGGATGTCAATTACAGGGATATCGATGATCGAACGGCGCTCCATGTGGCGGCTTGCCAGGGGCAGGTCGCGGTGGCGGAGTTGCTACTCAGGAGCGGAGCTCAAGTAGATCCCAAGGATCGTTGGGGAAGTACGGTAGGTAACATTTCTCTTTCGTTTTGTTTTCTGCACAGTCCCTCGATCNGGAGCTCAAGTAGATCCCAAGGATCGTTGGGGAAGTACGGTAGGTAACATTTCTCTTTCGTTTTGTTTTCTGTAACCTGGTTTCTCCCTCGATTACTGCTTCTTCTTCTTCTTCAATTTATACGTCTCATTTATTAGATAAATTGTGTTTGTAAGAATCGGTTGAGTGATCAGTCGTTTGGTTGGTTAACAGTTGGAACCTTGGGCGTGATTTAGGGGACTGTGCCTTATTGAGCGCATTGAAGTTGCAGTGTCTTAGCGCTCATTTGATCGAAATTATGTTTTCCAAAATGATAATTTTGTTTTATTTGTGAAATTGAACCTTTTAAGGCTGTTGATTCTTGCCCATGGAGTCANGGTTAACAGTTGGAACCTTGGGCGTGATTTAGGGGACTGTGCCTTATTGAGGGCATTGAAGTTGCAGTGTCTTAGCGCTCATTTGATCGAAATTATGTTTTCCAATATGATAATTTTGTTTTATTTATGAAATTGAACCTTTTAAGGCTGTTGATTCTTGCCCATGGAGTCACACATCGAGGGTAGAGCTGGCTAGAAAGGAGGAAATGACTAGAGAAGAAGAGTAGAGGCTTAAACTTTCCTGAAACTCTGAGTAACGGTTCGACGGAAAATTTTGTGTACATTAACTCTTTCCTCTTATATAGCAGTGCTTTATCTATAAAATATGCATTGGNGAAAGGAGGAAATGACTAGAGAAGAAGAGTAGAGGCTTAAACTTTCCTGAAACTCTGAGTAACGGTTCGACGAAAAATTTTGTGTACATTAACTCTTTCCTCTTATATAGCAGTGCTTTATCTATAAAATATACATTGATTTTGATCATACTCAGATCTCTTGAGATCTCTAGCTGCTAGAATTTGTCATTTACAACCTCAGGCTTATACTTTTTTTATACCTCTAGTGTATTTTTTTTTGCTGACGCCGTAATTGATCTTCTATGCTCTACCACTTCATCAGGTTAAACCTTGACCTGTTTTGACTCTTGTTGGTCCATCATGGCTACTTTTGGTCATATAATTGAGGAGAATTTAAAATCAATTTTTGGTGTCTGATTCCACCATACTAAATGAGGAGTTTAGAAAATCTCACANGCTTTGACTCTTGTTGGTCCATCATGGCTACTTTTGGTCATATAATTGAGGAGAATTTAAAATCAATTTTGGGGTCTGATTCCACGATACTAAATGAGGAGTTTAGAAAATCTCACCATCGTTTAAGACATGTTATCTAACGTCAAGTAATCAAATTAGCCCTTATTGAGGTCCAAGAAGTTTTTAGTAGGATGGATGATGTGATTTTGTAAATTCCATATGAATTTTGATGAAATTTTCTGATTGAAAGCACTGAAATTATGAACTAAATACTTCATAAATTAATTTTGAGATTTTTTTGGACTTTGCTATTTTGGTGCTTACAGAACAAAATGACCTTTTTGTCGAGACAATTTCAGTGGCACCAAGAATGTTCAAAATTGAATCTAAAGGAACACGAATGACCGACCGAAGCTAGTTTTCCCTACGTATGTCGACTATTTTCTTTTTTTTCTTTCTCCTTCTCCTATATGAAGCATTCATATATGGTTGCAGCTGACCACCTTAGCTGCCAATCTACTTTAAGGGGAGGAAACAATAGACTAGTCCTCTAGCACATTCTTATCGTTACCACTTTCTTGAATCAAGATGAAATGCTTTGAATCTTTTCTAATCTTATTCCTTTTATTACCCAAGGTTCTAAGACCTTTATAGGCGATCAATTTGAGAGCCATCTGTGGAGTTAAACCACTCTCAAAAAGATGAATATTTCATCTAAAAATGACAGTTTTTTGTCACCATTTAATTGTTACCTTATTTTTCTAATTATTGATACCCAAAATTCATTTCATTTTTCGTTGAAATAGTTGTAAGTCATTGGCTTATTCTTAGTGAGATGAACTTTTTTAAACCAATATAGATTTTTTTTTATCCTCATTGTTCTCCATTGATGAAAAAATTTAGCTTTATGTCTTCAAATTATTTTGGATGATCCAAATTTAGATCCACCAACTTTATTGGATTTGTGGTTTTGAAAACTTCAAAATGGTATCACCTACTTGTCATTTAGAGACCCTCACACAATGCAGCCTTTTATCATTGTCGGCAAGGAAAAGGGTGGGTGGAGTTGCCTGTAAAAACCTGTCAGTCACCGGAATCGAAATCCCGTCGCCCGCTTCGGAATGACGTTTTAATTTACATATAATTTTAAGTTTAAAATCAAATATGAAAATCAAACAGACCCCATATTTTTCATAGTTTAAATGAAAGAGCGCTTTACCTCAAACCCTATATTTATCCCGAGGGATAAACACAAGACTTGAGAATGAGACTCGATCAGATAAACTAAGATATACATGACGTCCGTTTGGTCTGCGAAATCGTTTTATTTACCGACAAATTCCTCTATTTAATATGAAAAATTAAATAGGGTTTATTTTAAGCTGGGTTCGGAAAAACTTAGTTAATTACATCTTAAATGAACGAAATCACTTAAGAATACTCTCGATAAAAATCAGGAAAAATTATCTTCAAGGACTTTCAAAAGGATATGACTTTTCAACGAAATCGGATAAAGATGTGTGCAAAAGGGAATGGTTCAAACTTGGGACATTTATTGAAGGATCTAAAGGAAGAATAAGTAGGGGATGCCACAGATGCAGAGGAGATCCTCGATGACTTCCCAATCTACCCTACGGTTTGACTTCTGTTTCGGGGAAAAATATTCAAGTGTTTTATCTTGCCAATTTTATTTAATTAGGACTTATATTCGTGTGAAACGCTCACACAAATAGCCTGGAAGACGTAAGGATTTAAGTCGTGAAGGACGACAACCTCAGAATCCTAAAACGAGTTAGGACTTAGATCGTACAACAGAGCTACACAAATGCCTAACGAAAAGATTGAGGATTTATGTTGCACTAGGTGAACAACCTCAAAATCCTATGGATTGTTGTTTTAATTTCTAGGAAAAGAATGGTTTTGCTAGGGGAGACATGTTCTGCTGTTGGAGATGGTCGTGCTACCTACCGCGCTAACTCCAAGCTCCTTGTCGTGACGAGTTTAAGTTTTCTAGGGTGTCCAATTATAATGTCAAATCAAAAGACCCTATGGTAATAGTCCTCTAAACACCCTATATGGAAAGGAGGCATGCTTAAGACTATAAAATATAAAATGTGCAGTACAGGCCAAACAATATAAATCACAATAAAAGAAACAGTGTACATGCCGTAAATGACAGTAGCAGGTATAGCAGAAGGAACAATATAACATGATTTACAGAACAATAACAAGTAGAAACAAGAATAATATAACATGCTGTACAGAACAATAGCAGGTTGAAACAGGAATAGAATAACATGTTGTACAAGACAGTAGCAGGTATAAACAAGAATAGAATAACATGCTGTACAGGGCAGTAGCAGATATAAACAGGAATAGAATAACATTCTGTAAATGTAAAACGAACCTGTACGCTCGTGGGATCCACTGTTTCTTAAATATAGCAAGTTGAAATATATTGCAAAAAGCAAAGTCTGGAAGAAAAGCCATCCGGGAAATCCGAATAAAAGTGTAACGACGACTCATGACCGAAAACTCGAGAAAATCAACAAGAAAAGACTCAAGTAAACATTTTCAAAAATCTCAGAGAAATTTTGAAGAAAAGAAAAGAAACACGAGTGCTCTGTCCAAAACTTCGATAAAACAAAAAGTTCAGCTAAGGTGGACCGCAAGTACTTGTGAAGGNGGTTAACAGTTGGAACCTTGGGCGTGATTTAGGGGACTGTGCCTTATTGAGGGCATTGAAGTTGCAGTGTCTCAGCGCTCATTTGATCGAAATTATGTTTTCCAAAATGATAATTTTGTTTTATTTGTGAAATTGAACCTTTTAAGGCTGTTGATTCTTGCCTATGGTGTCACACATCGAGGTTAGAGCTGGCTAGAAAGGAGGAAATGACTAGAGAAGAAGAGTAGAGGCTTAAACTTTCCTGAAACTCTGAGTAACGGTTCGACGGAAAATTTTGTGTACATTAACTCTTTCCTCTTATATAGCAGTGCTTTATCGATAAAATATACATTGGTTTTTATCATACTCAGATCTCTTGGGATCTCTAGCTGCTAGAATTTGTCATTTACAACCTCAGGCTTATACTTTTTTTATACCTCTAATGTATTTTTTTTGTGCTGACGCCGTAATTAATCTTCTATGCTCTGCCACTTCATCAGGTTAAACCTTGGCCTGCTTTGACTCTTGTTGGTCCATCATGGCTACTTTTGGTCATATAATTGAGGAGAATTTAAAATCAATTTTGGTGTCTAATTCCATCATACTAAATGAGGAGTTTAGAAAATCTAAACGTCGTTTAAGACATGTTATCTAACTTCAAGTAATCAAATTAGCCCTTATTGAGGTCCAAGAAGTTTTTAGTAGAATGGATGATGTGATTTCGTAAATTCCATATGAATTTTGATGAAATTTTCTGATTGAAAGCACTCAAAATATGAACTAAATACTTCATAAATTAATTTTAAGATTTTTTTGGACTTTGGTTTTTGGGTGCTTACAGAACAAAATCACCTTTTTGTCGAGACAATTTCAGTGGCACCAAGAATGTTCAAAATTGAATCCAAAGGAACACGAATGGCCGACCGAAGCTAGTTTTCCCTACTCATGTCAACTATTTTCTTTTTCTTCTTTCTCCTTCTCCTATATGAAGCATTCATATATGGTTGCGGCTGACCACCTTAGCTGCCAATTCATCCACTTTAAGGGGAGGGGACAATAGACTAGTCCTCTAGCAGATTCTTATCGTTACCACTTTCTTGAATCATGATGAAATGCTTTGAATCTTGTCTAATCTTATGCCTTTTATTACCCAAGTTTCTAAGACCTTTATAGGCGATCAATTTGAGAGCCATCTGTGAAATTGAACCACTCTCAAAAAGATGAACATTTCATCTAAAAATGACAGTTTTATGTCACCATTTAATTGTTACCTTATTTTTCTAGTTATTGTTACCGAAAATTCATTTCATTTTTCTTTGAAATAATTGTAAGTCATTGGATTATTCTTAGTGAGATGAACTTTTTTAAACCAGTATAGATTTTTATTTATCCTCATTGTTCTCCATTGATGAAAAAATTTAGCTCTATGCCTTCAAATTATTTTGGGTGATCCAAATTTAGATCCACCAACTTTATTGGATTTGTGGTTTTGAAAACTTCAAAATGGTTTCACCTACTTGTCATTTAGAGACCCTCACACAATGCAGCCTTTTATCATCATTGTTCTCCAATGATGAAAAAGTTTAGCTCTATTCATGTGAATTATTTTGGATGATCCAAATTTATATCCATGAACTTTATTGGATTTGTGGCGGTGAGAACTTTAAAATGGTAACACCTACTTGTCATTCAAAGACCTTCACTGATAGCCAACATTGTTTCCTGCCGCCTTTAACTAATTGCTCATGTGAGCCAATTGAGTCGCTAATGGTGGAATCTTCTAGTCCCCCTTTTGGGTTGAGAGAATGTAATTTAGAAAATTTAATTTTGTTGTCTAATTGGAAGATAACAACATTGAGAATGGCCCTGTTTACTAGTTGCCATTTGTAACACCAAACAATTATTTTTAGTTTTTTACTTGTGTAGATTTCTTTTATGCTATCATAGTTACTTGGTATTCCTTTTCATTAGGAGAAAAATTGTATTAACCACTTTTCATTGCTCGATTTCTATGTATATAGTTGTTTTTTGATTCACTCTTGTCGCTCACTGTTGAAATTAACATGTATTCTTTTGTCGATTGATGCATATCACTCGTCATTGATTGACACTTGTCCACTCATCAATCGAAGCTCATCAGTCATCGCCACCTTCCGTTGAGTAATGCCTATAGCTAACCTTTGACTAACATCTAATATGCTTGTTGTCAACCAATGTCTAACACCTCATCACCTGCTTGTAAAATCTGTCATCACCTATTGATTAATGTCTATTGTTGACTGTGCCTGCCTTTTATTGTCAATCCATGTTTTATGCTTACCTTGTATGACTTATGACAATTGGCGTCTCTTTTCATCTGATACTCTCTTGTTTGGTTCCCTTGCCCATCTTAACTAATGTTTAACTTTTGTTTTTGTCCAATTTCTAACACATGCTATCGTTCGTCCCTTACCATCAACCCTATCATCATCGAATTCCATTTATTACCCTTGATGGAGATGTTCCCCATAGTCTTAAGTTTCTCTTACACTATAATCCCATCTTCTTCAATTTTAGAGAAGGGAAATGCTTTTTAATCTCTTACTTATACCAGTGGAATTGTTTTAATTGGGCTTGACTAATTGATATTTACCCTTCTGAGGATTTCACTTATTAAAAAAGCATGCATTTAGTGCATACACTATTTATAACTCTTTTATATTTGTGTAGAAATTTTATACAATACTAAGATGATAAATTTCACATTATCTCTTCTAAAGTTCTAGCATGAAAAAGTTTACCTCGTTTGTGGGAACACATCTCGTTTTTTTTTATTAATTGAATGTTGATAATCTTCCTCTCAATAGCAAATAGGCACAACACTCATAACAACAGCGGAGAGTCCTGCTCCAATTATTGCCACTTAAGAAGCGTCTTCTTAAAACAAGCCTATGCTCATGCTCTTCACCCAACTGACAAGAGGATGACGCTGTTCCGTTGAAGGCATGGAAAAATTTTAGGTTGAGGTCCTTCTTATGCGGGAACCTTGCCGATTAGAGATACTATGCCATAATTTTGGTTGGTCTCATTGTTACACCCAACTCAAAAAGCTCAACTATCCACTATTTTGCTTGTTCTCATGGTTACATCCTGACCCTTATTTAAAATCTTATAAGGCTGTTGAAACACTCAGGTTTGTTTTTCTGATGTTCCAAAGCAGTTTTTGCGCATAAACATTGATGGATTACTAAGGCCAAACGTTGAGAAAAAAGAAGTCTTCGTCATAGTATTTTGAATTATGTTCGTCATCCATCATTGGCCAACATTTGATTACTTTTTTCACCAAATTTCAAATGCTAGCTGTTGACTAATGCTCATCGCTCATCGCCTGTTTCCTGTTGTCAACTAATGTTTGATGTCTACCTTCCCCCCAATTTTTTATTTTTATTGTTGCACACCAACAGATGCTTGCTGTCGCCTGCCTACTGCTACATATTGTCTAATGTCTGTCGCCAAGTGATGCTCATTTACCATAATCAACTTTGACATCCTCAAACTGCCTCTATAAACAGCGGAAGAGACATTCTTACAACACAAGCTTGTTCACTATTCATTCTCTCTCTAATTATATGGAAGGCGGACCTTTGCAACATTCAACTTAAACTAGTGAAATTATTTCAGTTGGGCTAGACGTCATAGCTTTTCCTTGTTTATATATAAACAAATTTGCATCTCTTTTGCATTGTATGCCACTTTTTTGTTTTTATGCACCATAATAAATTTCTTTGCCACTTCGAATATTTTTGCACAGAACAATAAGATAATTTAAAATAATCATCATCATCCCTGAATATTCAGGACTGCTTGATGAATTCTCATTTTCATTTGTTACTGCGATGTGTTGCGTGATCTATAACGTGCAAATTTCCTTTTCACATTATCTTAGTTCTATTAGATTTGCTTCCTAATCCATAGACATTAATTTTATCTGCACCTAAAATTTATCTTGTATTGTACACAACAAAATCTCTTAAGTTTATTTTTCATTTTCTTATCTTCAATATAGGCTACTTCTATTGTCATCTAATATAAAACTACCTTGTAATGAAAACGAGTATGAAGTTCCTTATTAGAAACTTTATCTGATTTAGCAAAATGTGAACTGTCAATCTAGTATTGGAAAGTTGTTTACACGTAGTCTTGGTTTTGCAGTCAAGAAAAATTTGATTGCCTTTTCTTTGCAGTCCTACAAACAGAGATAAATCTGACTGTAATTTGGAGATGCATTTTAGTTAAATTTATCCTCTTGCTGCATCCTGAAATTAAATAAAGTTTTCTTTTAACGATGGATGCTAAATAATTTCCTTTTATATATATTTTTTTCCTTGTGTGAATAGCCCNCTACAAACAGAGATAAATCTGACTGTAATTTGGAGAGGCATTTTAGTTAAATTTATCCTCTTGCTGCATCCTAAAATTAAATAAAGTTTTCTTTTAGCGATGGATGCTAAATAGTTTCCTTTTATGTTTTTTTTTTCCTTGTGTGAATAGCCACTAGTGGATGCGATACACTACCACAACCATGATATGATCAAACTTTTGGAGAAATTTGGTGGTAGGCTTCAGGTAATATGTGTTATTTATTTATTTATTCGTTCTATTTTTTACTCTGTGCTTGTTCTGCTTTACAATTATCTGTATACTCTCTCATTATTTTTCTTTATATATATATATATATATAAATTTTTTTTTTTTCTTTTTTTTTCAGATGGCGCCCATGCATGTAAAAAGTGCCCTTCAGATCCCTGAGTATGAAATAAATCCCAGAGAATTTGACTTCAGCAAGAGTGTTGGTATCACTAAGGTATTTGTTAACTCTATACTTGGCTATTGAACATTATATTCCTGTGCCTATGCTCCGATGAGACGTGCTGACATGATTCTCTTAGGAAGTAAATGAAAATTGATCAGGTTGAAAAGATTTTTTGTTCACAAAATTATTTTATTGAAATCACTGTTTAAAAAATCATTCCAGGCTGATGCCTCGAGGCACTCCTCGATCTAAGGCGTTGAAGAGTAGCCTCGAGGTGTAAGCCTCGAGCTTGTGGGTGAGGCTTACAACTTTTTAAAATGAGACGTAAGCCTCGATGCGGTTACGCCTTGAGGCATCTAAGGCATGTCTGAGGCACGTCCGAGACATGTATTTAGTTAACATCCTAAGAACAGCCAACAGGTGTCGACCTGAGCACCGAACTTTGTCTCTCAATAATCGTCATTCTGAGCGCCGTACTTCATCTACCAATCATCATCATCTCGAGTGCGACACTTCATCTCCAAATCACCGTCGTCCTAAACGCCACACTTTTTCTCCCAATTGTCGTTATCCCAAGCCCTTTTGACATTGTTCGAGTCCATTCAAGTGTCCCTACTTTGGTTTCGACAGAGTTTCTTGCACAAGCTTCAATATAGTCTACTTTTTGCACCACCGACGTGCGACTTTCGCATACAAGCTTTGTTATAGTTTTCTTCTTTGCAGATAAGCTGCTTTCTTCTCCGCACTGCAGATTAGCATATGTGATATTAAGGAATGGTAAATAGTATTATAAAATTATATATATAGCTTTAATTTGATGCAGAGAAGAATACAATTCATGATATTAATATATGAATCATGTTTACATCCAGATTCAGTTTAATTTCTGGATATTAATTTATGAACTATGTTTAAGTTTGAGTTTTAATTTCTTTTATTTTGACCCCTCGTCTCGCTAATTAAAAATGCTGCCTCATTTCCCCGATTTCACCTTTTAAAACATTGGTTGAAATGATTCTTTATTTTAGTTGGCTGTTTTTTTCCTTTGAAAACCAACTTCTTTTTCAGAAGTTCCTTAAGATATGTTCTTGTTCTGTTTTCTTTTCCATTAATTGATACGTGTATTGAAAAGGGGGTAAATCCCTGAATGATTTCCCAACCATTTGAATGTGGTCAATTTAGTCTCAATGTTTTTTAGTGCTCTAATTTAGTTGTGCTGTGATTGAAAATTTATCCAAACTTGTCCCTTGGGGACTAAATTTAGATCAATTTCGCATAGTTGCGGAACTAAATTGGGAATTTTTTGTGTTATGATTTTTACATGAGGGGTCATAGGATCAATTTTTAATAATCAGTGACTAAATTAGACCGTTGCAAAACTCAAGGATTATAGTGGCCACATTTGAATAGTTAGAGACTATTTTGGGATTTAATTATTGAAAAAATTATAATAAGCTTATTCAAGATTTAGGAATCCTCTAATTAACTAAACAAGACAGAAGAAATAATGTTCTCCCAATTGGTTTATTCTGTATTATTTTATACCGGGAAATAGTTGCTTTATTGTTATTTCTTTGATTTGATTTTTCTTTGTTGGTTCTTTCTTAATTTGATTACTATGCTACTCGTTATCAACTTGTCTGTTGCCTCACTTTTGGTTGATCTTTCATTCCCCTTAAGTATTTTAAACAAGCTTGAATTAAAACACGCAAAATAGAAATCAGATACAATTAACCTTAATCAAACTCTAAATTTGGATCGAAATGCAGCTCGCCAAAGGAATATTCCGAGTTTATAGTTTCTATGCTCCGATATTATTGTTTCCTCTATGGATCATTATACTGTTTGGAATTTCATGCTATGAGTTACATTTGATTCATTACCAACATATGAATGGTGTGAAATAAGCTTCTGGAGCTGTCAGATGACTTTTTACGTGAAATTTTATGTGGCAAGTTTTCATGTGTGAGAATTCATCCCACATAAAAATTATTGATGTGAGCACCATTTTTTAAAACAAACTTTGCGAACGAGTCCAGATCATTGAAATCTTTCAAATGAGCTTATTTGAGTCTAAATTGCCCTCTGTTTTGAGGCTGATTTAGTCAAACGATAATTTGGATGATAATTTGAACAGTAATTACAATTTTGCCTTTAAATGAGCTCAAATCAACTCCATACTCAAAATACAATTAAATTGAGTTGAGAACATCAAAATTGACCGAATTCAGTTTTCGTTGGGTAGGTCCCACACTTAACTCCAATTTCCTCATATTGGGGATTACTTTGACCAAAACCAACTCATGGACTCCTTGATTTTCTCTCTTCCGAAATGGACGGAGGCTGTCATTTTTGGCAACACCCCCAAATTTTCGAGCGCTTATTTCATGCGAACTCCGCAGGCAGAGTTGCAAGCGGAGTCGAATGCAAGCTCTCCATGTGGAATTCTGGGACCCACCGCAACAGGAGGTAAAATAAATAAATTAAAGCAGGCGACCGGGCCCTTCTGATACCCGACCTGCCCAAGAAGCGAAAAAGTGACTTTTTGTTTGTATAGCTAATCCCGCCAAAAGTCTTATGTCGCATTTTATGCTGCCGCCAGTCCAAAAAAAGCAGATTCTGTCGCTTTTGGTCGTGTTTGCGCTGGGTTCCAAGCTGGTGTGTTCAATTCCTCCAGAAATGAAACAATATTAATCATGGACTCATTAAATAATGTCGATAAACTTAATCAGAGGTGAGACTTTGATTTTACTGTTGCATTGTTTTGTTATGTTGGTTCTAGCTGGTTTTTGTTAGTTGTTTTAGTTTATAGTTAGTGTAGTGTTATTTTTGGTGTTATGCTGGTGTTTAAGTTTGTTATTTTAGTTTAGGTTTCAGGATTAGTATGGTGCTAGGGCTGTGTTTTTTTAGTTTGTTTTATTTAGGGTTTTCAGTTGTATTATTGTCGTATTATTGTTGTATTATTGATGTGTTATCTGATGTTATAATTTATTTTTTTTAGTGTTATAGTGGTGTTATTGTTAGGGCCTAGGGTGTAGTGTTATCGTTTAGAGTTTAGGGATTGTTTTGTCTTAGTGGTGTTATTATTGTATTATTTTTGTAATATTGTCGTATTATTGTCGTGTTATGTGGTGTTATTGTTTAGTTTTTCTAGTGTTATAAATGTGTTATTGTTATGATTTAGGGTTTAGGGATTGTATTATTCTTGTAATGTTATCTTTGTATTATTGTTGTATTATTCTCGTGTTATTGTTGTGTTATTGAGGTGTTATGTGATGTTATAATTTACTTTTTCTAGTGTTATAGTGGTGTATTGTTAGGGCTTAGGGTCTTGTGTTATCGTTTAGAGTTTAGAGATTGTTTGGTCTTAGTGATGTTATTGTTGTATTATTTTTGTAATATTGTCGTATTATTGTCGTGTTATGTGGTGTTATTGTTTAGCTTTTCTAGTGTTATAAAGTTGTTATTGTTATGGTTTAGGGTTTAGGGATTGTATTGTTCTAGTAATGTTATCTTTGTATTATTATTGTATTATTGTCGTGTTATTGTCGTGTTATTGAGGTTTTATGTGATGTTATAGTTTAGTTTTTCTAGTGTTATAGTGATGTTATTGCCAGGGCTTAGGGTGTAGTGTTATCGTTGAGAGTTTATAGATTGTATTTTCCTAGTAGTTTTATTGTTGTATTATTTAGGTATTTTTATCGTGCTATTGTCGTGTTACTAAGGTGTTATGTGATGTTATTGTTTACTTTTTCTAGTGTTACAGTGGTGTTATGGTTTAGTGATTGCAATATTGTAGTGGTGTTAGTGTTGTTCTATTGTGGTATTGTTGGGGTGTTATGGTGTTGTTTTTGTTTAATTTTTGTAGTGTCGTGGTGATGTTATTGTTTAGTTTTTGTAGTGTTATTGTGTTGTTTTTGTTTGACTTATATCTATCTTACCATCTTTAAATTGGGGTAGTGATGTGCAGTGCAATGATCCAATCGCAGAGACATTTCTTCTCACCGCTGTGCACAATGATCAAGAAGCATATGAAAGCTATTGTGCCTATGCACATCATGTAGACTTTTCCGTTAGGAAGGATCATAACAGCTATTGAACAAACTCGAAGAAGATTAAAATTAAAGATTTTATTTGCGGAAAAGCTGACCCCAAGAAGGAGTCGAGCCTGACAGACTCTGTAAAGTTCAGAAAAGCTAACACGAGGACTGGATGTCAGGACATGGTTAGATATGCCATCGATGTTGAAGGAAATTAGACCGTAAATAAATTCATTGAAAGCCATAACCATCATCTTGCCGAAAGCGGTGATAAGCATCTTTTGCATTTTAGTAGAAAGACAAGTGAGTTAAATGCAGATTTGCTGAGATCAATGACAGGAGCAGGGATTAGAATAACAGATGCATATAACTTTATGACTTAGGAGGTTGGGGGGTGGAGAACTTAGAATGCACGAAAAGAGATGAATGCAATTTTATTCAAAGAGAAAGAAGTGAAAGAATAGAGCAAGGAGATGCCAATGCTCTAATACAGTTGTTCATGGAGAGACAAGTTGAGGATACTATGTTTGCTTGACATTTTGAAACTGATGAGTGTGGCAGACTCACAAGCTTTTATAGAGCGAAGGGTTATCCGAGCTTGATTATGATTGTTTTGGATGCGTAATAATTTGTAATATGATGCATCACAACCAACACAAGGATATACCAACTGTTGATGAATTCAGTAACTGATCTATATTTATAATATTCGAGTCCATGTATTTCAAAAACACTTCTGACATGTTCATCACTAAGTGATCTAGATGTAATTTTGATGGTTGTTTACTAAAATGATTTTATTAAATGTTTTCATGATTCATTAATGATATATTATATTATATGTTATATTATTCAATCAATTATATATTATATAAACAATTAATTATATATTATTAAGCAAATAAGCAATCCAATTTTGAAGCAATCCAATTTTTTCATGATTCATTAATCATTATATTATATTATATTTAATTATTTTAGGTAAGATGTCGCAATACGAGGCTGCATAATAAAAAAAATTGGATTGCTTTGCTAATTATAAACACTAATTATACAATTGAAATATTAAGGGATTATTTTTTTATACCACTGTCGCATGACTCTCAATAATGGAACTGTTGCTCTGGCTAGTGATCACTATGTGATTGCTTTGGAGTCCCTGGTTGATTATAGAGGTATCTAAACTAGCGGGCGTCATCTCAATATGTTCAAGATTTTCTTCAGCTTGAGCCGGAGTTGTCTCTGCCTCAAATGACACAACATCTGACACTATTATTGATTGAGGTTCATGAAAAAATGGTGGTTCTAAATTTATTTCCGATTGTTGGCCCTTTGGGTCTTCCGTATCTACAACACATGCAACATGACACTGAACAAAAGAACATAAGTTTTTAAACATATTATCGGGTTAAAAAACACAGAACACTTTAAAATGAGCTGTTTACCGCAAATGACACAATATCAAGAACATGATGTGCTGTTCGTTCAGATTCAGCGGGTTCTTTCGGTAGTATCTCGTCCCCTATTATAACATTGTTCTGTGCAACATTCATTTGATCTTGGCCCTCTTGAGCTTCAATATCTACAATGGACGACACAATATGAACCTACAAAAAAAAAGCAAAAATTATTAAAACTTTCAATTAAGATAGAATAAGCTACTGAAGGGAAAAGACTGAGATACATATCGTATGGGACAGAGAGCAAAGAAGATCCTGAGTAACAACTTCAGCGGGTTCTTCTCCTAATGTCATCCCGAGCAACAAGAACTTCAGCTGGCTCTTCGACGTCAAATGGTAAATTATCATTAATTCTACTCATTTTTCTTTTCACATCTTTGGACTTATTCTTTCGGCGACTTGCATGCTCTTTATCAGTTTTGGTTTCTTCTAATCTCTTAACCATAGTTGTGAGGGTGGACAATAACTCTTCAACATTAGCCATTTGTTTATTCATAACAAACATAGATTCCTATAAACTTAAATTTATTTGTTGCTGAGATTTAAGTAGCTCGATTATTCCTTTAAGTTCATTACCTCCTTTTCTATGTGTTGCTTCTGGGGGTTACCTCGCTTAAAAAATTGGACCAACACCATGGGATTTGGGTTATTGAGGTCCGAGTGGAGTTTCACGACGACCAGTACAAGGAAGAGTCATAGCAGGCCTGGGTGGTCCATACTCAGGATTGGATAACAAGTGGAGCTCATCTTTCTTCAAGTCGATGAAGCTGTTGTTAACCTACATTAAAAATCATAATGTTTTATCTATATTTAGTAAAACAATATAGAAACTTACCCAAATAAAATCATATAACAAATAAATTTGCTTACCTGTACATGCTTGAACACCATAAAGGCTTCATGAATCTGTGCTGCTGTTCACCCACGAATTTTTGGCCACCTCAGCATTCGTGGTCTAGCTTCGGGTGCAGTAGGAGTAAACAAAGTTGTGTGCTCAAAGAACCAAAGCTGCAGATAACACATATCAAAAATCATTTTGTCAGAAGGCAAAAAAAAAAAAACAAACAAAAACAATTAGATAAAAAAAATACAAAACCATTTATGTAACCAAGTGGTTGATTCCGCCTTATTTTGATTACAACAAATTTCATTTGATCAATCATATAATCACAGAGGAAAACTGACCAGTTAAACGAAGAGAAGGTCTATACGTTCTCTTCAAATACATAGAGACCTGCGGGCACGCCGAAATTACTCGAGGGAAAGAATAAATTTGTCAGTAAAAACTTAAGAAATAGTTTCTCAAAAGGAGTGGAAGACTCTCCTGAAAACTTAGTCACAACTTCCTTTATTGCTCTCGAATCTACACGAGATGACGAAGTTTTTCTCAAACTAACAGATTCTCCTTTGTTGGGCATGCCTAACAACAGCGCCGCATGGTTTGAGTGGAATTTTACCAACTTTCCACCCATCACAAAAACTCTTCTTTCATTATTCCAGAATCCCATGATATGTAGAGTCAACACATTATCTTGGGGATAAGGAGGCATGTCAAAAACTGACTGACATTTATTTCTCTTAAAAAAATCATGATCTCCTCGGGTACAATGTGTCTAACAGTATCGAGTGGACTCCTCATTGCGGAAGGACGACATCTACAATTCAACATTCTTGCGTTCATATACCTACAACAACAAACATAAGAAAATATTATTATATAGATAACTTTCTCCATTCACACATTTTAAAATGACTCAATTGTTATTATTGCATATGTGTTATTGTCGGTTTACATGTGTTATTGTTGTGTTACATATGCGTAATTGAACTGTTACATATGTGTTATTAATGTGTTATATGACTGCAATAGTTCATTTATTGTTGTGTCACAGATGAATTATTAGGTGTTATTATTATGCTGTTGTGTTATAATTGTGTTATTGTTGTGTTATTGTTATTTTATTGTTGTGTTATTGTTGTGTTACTGTTGTGTTAATGTCGTGTTATCGTGTGTTATGAATGTGTTATCATTATGTTATGATTGTGTTATGCTTGTGTTACAACTATAATACTATAATAACACACAATAACACATCTATACCACAATTCTAATAACATAACACAATAAAAACACACAATACACATCTATAACACTATTATAATAAAATAACACAACAATAACACATAATAACACACAATAATACATCTATAACACATTTCCTAAATAACATAACACAATAATAACACATATATAACACATTTATAATATAATTATAACAATATAACTCAACAATAACACAAAATAACACATTTATAACACACAATAACACAAAAAACACGACTATAACACAACTATAACATTACTATAACACCACTATAACTTTAACTTCTTCTCTAAAATAAACAATGTACTCACCTCAACGATTTTAGGAGACTGTTAGCTTCTTCTTCATTTTGTGTGCTAAAAAAGCGAAAGAAAACAAATCACTTCTTGTTGCTGAACGACTAAACACTAATATTTATAATGAGTATTGCGAAACCGATCTTTCATTTCCAAGAGTCGAAACCGAATGGAGAACTGCCACCAGCTGTCTGAATGGAGAATCACTACTGCTGAAGACAAACGATCGTCCGAAGAGCCGAAGAGAGCCGGAATAGCCGAAGTAGGAAGAATCCCGAATGCGAACCTAGGAAAACCGTTGAGTTCAACGCAAAGTAATTTTTTTGTTTGTTTCGGTTCCCGACGGATTAAATTTGGACTGGTTTTACAAAAAAAAAAAAAA
>JXCR01128596.1:9812-45860 GCA_002079205.1 Phalaenopsis hybrid cultivar | reverse complement strand
AAAAAAAAAAAAACGCACCTATTAATTTTCCTCGTGGTGTGAATCGGGAAACTTGAGGGCATTGGTGGCTAGCACGAGCCCGCACACCCTATGGGTTTACCCCGCCCCCGCTCTTTGTTGCTGCACAGAAGTAACACGCATGCCCGCGTGCGCACCTGCGCCACCGGCTATCGGAGGCCTTTACTGCTCGATCTCGGCCAATCAATGCGTCATTTCGCCGTCGAGAGCTCCAATCACCAAGGGAAGCACGAACGTCGATCTTCGTTTTAACCGACGGTCGTTGGGGTCGATCCAGTGGAACAAATCATTCCCGCCGCTGATCTTCTCTTTCCAGCCGCCTATAAATAGTCCCCATGCTTCTCTTCCCTAGCGTCTCTCTCTCCTCCTCCTCCTCCTCCCTCCTCATCTCCGGCGTTTCTCCAGTTCGCCTCCTCTTCTTCATGCGGTGCTCCCAACCAAACCCTAACCCGACCCAACTCAACCTAACCCAATCTAACCCAACGTAGCCCAACCTATCCTAGCCTAGCCCAACCTAGCCCAACCTAGCCCAACCTAACCCAACCTTGCCCAACCTAGCCAGCCCAACCTAGCCGAACCCAACGAGAGCCCAACCTAGCCCAACCCAACCTAACCGAACCCAACCTAACCTAACCCAATCAAACCAAACCCAACCAACCGAACCCAGCCCAACCCAACCTAACCTAGACCATCCCAACCCATCCCAACCCAGCCCAACATACCCAGCCAAGTCTAACCCAGCCCAACCTACCCCTACCTACCCCAACCTAGCCTAACTCAGCCTAACCTAAACCAGCCCAGCCCACCCTGGCACCCTGAACCCAAAACTTTTAGAGTTTAGGGTTTGGGCCCAACCGAACCTTACTCAACCTAGCCTAATCCAACTTAACCTAAACTAGCCCAACCCAACCACCTGACTCAGCCCAATCTAACCCAACCCAACCCAGCCCAACCCAACCCAGCCCAACCCAACCCAACCAAGCCCAATCCAACCTAGCCCAACCCAACCTATCCCAACCCAACTCAACCTAGCCCAACTTATCCCAACCCAACCTAGCCCAACCTTGCCCAACCTAAGCCAACTTAGCCCAACCCAATACAATCCAACCTAACCCAGCCCAACCCAACTTAGCCCAACCCAGCCCAACCAAGCCCAGCCTTGGCTAACCTTAGCAGACCTTAGCCGATATTATCTAACCTTAGTAGACCCTAGCTTACCTTAGCTCAATCTAAACTAACCCTAGCCCAGGCCCTGAGCCTAACCTAACTTAGTGTCATGTATAGTGTATGTAATTCACGTATAATGTAATTCATGTTTCATGTTTAATCCAAATCTTGCTCTTTTTATAGTCCAATCATGTTTCATGTTCTTCATATACCATGTATAGTTCTTCATATTTATCAAAACATAAAAATAATAAAACTAAAAAAAATGAGGGGAATCTCTCATGTAGGTGTAAATGAGCCGAACATGAGTGAGTTAAGCTTATATTTGTGTTCGGCGCGTTTGAAAATGTTTTTGTTCGCAATCAACTCGTGTTCGAAATTGTTTGTTAAACATATATTCGTGTTCGTGTTTGATTAATTTGGATTAGGCTCGAATATATTTAAGCTTATAAGTGAGCCAAATTTGAGCGAGCTCAAAGCTTATTTGTGCTCGGCTCATAAATCCTTTTTATTTTATATATGTTCTACTCAAGTGGAGAAACATGCCGTGAGAAAAGCATCTTCATATTCAGCACAATTTTATTTGAATTGATCAAATTGGCCCATCTTTCATTTGAGCTAAATTCAAGGCATTGCACTACTTTCAGAACTCGTGAATAACTTTCTTCTCAAACAACAATGGAATAACCACCTTCTGTAAATATGTGATGTGAGACAAAAAAATGGGGAGGCAGTGAGGAGGAGGGTTCGCTGATGGAGTGAACAGCAAGTTAGCAACCAATAGTTTTTCTTTTTTAAATTGCTAGGGCATTTACATACATACTACCCGACTCTTATTTATTTACATATCTCCCCCTAAATCAAGAATGTGTTCTATTTTAAGCCCATTTACATAAATACCACCCAAGTCCTATTTATTTACAAATCTAACACCTTAATACAATTATTACTACTACAACAAGAACAACAACATAGCCTTAATCCCTTTACGTGGACGTTAATGCAATTATTACTACCCAAATTAATTTTAAAAATATTAAAACTTAGCAATTTTTATTGCATATAAAAATTAATATAAAAATAATATAAATAAATATTATTATTTTATTATTTCGAGCTAAAACTAGCCGAACACGAACGAACAATCCTTGGTTCGTGTTCGACTTGCTTATAAATCGAATTAAAAAAAAAATATTTGTGTTCGGTTTGCTTGCTTAATGAACGAATAGAACACAAGCTATTCATGAACGACAAGCTTTTTTTTTGACAACCCTACATGTAAGTTCTTTTTGTGAATATTTTAATAAAATATGTTACTTGCAAAACCTTTGAACCTATAGGAACTTTGAATTTTACGATGACCGACAATCTAGGAATCAAAACAAACCACGAACTAAATGCAGAACCCTAAACAAAAATCTAAAAACCATTAATTTAAAAAATGAGAGCCAAACCTAGGTAGATCCGACACGAACCCTAGGTTGGCCAACATAAAAATAAAATTGGTGGTCACACATATCGTATTAGTTCAGTCTAGAAATCTAAATTAGTTTACTGGGTACCTATAGCTAGAATTAAGGATTAAAACCTATAAAACAAATAATCTTACCCCCTAGAACTGTGTGGGTGCCCTAGGATGAAGTAACCCATAGTTATTGACAAAAACATCACCAACCACCTTTAGCTAACAAAAGTCTCTATTTGTCATTCTTATGACGTTAAGTAGAGATTTCTGGTTATATAGTTTGTTCATAGTTGCCGGGACGTGGAAAGCCACACGCATCTTGATCGAGGGTGTTATTCCCAAATTTTATGTTAGTTCACCCATTTAGACTCCTTGTAAAGTCTAGGCTAGCTAGGATTTTCACCTCTATTTATAAATCTTTCATACCCGACTCTACCTTTTAGTTTAGGGACCCTTTCCAACTAAAACTTTCAATTAAACAAATTGATCTGACTCATTTTAAACTCTTTTGATTCCACCTACACTTTAGCTCAAAGCACTTCAATCATCACAAGTTTAGATCTAGTCAAACAACCTCCCTGGGATGGTCAATTCTCTCATATCCAGGTTTTTTCATGACACACCGTCAGTAGATCGAAAGTCCCAATCCTTAAGCTTAATTCTTCCAAAACTCCAAACTTAGATCCTTCTGTCACATCTGAATTACTAACTTTGCAAGTTCAACCTTGGAATCTAAGTAACATAGGTTAATATTTTAATCGACGGTTTTTCTAGGACCCACAACCTTAAAGTTGTAATTAACTATGAGGGTTTTCCCCGAGGCCTTAGAATAAAATAAACTTTATCTTGCACACATAGAAAATCTTTGTTCACGTAGACCCATAAGTCTTCAAATATTTTCATCATCCGAATGATTAGTTCCATTTCTATAGTAATATTTCTTCTCTTCGGGGAGATATATTATTCTTTAAATGCCGTATCTGATAATTTAAATAAAAATCTTCTAAGTACTATGGTGGACACATCAATCCAAAAAAAACTAAAAAATCCCCTAGTATGTTGTTTGTTTATCTACCTCCAAGATGGTACCTAAATAGGGGAATGCATTATTTGTTCAAATCCGAAAATCCGCACCAAGCCAAACGAGACCGTTTGACTAAGCTTGTTTCAAAGATACTATGCTTTTTTTTAGAACCTTAATATTCAGTTTCTGTTATTGGTTTGATTTTAATTTTCATTTTACCGAACAAACTGAAAAATAAAAAAAAAATCGCATTTAAATGGAGGACCTATGAAATTAATTTAATATTATACATATGAGATATGTAATTCGTAATCTTTGTTTATAATTGAACTCCAATTACCGACTAAATTTTGGTTTGTTCATAACTGAACCATTTAAATTGAATTATATTTCAGTTTGGTGGTTCAGTTTTATTAAAATTTTGATTGGTTTGGTTTTTCGGATTTTAAACAGTGGCAGTCGGTTTGCCAATTTGAATCACGATCCTTCCTAATAGGTAGATTGACCACCCTAATCCTAAATTTGAAATTTTCAAAATAGTGAGGCTGCAATGCTTTTCCAAATTTGCGCATGATTTCAGTCTCTTATTTCGATGCTTCTTAGGGAACATATCGTACAGCAAAATGGAGAGGAATTAGAATAGCTGTCAAAGTGCTTGGAGAAGAGGTCATTGAAGATGGAGATAAAGTGTGGGTTGGTGGTCTCAGTTACATATATTAATATACCTATTTATTTATCTTGCTAAGTTTTTTATTTGCGTGTTGTTCATTATTTGATATTTGCAGAAGGGCGTTCAGGGACGAACTTGAACTGCTTCAGCAGATACGCCATCCAAATGTTGTGCAGTTTTTGGGTGCTGTCACACAAAGCAGTCCAATGATGATTGTTACAGAATATTTGCCTAAGGTTTTTTGTAACTCATGCATATATATAAGATGCTCTACCTTCTGTTTTCAATTAGGGAAATTTGCATACGTAGCACATTATTCTTATATATTTACATCTCACACCTAAACTTTGATACCTTCACCTGTTGCACTCAAATCTTTAATATTACACCAAAAATAGCACTATTACCATTTTTTAAATGTGAAATACACCTTTTCATGCATAAGGTTAAAGCACCAAAGATATGTAAATATGAACGTTTAGGCGTGTAAATACATAAGAATTGCGTGCTAAGTATGTAAATTTCCCAAATTCAATTAAATCATTTTGTGATGGACATAAGCTCATTTCTGATGTTCCATGTTATTTCAATATGTTGTTTTTAAAACTGAAATGGCATGTTATATGTCTTTTAAAGTTTTTATTGTTCTAGTTAATTTAAGTAGTAGAACATCTAGATTTTTTTGATAACGAGTGGGATAGTGAAAGATGATTAACCTGTTGGATCTGCTAGAACCAGCCAATTTGAGGGCAGGATCAAAGAAAGCAGTCAAAAAATGACTCTGGAAGTCAGGACAGGTTTCTTTTAGGATTTGGGTTTGGGCTTGGATGTCTGTGCATGTCTTGATCAACTCATGTAGGGTTGATTGTTGTTTGATATTCTGGTTTTATGATTTGGCTTTTTAATTCCTTGCTTTTTGGTTTTTAAATTGTCTTTCCTAGTCTTTAGGAGTTGCATACTTAAATTTTGAAAAGGCTGTTTTAGATTTTGAATTTTAATGATATATCATCTACTTGATTTTGGCAATTAGGTTGATTTTCTAATTATATTTTTGCATTATAAATAGAAATTGTCTTGTACGTAACCAAATTTCAATTAAGAAGGCTCTAGTTGATTAAATTCTATCCATGTAATTAGATTGATTACACAAATTTTGCAGCTGGTGAAAGAAAATTTCCAACAATTATGTAGGATGAAAGGAGAAGAATCTTCATTGTCTTGTCGTTCATTCCCTCACAAACTTCAACTTAGGCTCATAAAATATTTTGCCGTACTCTTGGGTAGGCCTAGGAAGACTTGGGCTTATTGTATAAAAAATTTGCTTAATTTATTAGAACTGAATGAAAATATGACACTAAATAGGATGCAATAGAGAAAAAGGATTTACGTAGCCGACCCCACATAGTGGGATTAAGGCTTTGTTGTTCTTGTTGTTGTACCCTTGTTTATTTGATCAATTGAGACTTTGATCGCCTTACCGGTATAAGATCTCATATTCTGCTTATGGGAGGGGGAAATGGCAAAGACAAAAAAAAACGACTTTGCCATCAATGTGGAGAAAAGCTTGATCACAAACCGGGCTAATTCAATCTCTAATCAAGCGGGAGCATTGACAATGCAAAAAGTACTTGAAGTCTTCAAACAAAATTGAAGGCCTTGGAAGGGATGTGATTCTTTGATTTTATATTCATGAAACTATGGTATGTGCACTTGCCAGTCTAGATGATAAATTTTAATTACAGCAAGGATATGGAAGATGTTGAAGTTCTCTTGAAACACTAATGGAGGAAATCTCGACCCTAATGAAGTTCATATCAAGGTTAACAACTTTTTTCAGGAACTGGTGTTGCTCTCGATTTCCTTGATTGATGAAACTAATTCCAAGTTGATGGCCCAGAAAAATATCCATCAAATAGGTAAGATAAAAGTAAACTATAAAGGAGGGAAACACATTCTTTGACAACAAATAACAGAGGAACTTTTTGCGCACATTGCCAATTCTATAGTCATACTAACGTCAAGCGTTGGAAGCTCTACCCGGCAGTTAGGCCTAAAGACTGCCCAATAAATAGTCCAAATGAAAGGGTCGAGACAAGTTTGCTCCTTTAGCTGGCGAATAGTAATAAGACGAGGCCAAGGATAATCTTTTCAAGCTAAGTATTTAGTCAGGGTAGTATTATCTTCTTTTTCTTTGATTTAGGAACTTAAAAGAATTTAATTTTAGAGGAATTGGTTGGCAGATCAAAGTTAAAGATCACACTCATCCAAATTCTTATTCCTTAATGTGGTTCAAGAAGGAAGCTAAGTTTAAGGCAGACTAGCAATGCAACTTTAACTTCATAATCACAGATTTTAGCATCAGTGAGGTCAACTGCAAGCATGCCTCTTGATGAGTGGCACATAATTTTTGGTAATCCAACATCTGGGAGCATGATGTCATTTGCTGCTGATAATGACATCAAATTAGATTAGTAAAAGATAATATATCTTAACAATATTTTTAGAACAACTCATTTTTTTTGTTATAATCTTATCTCCTTTTATCGAGCAAAGAACACAATCATTGTATTAAATGATCAATGACATTTTAACTACTAGTAATTAACATGAAGCAAAAAGGGTGGATGTCAATATGAATTAAGTTATTGTTTGGTTTCATGTATTTAGAACAATGGTTTTTTTTAAATGTAGAATAAAATTAATGTAATTCTGATTACTCAGAGTTGTTTGGTTAACAATAAAATAAATGTAAGAAAATATCTTATCTAAGCTACTATTTATATATAAAAATAAAGCCTACCTCACAATAAAATGACAATAGGTTAATCATCCAGTATCCCTTGATTTACTAGCCATGCCCCTAACTTGAAAATAGGATAACCATGCCTTTTTTTACTGCATAAGCACTCCATTTTATTAAACTATAATTATAATACTTTGTTTTCTATCAAGTATTGGCATCCCTTGTCGCAGGAAGAACTTTTGGTTAACATGCATAGTACCCCAAACATTGCTATTTGCAGAATCTAGCACCCTGATGATATTTATGAACTACGGAATCGATGTATTTATGCGTGTCACAATTAAACCATTGAAAATTTGATGAAAATGGAAAGTATAGGTTGGGGTTTTATCATGAATTTTGATATTTGAGTGAGAATTTGAAAAACGGAAGAAAGAGGGTGCTAGATTTGTAAATAGTAGTGCTTCAGGTGCTATGTATGCAATTGTCCCTTGATTATACTCCTCATCTCATCTCATGTGTATTAACTTTTGGTGTAAAAACTAGAAATAATTTTATTCACCTTCTCATAAACATTACACTACACAAAATATGTATAAAATAACTAACTAAAATAAAATAAGAATCTCTTTAAATAGGGAAACACATAAAATAGAAAATGCAAATAAAGGAGACACTATTACTGGAGTATATTTTAAGATAAGGAAATAAATTCCTTCTCTATGTATATTTCTTGCAAGGAAGGAATTCCACACTCCTTCTGAAGTTAGGCTATAGATGTTGTAATGGCACCCAACTTGGTATTCAAATTAGTGAAGCTACCAGGTGGTTAGGGATTTAGTGAAGAAATCAACGACTTGAAGATGAGTTGTAATGTAGTCTAAGTGTATAATGTCACCATTGACCTTTTTAGAGATAAATTGTTGATATGTGAAATAGATCAGCAAATTTTATTGATAGAAGAAGAGATAACCCAGTTGCAATAGACACAAACAACAAATGAAAAAAATAAAACATAATAAAATAAATAGGAAATGAATAAAATAGAATAAAGCGAAAAAAGTAAATCCATAATGAGGGTATTTAAAGCTAATAGGCAAGAAAGAATAAGTAATAATGGTTTCTCTCAAGTTGAAGCATAGATGTCAATCATGTTCAACATAGATTTGAAGTCATCGAACAATGGTCGAGGAAGATTTTTGGTGAGGATATCCGCTAGTTGACCACTTGAAGGTACGAAAGACACAAATTTATCTGGACTGAACCTTTTTCTTAATGAAGTATCTGTCAATCTCCACATTTTTTGTACGATCATGCTAGAATGGATTGTGAGCAATGTTGATAGCAACTTATTATCACAGAATAGCTTTAGCGGGATGAAGATTGACATACGAAGTTCACGGAGCATGATGCGTAACCAGAGAGCTTCATAGATCCCATAGCCATGGACTGGAATTCAGCTTCAACATTGCTCTGAGTAACCGCAGACACTTTCTTGTTTTTCCATTTGGCCAGATTTTCCCATACAAATGAGGAATACCCCGAGGTGGAATGTTGGTCATAAACTGACCCGACCCAATCAACATTTGTATAAACAACTATAGACTGAGATGTGCAATGAGACAAAAGAAAAACCGTGCCTGGAGTATCTTTTAAATAGTGAAGAATCTGGTGGACAACTTAGAGATGGTGCTCATAAGGGTCATGCATGAATTAACTCACTATACCAACAGTTTGACATATCTCACGAGGTAAATGAGTTTCCCCACAAGGCGCTGATAATGATTTGTGTTGACAGACACAACATTGTAAATGTCAGATGATTTTTCATTGGAATCCATAGGGACAACCATTGGTTTGCACAGAAGAAAGTTATTCTATTTCAAGCGTTCAATCACATATTTATGTTGAGATAAAAAAGACCCGGAGAGATCCCAAATCTTTCATTGCAAAGGATTTAATAATGTTTTTTAAGGTTTTCGGTGCTGGGAGATCATTACCTGTAAGAACAATACCATCAACATAAACATTAAAATAGTTACGTTGCCATTGGAGGAATGCCGAAAGAAAAGAGTGTGATACAATTTAGCTTGAGTAAAACCATGCCCCACGACCACCTTTTTGAACTTGTCGAACCAAATCATGGGAGATTGCTTTAGTCCATAAAGAGAATTTGGTGGCCTGCACACTCACCCTTTGGAAGCAGTAGAGTCAAAGCCAAGAGGAAGAGACATATATACCTCTTCAGTAAGCTCTCTTTTCAAGAACACATTATTGACATCTAGCTAGAATAAAGGGCTAGTCCAGATTCATTGCAAGGGATAACATGACCCAAATAGTGTTTAACTTAGCCCCTGGAGCAAAAGTCTCCTCATAGTAAACTTCATAGGTTTGTGAGTATTCTTTGAAAACTAATCGTGCCTTGTTGCGTTCAAGGATCCGTCAGAGTTGAACTTGATGCTAAAAATCCATCGATGCCCCATAATTTTCTTACCCAGAGGAAGATCAACGACGTCCTATATATAGTTCCACTGAAGGGCATCCATCTCCTTCCTTATTGCTTTTTTCTTGGCTGGATTACCAAAAACAACCTCAATAGTAGCCGGGATATGATGGCCATCAGTGTAGTGACAACTGCTCTGTAGGTCAGTGATAAACTGTAGAAAGAGACATATTTTATCATAAAATTGAGGAAGCTTGTCTGATTACATACCTTACTTGGAGAGCTCATCTCCTCATTCCAAGGAGGGGTCACACTAATGATTTCGTCCGGGGTAGAGTACTGTAAGTAGGTAGCGGGTTCTAGAGTAGGAGCATTAAAACCGGCGCGCTGACTGTAGACATGGATTGTGGGAGGAGGAAATGGTGCATTCACCGGATCTAGGAACTCACTGAATAGTGCACTTACCGGGCAACAAACTCTTTAGTAGCGGGAACAATGGGGGAACATTCATAGGAGTAGGATAAGGGATAATGTCTAAGAACTCAAGCTCTCCTTCACTTGAGATCGAACTAGGAAAATAGGGAACGTTTTCAAAGAAGGAAACATCAACACTCACATAGATTTGGTTAGTGGCAGGATCAAAACACCGATATCCCTTTTGAGTGGCAGAGTACTTAAGAAAGATATATTTTATGGATCTGATATCAAGTTTACTCTGATTAAGGGCAATGTTCTGAGCAAATACAATGCATCCAAAAACCTTGGGGTTTACATCAGGACGGTTTAGAACTTGTGAATATATTTATGAGATATGTGGCCAATTTTTCTTAAAATATAATGGATCGAGCAGCATCGACAAGATAACGATTTTTTTTCTCGATTATCCCATTTTGTTGAAGAGTGTCCATACATGAGTTATGGTGGAAGATGACTTTACTCACCAAGAATTCACCTAAAATAGAGTTGAAAATTTTATGACTATTGTCAGTTCTAAAGACCTGAATAAGGGTTTTTGAATTAAGCTAAAATAAAGGTGTATAGGTTTTGGAAGCTGACAACAACTTCCGATTTGTTTTTTAAAATGTAGACACATGTCATCCGAGTGTGGTCATAAATCATATTTATGAATCACCTTTTATCCGTGTAGCTGAGAGTGCGAGAAGGTCCCCATAGATCACTATAAACGAGGGAGAAAGGAGCGGAATGAGTGTAAGTGTGGGATGGGCAATGAACTCGATGATGTTTGGTCAACTGACATGATTTGCAATTGAAATTAAAAAAGTTTTTATTAACAAACATCAAATGATATAATTTTTTTTGAATATTGAAAATTAAGATGACATAAACGATAATGCAATAACATAATGAAACATTCAATGACTCGAGATAAGTTACAACTCTTGAGAGGTGTGTCTGTATTTTCTGTGCTATGCTCTTGAAAATAGTAGAGTTCAACTATCCTCTTGGCAGTTTCAATCATCATCCCTGAACGACGATCCTGAAAAAGACAACCATCAGAAGAGAAGTTAACTATACAATCAACATCATTCATCAACTTGCTGACTGGTAACAAGTTATATTGCAACTGGAGAACATGTAAAACAGATTCCAGAGTTAGAACATGTACAATCGACCATTTATCAGTAATGAAACTACAAGAACCATCAATAATTATGACTGTATTTTTTCTAGAGCAAGGATAGTAAGTCGAGAAAGCTTGTGAACATCCAATCATGTGATTCGTGGCTTCTGAATCAATAGTCCACGGACTAGAGGTGGAATAAACTGTGAGGGCCATAGGAAGAGGACATCGTCGGATTTGGCAGGTCGATGGACCCTTTACCCTGAGGTCCCCAAGAAGTTTGATCAAGTGTTCCATCTGATTTTTCAGGAATCCAGAGGATTCCGGGATGTTCAGGGTAGGATTCGGTTGAGACATTATGTTGGCTGATGGATGTAATGAAGGAGATCTGAAGGAGTCGGTTGGATATCGGGTAATCTGTAGGAAATTTGCAGGAAATCTGGAAGCCGGACTGCAGGAAATCCGGGTGCCGGACTGCAGAAATTCTAAAATCCGGACTATTGGACAACCAGAAAGTTGGCCTGCTGCAGGAAACAGAGGCCAAACCAAGCGGGAGGGATCAGCAGGGAAGGCCGGCGGCTCCTGTAGAAAACAACAGGAGGACTTGAATTCAGCGGCTGCACAGGGCTGCAGGGCAGAGGGAAGCAGCCTGCGGAANCGAGCAACATTGACAAGGTGACGATTTTTATTCCTGACTATCCCATTTTGTTCAAGAGTGTCCGTACACGAGCTAAGGTGGAGGATGACTTTACTCACCACGAATTCACCTAAAATAGAGTTGAAAATTTTATGACCTTTGTCATTTCTAAATACTTGAATAAGGGTTTTTGAATTAAGCTAAAATGAAGGTGTATGGGTTTTGAAAGCTGACAACAACTTTCGATTTGTCTTTTAAAATGTAGACACATATCATCCGAGTGCGATCATCAATTATATTTATGAATCAACTTTTATTTGTGTAGCTGGGAGTACGAGAAAGTCCCCATAGATTACTGTAAATGAGGGATAAAGGAGCGGAATGAGTGTAAATGTGGGATGGGTAATGAACCAGATGATGTTTGGTCAATGAAATTAAAAGAGTTTTTATTAGCAAACATCAAATGATATAATTTTTTTTTAATATTGGAAATTAAGATGACCTAAACGATAATGCAATAACATAATGAAACATTCAATGACTCGAGATAAGCTACACTCTTAACAGGTGTGTCTGTATTTTCCGTGCTCTGTTCTTGAAACTAATAGAGTTCAGCTATCATCTTAGCAGTTTCAATCATCATCCCTGAACGACGTTCCTGAAAACGAAAACCATTAGAAGAGAAGTTAGTTACACAATCAACATCATTCATCAACTTGCTGACTGGTAACAAGTTATATTGCAACTGGGGAACATGTAAAATAGATTCCAGAGTTAGATCGGTTGTTAGTACAATCGACCATTTATCGGTAATGAAACTACAAGAATCATCGATAATTATGATTTTATTTTTTTTAGAGCGAGGATAGGAAGTTGAGAAAGCTTGTGAACATCCAATCATGTGAACTGTGAGGGCCATAGGAAGAGTACATTGTCAGATGTGGCAGGTTGATGGACCCTTTACCCTGAGGGCCCCAAGAAGTTTGATGAAGTGTTCCATCTGGTTTTTCAGGGATCCAGAGGATTCCGGGATGTTCAGGGTAGGAGTTNGAGTCGGTTGAGACATTATGTTGGCTGATGAATGTAATGAAGGAGATCTGAAGGAGTCGGTTGGATATTCCGTAGGAAATTTGCAGGAAATCCGGAAGCTGGACTGCAGGAAATCCGGATGCCGGACTGCAGAAAATCTAAAATCCGGACTATTGGACAACCAGAAAGTTGGCCTGCTGCAGGAAACAGACGCCAAACCTAGCGGGAGGGATCAGCAGGGAAGGCTGGCGGCTGCTGTAGAAAACAACAGGAGGACTTGAATTCAGCGGCTGCACAGAGCTGCAGGACAGAGGGAAGCAGCCTGTGGACTCACCGGCAGCTGGATTAGAGGGGAGCGACAGCTGCACAGGGACCAGCAGAATCAACGGCAGAAGCTGGGTGTATTACAGCAGAAACAAACAGGAAAAAAATGCTGAAGATGGAGTCTGCCGGTGGCAGAATTTCTGGACGGCAGAATAGGCCCCTTCTGGATGGCCAGGCGGCAAGGATAGGATAAAAATACAGCAAAACTCTGCAGGGAAACATTTTCTCTGCAGCTAGGCTGGATAGACTTCAGAATTCTGCAGCTAGGCAAGGAAACTACAGCACAATTCTGCAGCTAGACCGGCTGGATAATCTTACGGGAGACGGCTACAGTAGGAGAATTCCGGCTGACAGCAGAATCCCTCTCAAGTGACTTTAGCAGGATAATCTTACGGTTGGATAANAATTCTGCAGCTAGGCAAGGAAACTACAGCACAATTCTGCAGCTAGACCGGCTGGATAATCTTACGGGAGACAGCTACAGTAGGAGAATTCCGGCTGACAGCAGAATTCCTCTCAAGTGACTTTAGTAGGATAATCTTACGGTTGGATAGTCCCGACTGACATCAGAATTTCTCTCAGAAGAATGCAACAGAATAATCTTACGGGAGACGGCTACTCGGGATGGAGACTGCTCTCATGAGACAGCTATGCTGGATGGGAGAAGTAATTAGCTGGCTAGGACAAGTAATACCTTAGGAGAAGGAAAAACTGTAGGGATGGCTGCAGAGGAAAAAAAATCAGAAATAGATCGTACAGGGAAAACAGCAGGAATAGCCGGCGGCTAAGGTTAGAATATTGATTTTGATACCATGTTGAGATTTGAAATNCGGCTGCTGTAGAAAACAACAGGAGGACTTGAATTCAGCGGCTGCACAGGGATGCAGGACAGAGGGAAGCAGCCTGTGGAATCACCGGCAGCTGGATTAGAGGGGAGCGACAGCTGCACAGGGACCAGCAGGATCAACGGCAGAAGCTGGGTGTATTACAGCAGAAACAAGCAGGAAACAATGCTGAAGATGGAGTCTGCCGGTGGCAGAATTTCTGGACAGCAGAATAGGCCCCTTCTGGATGGCCAGGCGGCAAGGATAGGATAAAAGCACAGCAGAACTCTGCAGGGAAATATTCTCTCTGCAGCTAGGCTGGATAAACGTCAGAATTCTGCAGCTAGTCAAGGAGACAACAGTAGAATTCTGCAGCTAGACCGGCTGGATAATCTTACGGGAGAGGGCTACAGTAGGAGAATTCCGGCTGACAGCAGAATTCCTCTCAAGCGACTTTAGCAGGATAATCTTACGGCTGGATAATCCCGACTGACATCAGAATTTCTCCTAGAAGAATGCAACAGAATAATTTTATGGGAGACGGCTACTCGGGATGGAGACTGCTCTCATGAGACAGCTATGCTGGATGGGAGAAGTGATTAGCGGGCTAGGACAAGTAATACCTCAGGAGAAGGAAAAACTGTAGGGATGGCTGCAGAGGGAAAAAAAATCAGAAATAGATCGTACAGGGAAAACAGCAGGAATAGCCGACAGATAAGGTTAGAATATTGATTTTGATATCATGTTGAGATTTGAAATAGAGCGTCTCAATTTTATTGATAGAAGATGGGGGTATTTAAACCAAATTATAATTAACACAACAAAGGAAAGAAATAGAACAAAATAAAATAAATAGGAAAGGAATAAAATAAAATGAAGCAAAAAAAAAAAAAAAACA
This sequence comes from Phalaenopsis hybrid cultivar, assembly GCA_002079205.1. Taxonomy (NCBI): domain Eukaryota; kingdom Viridiplantae; phylum Streptophyta; class Magnoliopsida; order Asparagales; family Orchidaceae; genus Phalaenopsis; species Phalaenopsis hybrid cultivar. The sequence goes on along the minus strand of JXCR01128596.1, from coordinate 31,036 downwards.
TAATGAGGGAATTTAAATCTAATAGGCAAGAAATAATTAGTAATAACAGTTAGAGATTTGATTGTCGTTATAAAGCTAATAAAAATATCTTTCAATTTAAATATGTTTGGTTCTGTCATGATGCATAGGGCTCTTTGCAATACTAATTGCGGCTTGACTACCACAAAATATCTTTATGAGATTGACTGTGGAGCATCTTAACTTATTTAGTAACATTTGGATTTAAATTCCTTGACAAATTCTCAAAGCAAGTGTTTGATACTCAAATTATGCATTACTTATAGAGAGCATTGCTTGCTTCTTGCTCCTCATGTGATAAGATTTCTCCCTATATAAGAACAATACCCAGATGTGGATCATCTGTCTGTGAGTTCTCCTGCCCAATTATTATCATTGTAAATTTCTACCTTCATGTTGCCTAATTTTTTAAATAATAATCCTTTTTCAGCGCTCTTCCTAAGCAATCTCCATATTTTGTAAATCATTTGCGAATATTCTTCATTTAGACTATTCATATATTGACTCACAATACTGACAAAATAAACGATATCAGGTTTAGTGTGTGATAGGTATATAAGTTTTTAAACCAATTTTTGGTATTTATCTTTTTCACTAGTATCTTTTCTCCCCCTGAATGTCACATTTTGTTGAAATTCATGGAGTTTCAGCAGGTTTATACCCCAACATTCTTATCTCTTTTAGTAGGTTTAGAACGTATTTTCTTTCGGATAGTGTGACCATCAGTGAAAGAGACAAAATATCTAGCTCCATTTATGATTTTTAATTTTGATGATTCCCAAATATTACTATGGAACATAGAAAAATTATGTGAGACAGATGATAAACATGACAAGTATGCTTAGCCAATTGACAGATTTTAGATTGATAAAGCTCTGACTTTTTATTAATAAAGATTTTGGGGTACAACTTTTCAACATAATGAAAATTAGAATGATCAAAATGGTAATGCCATAATAAAACTTGATTATCAACATATTTATACACAACAAACTCATGAATATGAGAAGAAGATGGTGGAGAAGACACTTGTATGTTAAAAGATGGCTCTTCTTGAGCATGTATAGACCTTGGTGCAATTCAACACTGTCAATCACTCTCCTCGAATCCACCATCTAAAATTCACAAGAGTTAGAATAGAATTTAGTAGCACAATTCAAGTCATGACTAAATGTGCTAATTGAAAATAAGTTGCAATCTAGTTGTGGAACATATAACACGGTAGAGAGATGAATATTTTTGAAAATTTTCACTTTTCATTCTCAACAATCTTGGAGTGAGATCCATCGACAAGTCTAGCAAATTTGGAGGTGGTGATCTCTTGGTAGTTGACGAGAGCATGAATATATTCAGTCATGTGATCAGAAGCACTTTAATCTATTATCCAATGTCGAGATCTTCCATTGCTCCAAGATAAGAGGATATGATACTTTGGTGTTCCATCAAGTTGGTAGACTGCTCGACAGAGCATTTTGATACTTATCTGGAATTGGGATTAAACATTTTCGGTAATGCCTTAATTTGCTCCTTATGAATAGTCTGAATTCTGAATTGTTGTTGGTTGTGACAACAACATTTGCACGGTTCTCTCCATCATAATTTTCATTCGATTGGTTTCAATTTGCATGTTTGTTATGTAATTTCCAACATTTTTTTTTCATATAACCAAGTTTCTTACAATAGTCACACCATGGACGTCCTTTCTTGGGCTTGTTATTCTGAGATAAGTTTTGACTTTTTAAGACTGATCCTTCAACAAATGGTGTGGTGTGGTTGTCTGTTATCATCAAATTCTTTATGCTCTCGCAAAGGCTTTCAAGATGGTAGGGATGGGTTTGATTCTCATAATTCTCCCCTTAACTTCATCAAGAACTTTATTAAGGCCAAGGAAGAATTTGATGGTCCTTTTTTGGTCAATAATTCTTCCGCACAAGGCAGAATTGTTAGGACATGTTCATGTGTGAACCTCATACATGTCTAATGGCAGCCAACAACAGGTCTTCATGGAGTTTTACAATTCTTTGGGGTAGGTGGTCGGGTTTGCACGAGATGTTCGTTGAGTTCTTCGGCTTGTTGTAGCTGGTCATTGTGTTGGCAATGAGATGAGGAGTATAGCCGAGGAAGCTAGAGTAGCTTGTCTCCGTCAGAGGAAGAACTCATAATTAAAACGACCTTGAAGATGAGCTGCAGCTGCGACCATGATAGGGAGTGAGAACACAAGAAAATTTTAACGCTACGGATCTAATACCATGTAGAAACTAAAAATAATTTTATTCACCTTGTCTTAATGTGTGTGTGTGTGTGTCTGTGTATAACTAGGAAATACAAATAAAGGAAATACCATTATTAGAATATATTTTGAGATAATGAAATAAATTCTTTCATATTGCAGATTTCCTACAGGAAAAGAATTCCACATTTGGTGTAGCTTTTAGATGTTTTCTTTAATGACACTTTGTGGCTTCTTATGTGCAAGCTTGTCAAGTATAAATTATGCTTATTATTGGATCCCCTTATCTTCTTATTTCTAATCCTATAGTTAGGTTAATTTTTTGGTGCACCAACTTGGTCTTATAGCTCAGTTATTAGGTTAGATGAGCCCAGTGCTGGAAAGAACCTTTTGAATACATGCTTGTGCTGCATATCACCCAATTCCTACAATGCTCCTTGTCTTCATATTTTCATATCTAACAACTAAACATTACTTTTTATATTTATACCATCCAAATATTTCATATCACATAAAAATGCCTTCATTTTAACTTTTAAGAAGTGAAATTCACCTTTTTATGGGTAAGGTTGATTGTATGTAAAAAAAAAAAAAATGAAATTTAGGTGTTAAATAGCAAAATACATCGGAATTGAGTGGTGTGTATGGAAATCTTCTGTTTATTTATGCTCTTGTTTTCCTAAGAAAATGTCCACCGGATAGTCTTTTCTAGCGAAAACTTCAGTAGAAGTTTACTATAGCTTCATGAAAAGATGAAACATTTACCTTAATTCAAGTTGGCTTTTCAAATTTCTCTTCTAATTCCTACAATCACGTGACTACATCCTGAATTAATGTTAACTAGTTTTCTTTTTTCGTCTTTCATTTCCCTTTAAATTAGTTTTTTTCTGAAATTTAGGGTGATTTCCGTGCTTATCTAAAGCGGAAGGGAGCATTAAAGCCATCAACTGCAGTCAGATTTGCTCTTGACATTGCAAGGTTTAAACCATTATGACTCTCTCTACCTCTGTTCTATATTGATGAGTGAAGTAAGCTAACAAAATTTTTGTCTCTAGACATAATTGCTTGTTGATATTACAAAACCACTTAGTATTTGAATTTATGTAATAAATAGTCTAATAAACAATTTGCAGAGGAATGAATTACTTACATGAGCATAGACCCGAACCAATCATTCATCGAGATCTCGAACCTACGTGAGTTTTCTTCTATCTTTCATGTGTTTTCTTTCCATATCTCATAGATTCCATGTTGTTCCGATGTATGCGGAAACTGCTCTTATGTGGATTGTGTTTTATTGTTAAGATAACAGAAATATTCTGCTGGATGACTCTGGCCATCTCAAAGTTGCAGACTTTGGAGTTAGCAAGTTGCTGAATGCAGCCAATGGTGTTCGAGAGGAACGGCATCAATCTTGTTGGGATACTTCCTGTAGGTTCTTCTCATTCATTATTTGAATTTGTTTTGTTCTGCTCTTGTTAATCTCATTGTTTAATTGGAAGATTTACATACATACCACTCAATTCTTATGTATTTACATATCTAACACCTAAACTTCAATTTTTATATATTTAGTTTGTTCTAATTTGTGTACTCATTAATGCTCTTGATATTATATCTGTTTCTGTTCTTGTCAATGTGCTGCTTCCATTAATCATCTGCAGCCCAATAAAGTATTGGTCATTTACATACATACAACCTAACTCTTATATATTTACATATTTAACATCTAAACTTTACTTTTTACATTATACCACTCAATTTTCATATCAAATATAAACTATACCATTTTAACTTTTAAAATGTAAAATGCACCTTTTCATACATAGGTAAGGTAGCATGTATATAAAAATTGATGTTTTAGTGTTAGATATGTAAATACATAGGAATTGAGGGATATTTATGTAAATTTTTCAAAAAGTATTATCCTCTCATCATTTTTCTTTAGTTATAATGCTTACATTTTTTAAGGACAAAAAAATGGTAGTTGCTTTNTTCATACATAGGTAAGGTAGCATGTATATAAAAATTGATGTTTTAGTGTTAGATATGTAAATACATAGGAATCGAGGGATATTTATGTAAATCTTTCAAAAAGTATTATCCTCTCATCATTTTCCTTTAGTTATAATGCTTACATTTTTTAAGGACAAAAAATGGTAGTTGCTTATTATATTTCTTTTTCTACAAGAAGGCAGGTATTCAGCTCCAGAAATTTTGCAGAATGAAGAGTATGGTACAGGAGTGGATGTGTTCTCATTTGCATTGATCTTACAAGAGGTAGATCATCTGAATAATTCCCCAAGGGCTTGCTTGGGATCATTTTTGTTTTTTACTCTTTATTTTAAAAATATATTTGTTTAGCGCATATTTTTGCATTTTTTTTATTTTTACTTTCAAAAACAAATTAACTTATTTTTAAAATCACTCAAAATATCTGAAAGTTGTTTTTGAGTGTTTTTAAAAATAAATAAACATGTTATAACATATCAAATATATTTTTTTTCAAGTAAAAATATAAACAAAAAAATAAAAATATAAATTAAAAACCAAAATCAAAGTAATCTGAAACAGAGCCCGAGTTTTCATAGCTTGATCTGTTTATTTCAACACATGTATTTGCCCATCTTTNTTATTTTAAAAATATATTTGTTTAGCGCATATTTTTGCATTTTTTTTATTTTTACTTTCAAAAACAAATTAAATTATTTTTAAAATCGCTCAAACTATCTGAAAGTTATTTTTTAATTTTTTTTTTTAAAAATAAACATGTTATAACATATCAAATATATTTTATTTCAAGTAAAAATATAAGCAAAAAAATAAAAATATAAATTAAAAACCAAAATCAAAGTAATCTGAAACAGAGCCCAAGTTTTCATAGCTTGATCTGTTTATTTCAACACATGTATTTGCCCATCTTCTATTTGGGATATAATTGCTGTGCAATTTTGTTGGTTGATAGTATTGTTGAATGTATTTTTGAAGCTTTGAGCTCTGTTATATCTTTTAATTTTACTACGGTAACGCAAAATGCATCAGATTAACTTGATTCATGTTTTTTCGNCTGTTCTTGTCAATGTGCTGCTTCCATTAATCATCTGCAGCCCAATAAAGTATTGGTCATTTACATACATACCACCTAACTCTTATATATTTACATATTTAACATCTAAACATTACTCTTTACATTATACCACTCAATTTTCATATCAAATAAAAAAGATACCATTTTAACTTTTAAAATGTAAAATGCACCTTTTCATACATAGGTAAGGTAGCATGTATATAAAAATTGATGTTTTAGTGTTAGATTATGTAAATACTTAGGAATTGAGGGATATTTTTGTAAATCTTTCAAAAAGTATTATCTTCTCATCATTTTTCTTTCACTGTTTTTTCTTTAGTTATAATGCTTACATTTTTTAATGACAAAAAAATGGTAGTTGCTTATTATATTTCTTTTTCTACAATAAGGCAGGTATTCAGCTCCAGAAATTTTGCAGAATGAAGAGTATGGTACAGGGGTGGATGTGTTCTCATTTGCATTGATCTTACAAGAGGTAGATCATCTGAATAATTCCCCAAGGGCTTGCTTGGGATCATTTTTGTTTTTTACTCTTTATTTTAAAAATATATTTGTTTAGCGCATATTTTTGCATTTTTTTATTTTTACTTTCAAAAACAAATTAGCTTATTTTTAAAATCACTCAAAACATCTAAAAGTTATTTTGAGTGTTTTTAAAAACAAATAGACATGTTATAACATATCAAATATATTTTATTTCAAGTAAAAAAATAAACAAAAAAATAAAAATATAAATTAAAAACTAAAATCAAAGTAATCCCAAACAGCGCCCTAGTTTTCATAGCTTGATCTGTTTATTTCAACACATGTATTTGCCCATCTTCTATTTGGGATATAATTGCTGTGCAATTTTGTTGGTTGATAGTATTGTTGAATGTATTTTTGAAGCTTTGAGCTCTGTTACATCTTTTAATTTTACTACGGTAACGCAAAATGCATCAGATTAACTTGATTCATGTTTTTTCCAATTTTAATATGAAGATATTCTAATTCTAGGAACATTTTAGTTAAGCCTAAAATTATATATCTTTTCTATTAAAATGCATACTTCTCTACAGTAGTTCTTGAACACCTTTATGTTGTTGCACATATATGAGATGTGCAAAGAACTTGACTTCATTTTGTGACTTTTACTGAATTTTGAAGTAAACTTATAAAGAAAATTAAGTTTTGATATTTCGTATTGACCTACCTGAATTTCACGAAGTAGTGCAAAATTTCAGTCTGTTGTATATGAACTAAAGTTTTTCATGTAATTACATTTAGATGATTGAGGGGAGTCCACCACTATCTAATATTGAAGATAGAGAAGTACCCAATGCGTATATCGCTAAGGAGAGGCCACCTTTCAACGCTTCTCTGAAGTTGTATCGTTATGGCCTGAAAGAGTAAAACTCTTCATAAGCTCCATTATTCTTTGCTTTGTAACTATATCTCACTTATGTAATATTTTTGCTCGTCTTAGTTTCCTTACATTTTAGTGGTTTCAAAAAAATCGACAATGCTCTTGAGCATTGAAAGATGATTTTAATATTTCCATTATATTTTCCAACAGGGATCCTCATTTTCCTTTCTCAAATTTCTCAATAAAATTTAGTCATTCATTTAGCTGTTTTTCTTCAGCATTTTCTCTTGATATTCACATATATGCCTTTATTTTCAAGTTTCAATCATTGCTACATTGTTTGATATATTTGGATTTGTAGAAATTAAAGAACTTTCTTAGAGGAAAAAATTTTCATTTTCTTATTAAGCAAGTATCAAATATATATACAGCTCAAACTAATCCTCATACAATTGGAGGGAAAACCAAATCATCATAATGAAAAAGAAAGAAATAAAAATACAATATTGGATAATTAAGAGAGAACAATTTCTCCCCGTCAAATGTAATAACAAACCCACAGTTTCCTAAATCGTAGGTGGGCTCATGTGATCCTCGGTTATATGTATATCAGCACTTCCCCTCTCAAGTTGGGTTGTATGTGTCATATACCCCAAACTTGCTACTTAGATCATTAAAATGGTGCTTAAAATTTGAGGAAGGGCCCTAGTAAGAATGTCAGCAATCTGATATTGAGTTGGGATTCAACTTAGTTGGACAACCCCTATTAACCTTCTTAAAGAGGAAGCGTCTCTCAATGTGTATATGTTTGGTTCGATCATGTTGTATCAGATTCATTGAAATATTGCTGGCTAATTTACTATTACTATACATCTTAATATTGCTTTTGTTCTCCATGTGAAGTTCCACTAATAACTTCTTTAGTCACATCCCTTCACAAATTTTTAGAGCCAGGGTACAATACTTAGATTTTTGCACTACTTCTTGCCACCACAACTTTTTATTACTTCTCTAAGTAATCAGGTTACCAAATACAAATGAATGGTAACTCGTGATAGATCTTATTTCAGTTGGTTTTTTTGTCAGCTAGCATTAGTGTAGATCTCAATATCATAGTTCTCAATTTTCTTAAATATCAATCCATGTCGTAGAGTCATCTTTTGGTACCTCAGGATTCAAAAGATCGCTTCAAAATGATCTTTATTTGGATCGTTCATATGTAGCCTTACCACACTCACAGAAAAAGCAATGCTGGGTCTTATATGTGACATCTACTCACGAGTCTTTGATACCTTCATTTTTCATCTGGAGTGTTATTCTCTCCTTTTGATGCTCGTCGATTGGGATCCATAGGAGTATAAGTTTGTTTGTATCCCAACATTCTTGTCTCCTTTAATCAATCATGGATATATTTTCTCTGAGATTGGATAATGTCTTCTTTGGATCTAGCTACTTCCATTCTCAGGAAGTATCTTAAAGTTCCAATATCTTTGATTTCAAATTCAATAGCCATTAATTATTCTTTTGATTGTTTCAAATTCTTTTAGATCATTGCCTGTAAGAATAGTTTCATTTACATACACAANCTCAGATACAAGACTTGGCTCAAAGGATTATGAATGGTGGGAAGATCTTTTGACGTCGGATTCCTAGTGAACAAAGAAAGTCTATGATACATGTTAGCATTGTCAAATTTGTCGACAGTTTTTCATATTTTTCTTTTCATGAGAAAAGTCCAAGTGGTCATGGTGTGATCATCAATGAAGGTAACATGCCATCTAGCCTCATTTGTATGTTTTATTTTTGAGGTCTCCCATAAATCACTATGAACCAAGGAGAAGGCATGTGTTGGTTTGTATTTCAAGCTTGGGTACACTTGACGAGTATATTTAATAAGTTGGCAAGTTTCACACCGATAAGAACTACTATTTTTATTGATAAACAAATGAGGATAAAATTTTTTAGTATAATAGAAATTAGGATGCTCAAGCGAAAATACCATAATATAACTTAACTTTATGAGAAAAAGACTCAGATACAAGACTTGGCTCAAAGGATTATGAATGGTGGGAAGATCTTTTGACGTCGGATTCCTAGTGAACAAAGAAAGTCTATGATACATGTTAGCATTGTCAAATTTGTCGACAGTTTTTCATATTTTTCTTTTCATGAGAAAAGTCCAAGTGGTCATGGTGTGATCATCAATGAAGGTAACATGCCATCTAGCCTCATTTGTATGTTTTATTTTTGAGGTCTCCCATAAATCACTATGAACCAAGGAGAAGGCATGTGTTGGTTTGTATTTCAAGCTTGGGTACACTTGACGAGTATATTTAATAAGTTGGCAAGTTTCACACCGATAAGAACTACTATTTTTATTGATAAACAAATGAGGATAAAATTTTTTAGTATAATAGAAATTAGGATGCTCAAGCGAAAATACCATAATATAACTTAACTTTATGAGAAAAAGACTCAGATACAAGACTTGGCTCAAAGGATTATGAATGGTGGGAAGATCTTTTGACGTCGGATTCCTAGTGAACAAAGAAAGTCTATGATACATGTTAGCATTGTCAAATTTGTCGACAGTTTTTCATATTTTTCTTTTCATGAGAAAAGTCCAAGTGGTCATGGTGTGATCATCAATGAAGGTAACATGCCATCTAGCCTCATTTGTATGTTTTATTTTTGAGGTCTCCCATAAATCACTATGAACCAAGGAGAAGGCATGTGTTGGTTTGTATTTCAAGCTTGGGTACACTTGACGAGTATATTTAATAAGTTGGCAAGTTTCACACCGATAAGAACTACTATTTTTATTGATAAACAAATGAGGATAAAATTTTTTAGTATAATAGAAATTAGGATGCTCAAGCGAAAATACCATAATATAACTTAACTTTATGAGAAAAAGACTCAGATACAAGACTTGGCTCAAAGGATTATGAATGGTGGGAAGATCTTTTGACGTCGGATTCCTAGTGAACAAAGAAAGTCTATGATACATGTTAGCATTGTCAAATTTGTCGACAGTTTTTCATATTTTTCTTTTCATGAGAAAAGTCCAAGTGGTCATGGTGTGATCATCAATGAAGGTAACATGCCATCTAGCCTCATTTGTATGTTTTATTTTTGAGGTCTCCCATAAATCACTATGAACCAAGGAGAAGGCATGTGTTGGTTTGTATTTCAAGCTTGGGTACACTTGACGAGTATATTTAATAAGTTGGCAAGTTTCACACCGATAAGAACTACTATTTTTATTGATAAACAAATGAGGATAAAATTTTTTAGTATAATAGAAATTAGGATGCTCAAGCGAAAATACCATAATATAACTTAACTTTATGAGAAAAAGACTCAGATACAAGACTTGGCTCAAAGGATTATGAATGGTGGGAAGATCTTTTGACGTCGGATTCCTAGTGAACAAAGAAAGTCTATGATACATGTTAGCATTGTCAAATTTGTCGACAGTTTTTCATATTTTTCTTTTCATGAGAAAAGTCCAAGTGGTCATGGTGTGATCATCAATGAAGGTAACATGCCATCTAGCCTCATTTGTATGTTTTATTTTTGAGGTCTCCCATAAATCACTATGAACCAAGGAGAAGGCATGTGTTGGTTTGTATTTCAAGCTTGGGTACACTTGACGAGTATATTTAATAAGTTGGCAAGTTTCACACCGATAAGAACTACTATTTTTATTGATAAACAAATGAGGATAAAATTTTTTAGTATAATAGAAATTAGGATGCTCAAGCGAAAATACCATAATATAACTTAACTTTATGAGAAAAAGACTCAGATACAAGACTTGGCTCAAAGGATTATGAATGGTGGGAAGATCTTTTGACGTCGGATTCCTAGTGAACAAATAAAGTCTATGATACATGTTAGCATTGTCAATCGCTTTCCCAGAGTCTATCACCTGAAATTCACACCGATTATGGTAGAATTTAGTAAAACAATTCATGTCACGACTAATTTTATTTTTAGACAGTAAATTACAGTTAAGTTTTGGAACATAAAACATAGAGTGAATAATAAGACTATTTGTGAGTTTAACACTTTGTCTTCTTTCCACAAATGAGAGGGAGCCATTTTTGTTTTTAACTGCATCATTGCGTTTGTAAGAATGAAAGGCTTTAAAAGCTGTGATATCATCTATCCTGTGATCAGATGCTCTAGAGGCCATTATTCAATGCTGATTCTTTTTGTTGAGAGCAATAAGAGCACATAGAAAATTGCCCTGATGTGCTAGAAGGTTGATAGATGGCACAAAATATTGTCCCAGAAGTATTTGGGGAACTTCAAGATGTTGCTTGCTGAAATAACTATGTACATGAGGCTTATTTTCCTTTGATGTTGTGTTTGTTTCATTTTTCCTATCATCTTTGACTTTATTGGGCTTCCAATCTGCAAGTTTTTCATAAAATTTCCAATGTTTTTTCTTCATATGACCAAGTTTCACACCTAGTCTGTTTCTCAATTTATTGTGTTGTGATAATTTATTTGTGTATAAATCCGAGTTAATATTTTATATAGTGTGATTACCTGTCATCATGAGTTTCTTCCTATTCTCTTCCCTTCACACTTTAGTAGAGGCTTCATAAATTGAGGGAAGAGGTTTGGTTCCTGTGATTCTTCTTTTGACTTTTATCTAGTTTCTTGTTGAGTCTTAGAGGGAACTTGATTGTTCTCTTATGTTCAACAATTATTTTGTAAAGAATTGAGTTTTGTGAGCACCTCCGTATGTATGTTTTATACACATCTTTTTGGAGTCAACATTTGGAGAGAGTGTTGAAGTACTGACTAACATTCAACACATTCTGTTGCGGGTCATGTAATTTAGTTTTAATGTCAAAAAACTATGAGGTGTTGTGAACACTTGAATAGGTTTCCCTTGCGGCATCTCAAATTTCTTGTCATGTTTTAGAGGAGAAAGTTTTCTCTAATTTTTGTAGTCATGGAGTTGACAAGCCATGACATGACCATGTGATCTTCAATCTTTCATGCTCTATGTTTAGGATCAGTAATTTCTGATGCATTATTTTTCTCTGTGTACATGAACACATATTGAGACTATTGAAGAAAATTGTTGCCATGTAATTTGTGATTGGTGAAGCAAGGAGAGATTTTACTTAATGCAAAACTAAATTTCTTTGGCTCGGGTTTAAAAGTAACTTCTGAAGAGGAAGAAACAACTGTCAGTCAACTTTTTTATTTTGAAAATTGAAAATAATTTTGAAATTTAGTTTAATATAAGAGGTATATAGTTTGGGTTTTAAAAGTAATATGTTTTATTTTAAAAAAAAATGAGACCAAATAGATCTCATTCGTCTAATAGTTTGCATAATCATGTCCACTACTGCGAATACTACACCTTTCTGAAAGATAAGTGTATACCTCGGCGATGGGCCAAATCCTGCAAACTATGAGATTTGTTATATCTGTTTGGCCTGCGAACCTTTTTATGTGTGACCAACAAGTTCCAAGTTCCCTATAGAGGCAGACCCATATAGTTAATTACATAATGATTAGAGGTAGTAATCTTCAGGAATTTAAAGTTTAGGTTTCACGGTAGGACGTGGAAAGACAAGTGGGAAATGACCAAATGAGAGTAGTTATTTTAGGCGTCCAAATGAAGGAAAAAGGTAGAAGACGTCACGGATCCTGAGGAGAAATCTCGGTGACTTCTCAAACTATCATATGGTGTGGCTACATTTTGGAGACGGTGTTAATTAAGTGTTTGATCCTTCCAATTAAATTATTTGGGACTTATACTTGCATAATGCTTGATTATGCAAATAACCCACAGAAATATGAGGGTTTACGTCGTACCGAACGACAACCTCGAAATCTAAGACGAGTTTGGACTTATGCTGCACAATGCGTTGTGTAGAGGTCTAAAGAGGGTGTGAGGATTTAGTTACCTCGAAATCCTATGGTTTGCTATTGTTAAATTAAAGAGAGAGGTTGCTGAAGGTCCTCTTGCTGCTCGGTCCGAATTTCTCGTCGTGCTGCCCAAGAATTTAGCTCTAAACCTCTTACTATAGCGAGAGCTCCGGGGTTTAAGTGTTTGAGATTGATAGTTTATGTTTCATAGTTTTGGTGTCAAAGTTTGATTTTATTTTTTTTGTTTTTGTTTCCGTTTCAGTTCTAATTTTGCATGCAGAACAAGTAAATTGCAGGTAAATAAAAATACTTGAAAAAGTAAAATACAGTAAAGTAAAATGCTGTAAATAAATTGTAAAAGCGTACTTTGACAACTGTTACTGTTGCGTGATTAGTATTGCAAGGATAGTATGATTTGCAACAAATTTAAATAAACTTGCAAGAAAAATAAGCAAAGCGGGAAAACCCAGCACGGAAGTCAGAAAAATGAGTCATAGAAATCACAAACAAAATTTGTAGTAACGTATGGAAGACCGGAACTGAGTTTAAGACATCGTTAAAGGTGGTGGCTCAGAGCTGGACTGTGTGTATCCCAACCTTGGATAAGAGCTACCAACTTGACAATCTACGGAAGACAGTCATAACCTCGATCCAAGTAATTAACAGTGGATCTTTATGACCCTTTTATCTTATTTTGTTATAATAATAATTATTATTTTTATTTATTTTCATGCATGTAGAATTTAATTTGGCAATCAAAAGGTAATTCTTTTTGTTGCAGAGAAAACGTTAATTTAAAAATATATTTTTGTAAAGTAGTTTAGTCCATAGGTTAATTACCCTAATCGAACTAAGACTACTAGCAATCTAAGAGTGTTGAGGGCGGCAATCTCACCGATAGTTGGCAAATAGTACCATCGATTCTTATCCTCTCCCCTTATGGGGAGTCCTCGAGGTAGGAGATACTATTCTAATTGTCTCTCGTAACACACATAAGAAATGTCGTCATCGCTCTCGCCACCTAGACTCTAGAATCATTCTATTCCAATGATTCATATGTGGCATTAACAAATATACCTAACCAGAAGGATTTGAGTATAATGTTCAAGCTCAAATCCCGGTGCATTGGGTTTCATTGTAAGTTAAGTCATTGCGGGAATTTCACTGTTTGATTTAATCAAGAATGTTGTGAACCACATCCTAGTGTATCCTCGTGTTTAGTGTTTTAATCGATTTGTGGATTAAAGTCAAGTGCTTAGTTTCATCATTTATTTGAAAATTAGGTAGATGGACTCTCACCTAGGGAGTGTTCCTAAAGTCTAGAAAGTTTATGCTTCTAACTTGAGCTTGCAGTGATTTAAAGTGTTTTATCCTAAATTAAGTGTTTTCCAACTAATTCTCAAATATCTTTAAGTGTCTTCCAAATGATTAAATCAGAAATTCTCATTTTTTTTTACTTAATCATGTGGCGAGAGAAATGAAACAAAAAAAAGGAGAATGTCGACCCACTTTCAAAACTAACAAAACCAGGGGGGAACAACAAGTGAATCGGTATAAAAGCGTTTCAATAACAATATATTGAAACCCAAAACGGTGGGCAAAAGGGTCCCTAAATCAAACTCTAAACCGCATGAAATCAACACTTAAAGGCTACATAAACCTCGCCAAAACAATGCATAGAACAACCCCAAAATAGTTCCTTTAATGCCTCCAAAACAGTGCATAGATTGCCTCAAAATCAACCCACCAAAATGCCTTAAAACAGTGCATAGATTGACTCAAAATCATCCCACCAAAATGCCCCAAAATAGTGATTAAAACAACCCCCCAAATGATGGGTTTAATGTCTCCAAAACAGTAGACAAAACTCTCAAAATCAGCCCCAAAATAGTACACAAAGCTCTCAAAATCAGCCCCAAAACAGTAGATAATGCTATCAAAATCAACCCCAAAACCATAGGCAAAGCTCTCAAAATCAGTCCCAAAACAATGATTAGAACAACCCCTCGAATGATGGGTTTAATGTCTCCAAAATAGTAGACAAAGCTATCAAAATCAGTCCCAAAAAAGTAGACAAAGCTTTCAAAATACAGTGATTAGAACTGACCCCAAAATGATGGGTTTAATGCCTCCAAAACAGTAGATAAAACTATCAAAATCAGCCCCAAAACCGTAGGCAAAGCTCTCAAAATTATCCCCAAAACAATGATTAGAACAACCCCCCAAATGATTGGTTTAATGCTTCTAAAACAGTAGATAAAACTATCAAAATCAGCCCAAAAACAGTAGGTAAAACTTTCAAAATCAGCCCAAAAAAAATGATTAGAAAAACCCCCCAAATGATGGGTTCAATGCCTCCAAAACAGTAAACAAAGCTATCAAAATCAGCTCCAAAACAGTAGACAAAGCTATCAAAATCAGCTCCAAAACAGTATACAAAGCTTTCAAAATCCACCCCAAAACAATGATTA
Organism: Phalaenopsis hybrid cultivar; assembly: GCA_002079205.1. NCBI lineage: Eukaryota > Viridiplantae > Streptophyta > Magnoliopsida > Asparagales > Orchidaceae > Phalaenopsis > Phalaenopsis hybrid cultivar. The sequence continues at coordinate 15,983 of JXCR01128596.1, read as the reverse complement.
GAACAATCCCTCAAATGATGGGTTTAATGCCTCCAAAACGGTAGACAAAGCTATCAAAATCAGCCCCAAAACAGTAGATAAAGCTCTCAAAATCAGCCCCAAAACAGTGCCCAAATTATTTTCAAAACAGTGTTTAAAACAACGCCGAAATGGTACCAAAATTATTTCTAAAATAGCGTATAAATCCTAAGCATGAAAAAATACCCTTCACATTAAGGAATGGAAGCACCTCTTATGTAGAATTAAAGATCTGAGTGGTGTAGCTGTAAAGTTTAGGTTCCACATATGTAGAGAATATAAGCATTGTATAGTATGCACGTAAAAATTGAAGCCAAGTTGTTAGATATGCAAGCACATGGCAATTGAGTGGCGTGCATATAATAAAAAGTAAACTTTAGACATTAGACATATAGATGTATAAAGACCGAGTAGCATGCATACAAATCTTCCTGAACCAAGTTGGCATACAACTTCTTTATCAGGTTTAAGAAAGTTAAAGTAAAACCTTGCTTACATAGCTCTTTCCAATTTCTCTCATTAACCAAGTTAGCTTCTGAATTGGTTATCTTATAGATAAGAAAAGAGTCCGATGACAATCACCTTTAAAAAAAAAATAACATCGTTAAGCGATTCCTGCATCAAAACATGAACCAAGTCTCTGAACGAAATTTGCTACACTAAGCCAAGAGTATGATGGAAGGCGCAACCCTCGTCTCTGAACTATATTGAGCTAGCTTAATCATTCAAAAAAAAAAAAAAATTAAAGCTTGATGCTAACAAAATAATCACTGAAGATGAAATGTTTCATGTTTCACGATCCTCATCAATAACGATATATAGATAACCCCATAAGGGCAAGAGATTGATTCTTCCTTCACAATCAAAACCTTTAAAAATTAATTGGGTGGGTTTTGAGAATTTACCTGCACTACAAGCCCCTATTTTCCTCATCAGTGGGGGGTGCTACAACTTAAGTTGTTCAATAGCACAAACCACATGAATGCATCAGAAGATGGGGGATGGTAACTCAAGTGTACAATTCCAAGGGCGGTCAAACTGATCCAATGTCCATCCTAAAGTAATCAAAGGCACCTGAGCGGAGACACCCCAGCTTTACCCTTTCTGCGGTATAGCAAAAGCATAACCAGAAAAGAGAAAACGGGCTGGGAGAAGAGGAAGGCCGTTTCGATGGAGATAGAAATGCAGCCGGGAGAAGGGGGAGTTGAGCGGTTAGGGTTGTTCGGCGAGGAGGGAGGTAGAGAGTGAGGAAGAGGGAGTCGAGCGAGAGAGAGTTTCGGTCGAATCAGGGAGAGTCGAGCCGTGCATGAGGGAACTTCGATGCAGAGAAGGGGAGGCAAGCCGTGCGTGTGCGGTAGAGGCGAGAGAGGGGAGCAGGCGAGGGCTTCGAACTGGAGGAGAACGCGTCGAACAAGAGAGGGAGTTGGGTTTCAATGTGAGGAGAGGGCGAAGCAGGCGCGTGTGGGAGAGCTTCTGGGCGAGGCAGAGATGGGGAGTGGGAGTGAGTGATAGAGGCGAAGCAGGCAAGGGTCTTCGGGCGCAGGGAAGAGGAGACGAGGCAAGTAAGAATCATCTGGAGTGACGGGAAGAAGGATTTTTGTATCGCGCCAATTCTCAGAAAGACGTTATGCGGGGAATTAAATGAATTCCATTCTTGCAACCGACTCAGTTGGAAAATCTCAACTCCTAATTACATTCAATTAAGAATAAATTAAATAGCTTATTTGAAATTCAAAATTGTTTAACCCTTGTTCAGCCCGAGTCCAACCCAAATTGAACCCAAGTTGAACCTGGGTTGAGCCTGGCCTCGCTCCCCTCTAAATAAAATAAAGGTGCATCAATTTTTGTGTTATCTGCTTGTGCGCGGAACCATAATGATGTGGGTGTTCTTTCTAGCTAAAGTCGATGTCCTAGACGCATCCGTGTAGTCCGTTTCGTCATGCGAGGTCGTCCGGACAAGTTCGCCGACGGTCAGTTCAATTCAAGTCAACATCATGCGTGGTGCAGTGAGCGCGTGAATTGCAGGGTTCGCGAGTGTTCGAGTCATGGAGGATTCACTTATGGTTGTTTGATTCTGTAGGAACTCATTTTCAGGCTCTCTACATGTTAGTGCTTAACCCTTCAACTAAGAGTTGAGTTTTTGGGACTACTCATGTGAGGTTTGTACAAAAATGAGTCAATAAGTGGTTCTAATTTCTATGCAAAGTGGGCTCGATTACTAGTCCGCTAGGATGGTCAATAAGGAACTTCTAAAGCTAGATTCTGGGTTCTAAAAGTAGGAGACTAAGACCTCATTGAAAATGAGGTCAACAACAACTTTTTTGTCGTATTTGTTTTTTATGATATGGCGAGGAGATACTATCTGTCTCGGCGGACACATAATTTCCACTAGAGAGAAATTGTCAGTCACCGACCCAAGATTTCCTCCCAATAGAAGAACAGTTTACTGTTGGTCCCTCGACGACAGAAGATTTCCACTCAAGGAATGACTCGCGAGGGAATCGTGCATGCAGGGAAGGCCTCTAGGAGTTTTGTTTCGGTAGAGAAGGTAGATCAAGGAGAAGTATTGTCGCAATCAAGGAGAATGGTTGTCGCGCAAAGGAGGTTGTTATTACTGCATGTAGTAGCGGCTAAGAGAGGGCCAATAGAGGAAAGGCCGAGGAAAGAAGAGGCTGGCAGCAGCAACAGGCAGCAACAGAGGCCTGCTGGCTGGTCGAAGGAACTTTTGGCTGCTGTAGGGAAGATTAAGGTTGTTTGAGAGGCTCCGAAAAGAAGTGCTAGGATTGGTTTACTTGCTCTGATACCATATTGACATTTAGGAGGAACTTTATTAGAAGAAAAAACACTAATTTTCTCCTTAAGCAAATATCAAATATATATACAACTGAAACTAACGCATATAATTAGAGGGAATTTCAAATCACAATGATGAAAAGGAAGGAGATAAAAATACAATAATGAATAATTAGGGGAGAATATTTCTCTCGCTCAAATGTAAGAGAACCATGGTTTCCTAAACCATTGGTGGGTCTTTGTGCTCCTCCGTCATATGCATATCAACAGGTCAATGTGCCAAGGTTGTAAAAAGGGTCATTTACATACATACCGCCCAATTCATATGTATTTACATATCTAACACCAAAAATTTTTCTTTTACATGTGTACCACTGATATCTTTCATATCACATAAAAAATGCCACGATTTTAACTTTTAAAATTTAAAATACACATTTTCATGCATAGGTAAGGTGTTATGTATGTAAAAATTGAAGTTTTGGTGTTAGCCATGTAAATACATAGTAATTGAGTGGTATGTATGTAAGTCTTCTTTGTAAAAAAATGTGCTCTCAGTTCTCATTCATATGTATTATTTTGGAGTTCTAGACACCACAATTTAGGGTGATGATGTTTAACTTATTAGACTGAACTTTTCAGGTTGATTGAGCAATGCTGGAGTTATAACGCTGCTAATAGGCCAACATTCAGGGAAATTATTTCTCGGCTATCGTCCATCCAGAAACATACTGCACAAAGAGCAAGTTGGCAGGTATATTTTTAGATCTCTACGTCCTGTTATTATATTGAGGAAAAAAAAGAATTTTCTCTTAAAGATTCATAAATTCATCTAGCTAATTGTATTGCCTGATCCAAGCTCCTGACTGTTTGCTAGAACTTGATGGCTTTATTTCGGCCTTTATATTGCTCAAGTCTGCAATAAACCAATAGGAGAAAATTACTGTTAGATAGAATTTTATATATATTGGTTTTATTTCGTTATAAGTTCAATAATCAATTACATTTATATTGCTCTCTTCTCGAAGTAAATTCTATTATTGGTATTTATTTTTCTCAAAGTAGATATTACTTTGAATGTATGAATCAATTATCACCACCGAACCTGCAATATATACTCACAAGATAAAATGCTGTCTTTGAAAAATTCAGAATGAAATTTTTGGGCTCGTCATAAAGATAAAATATTTCAAAATCTTTAAATAATTTCATGATGTAGATAGTGTTCATCTACGATGCAAGACCTTGAGATTCCTGCAAGCGTTCTAAGATTCGTTCAAGAAGTTGTGTTAGTACTTTCAAGTTATGTACATGCATGTTAACAGGATATAAGTGCAATCGATAAAGTTTCAATGATATCAAGCCTATACTTGCATTTCAAAGCATTTTCCAGCGTTGATTCATTGTCTTAAGATGTGTGTTAGTATTTTTAAACATGTATTGCATCTTGTGAATGCATTAAACACCATGTTATACTCTGAAGAACATAATATATTATGTAATTGCGTCATATATGTGTGTTTAAGATTCATGCAAAATAAATAGTATAGTACGCTGAAATTTTCCACAATCTCAAAATTATTGAAGAATGATAGTTTAAACTGAACAGGCTGAGAATGCTACGCATATTTGACTGAAAATTTCAATCAAATTGCTCTCATTCTAAAAAAATGTGCAAATTTTCTTTTTGAAAAGTTTGCCCATGTTTTAAAATTATGAAGTCTCTCTTTTAAAGTCAAGCTTAAAATAATTTGGTTATATATATACTCTAGAGCGGGCTGCCTTGTCTATATAATAGGATTATAAGTCTTACCTAGTCAGTTTGATCCTCGTCACTAGGGGTGTAAATGAGTCGAANTTTTAATTGATTATAAATCTTTGTAGCCTTGTAGTCAATTAGATTTTTTTAAAATACTACTTAATATATATAAATTTAAACTAATTGTGAGAACTTATGAGTAGTATTTCGAGCCAAAACGAGCCGAACACGAACGAACACATCTTAGTTTGTGTTCGGCTCATTAACTTATCGAACGGAATTAACGAGCTGAACACGAGCTTCTTAACTAGCCGAACACGAGCTGTTCGCGAACAACGGACCGTTTTGACAGCCCTACTTGTCACAAGAACCATAATTGAAGAAACTGATGATAAAGTGACGAATTTAAATAAATTATAAATGCATTTGTTTTAAATGTGCAACTCTGATAATTGTCATGTTGATTAAAAATTTCAACCTGATGGATCACCTTTTAAATCAAATTTTAAATCATGTTCTCAAAATAATAAATCAAAATATTCAAATAAAAATCTGTCACATATAGCATAGAACAAATTTATCCACATTCCCCAACAATTTGTTAATGGTAAAAACTTTGTGATTGACTTCAACTTATAAAGAAATAAGGTCACATCGAATATATTATAATACTCACACTCAAAATACATCTATGTTAGTAAATACGTAGCTTGAGCTCTATGCTTGCGTAGTTTGGCCAGTTGGCTACACAAAAGAATCAGTTATGATCACAACACTATGACCAGTGATTTCTTGCCAAATGATACCATCATGTTATGGTTATGATATTTACGACCAAAGCTCTCTACTCAGATTCTATGGAGGCTACGACTAGAGTCCTTTAACCCGTATATTTCTTTGCAATTTTTTGCGTTTAGAGTTGTGAATGACAAGATTATTTGATTGACATAAAGCTTATTTGTCTCTTTAGACAAATTTCTATCCTAGATCTACAGGGTTCTATTGGAATATACAACCAATGACTACTAACAAAGATCATTCGGTCAGGTTGCGTTGACTAGCTCCTCTGATTAAGTAGACTAGAGACCATGACAACCCGGAATGACTGAATCATAAGATCTTGATTGAGTTCGTCATCATTTCTCCCTATATTTATTTGGAGCTATCGGTGATAAATCTTATAACCTAAAAACTAATTTTGTTGCCATTATATGTGAAGTTTAAATAATTAAGGTCTAATGATTACTCTTAGTCAAAGTGCTTTTTGATCACCGAGAGGTGTAATTAATCATAGGGGCTTACGAGCATGAGAAATTTCAAACTTCAGACCTTAAAATCCTTTCAAAATTAAGACATCTCAGTTGTGTCTTATGTACTATATATATCTTCTGTTTTCTAAAAATTTAACCTAAAACAACTCAAAACTCTCAACGAGAGCGAAGAGCAAATTTTTGGAGCCCACATTATGGCCATAAAATCCATTATGGCAAAATTTAGTTACGATAACCTAACCAAATTTTCTTATATTTTTTTAAAACTCCAAGTTGATCAATGTAGAGTCATGTATTCCTTAAAATTAGTATATTAAATAGTGTCATGAC
>JXCR01128595.1:11223-139641 GCA_002079205.1 Phalaenopsis hybrid cultivar | reverse complement strand
TATTTTTTTTATATATATATATATATATATATATATATATTAAATGTCTTTCCGAAGTGGGTGATGAGATTCAGATTCAGGTGACCGACAGCTTCCAACGGGCAGCTCCCCGACCTTTTTAGTTCTGATCAGTTAGGTTTAGAAGTTTAGTAAACTAGATATTCACCCTCTATAATAATTCTTAACACTTTCCTCATAGGATTGATATGCGGTACTCTTTAATCACATTATTAATTGATATTCATACTTGCATTGTGTGGCCAACATGCTTTGCAGTAAGTTTCGATGCCTCAAGTTTTTGGTGTACTTGCTGAGGAAAGGAGTTAAGAAGAATTCTGATTCTGGGAGAACTTTAGTTGAACTACTTAGTAGATTGGTTTAACAATTTTTGATGTCTTTTTTCACTTATTTCAAATTTGTTTGCACTTGTATTATTGTTGTAATTTCTTGCAAGTGCTAAAAAATAAAAAGCTAAAAATAATAAAAAATTTGGAAAGCCAAAAAAAAAAAGAGGAAAAAATAATTACAACACTTCAGAATGACAAACCGTCATAAAAACTAATTTATATCTTTTTCAAGAGTATACCAACCCATTGATGACTACCTTTCACATAAATTTTAAACACCAAATGGTAAAATCTTAAGAAAACTAGTTTATAGCTTTTCAGGTTTATGACCACCTAGTGATGGCTGGCAATCACATGAATTTTGAACATGTTGCCATAAAAATTTGGTTTGATGACCCATACTCCAACACCTATAATCAAAGTTGTTAAACTTACAAAAACTTCAACTAGAATAATAATGAACCCATTGTAAGAAACAAACACTGGTAGAGTCTTTAAACAAATCTTCTAGAATATTAGAATAATCAGATCAACGACTACCTTGAAGAAAATGAGAATTTGAATGCATTGACAAATGACCTACTAAATCTGTTATAAAGCCAAGATGATGCCCTTAGAAACATAGAAAAGAAATCTGGGTAGTTGGATAACCTATTATTGAATGATCCTCAAGAGGTGTCTTGAGGGCTATTAATTTGAATCAGAAGATCTCTGAGGAGCATGCTGAGTTGGATAATTTTTATTAGAGGATGATTAGAGAATAATCTGCTCTTATTTTTAAGGCACCCCCTTGCATAATAGGGGATATAATTGAGTCTGTATGACCACCCATTGAAGTGACCAAAGAGAAGGAATTAGATGATAGGCCTAGGTAGGAGAGTAACCTACTAGAATTAAATTTGGTACCTAAAAAGCCAAAGGGGAACTAGCCCAAGAATTAGTAGGCCCTGATTTACCTTTAATGGAAACATTTCTTACAACTATCAGAGAGAATATTGATCTACAAAAAGGGGAATTACTTAGGAGAATTTTGGTTTTAGAAAGATCCCTCAGGAATGATGATCTAAATCAATTCTTGTATGCCCTCAGAATTATTGTTATCGAATTGAGGAAAAAAATTGCATGAAAAATTGAATTTTAGAGATTTAGTACAAACTCCATGACCCAAAAAATATTGAACAATTGATCGGGGACTACTAAAATGGAATTTGGATCCCGGAGTATGACTTTTTTGTCAGATTAAGGACTTTAAACCAAACACTATCTTGGTGGTAACCCAAGTGTTATCAGATGCATTGAGGATTTTTTATATTATGCATTTGTTTCAAAATTTATTTTGAAATTTTCTTCGAAATTTACTTTAAATTTTGTTTTAAATTTTCATTTGGATTAGTTTTGATTCTTATCCCTTTACACATTAGTTAATCATAGATGGTGGGGAAGGAGTCAAGAATCAAGATTTTTGCTTCTGCTGTACTCTTGCACCTCTTCTGATTTATGCATTATTACATATGTCACATAATTGTATTTTGAGATTATGGCTACTACTCATGTATTTACCTTTTCCTACACTTGTTGTATCTATGTTTACTTTTATCTGCACCTTACATATGTTAAGGAAAAATGTAAGTTTGGGGAGAAAACTAATTATCTTTCTGCAAGTCTGAGGGGTTCACATAATTCAATAAAAGATTAAATATTAATAAGTTACCTACTACTATGAATTCTGATTAATTCAAAATACTTATGAAATGTTCTTTTAAAAGGAGATAAATATCATTTAATAATGAGATTTCAAAACTTAACAACTCCTAACTGTACTTAAAGAAATCTTGGTATTATTAAAAATGTGTCATTAATATATTAAATAGCCAATTATTTTTCAAGTCTTTTCAAATTTTTTAGCCAATTTAATGTTTTCTTAAATTTTAATTGAAACAAAAACCTAAAGGAGTAACATTAAATAATCAACTTTTTAGATTTATTACTTAAAGAACATTAACCTTCATCATAATTAAAATAAAAGAAGAAAATATTGCCGACCATATAAAAAAATAAAAGAAGAGAAAAATAAAGTCAAAAAGTAAAAATCCATATGAAGAAGCTTGAGGTTGACACGAAAAATTTAAAGAAATGGAGAACAAAAATCTTATCTATTAGAACATAAGTATTAAGACATTTTCATGATTATTTAATAAAAACCATCTATTCTTATCTTTGAGAGAAAAGTTAAGTAAGATTAGATTGGTTGGTTCCACTAAAATTGCTTTAAAATAACAAAGGTTAGTGAATATATTTTAATTGAAAAATTTAAGAATCTTTGAGATTTCTTAGGGAGAGAATGAAGGGAATTAAGGAAAAGAATAAATTATTAAATTTAAAAATAATTAAACCTTAAATGACACTTAAACACTTGAGGGCAAGAAATGAAGTTTGATGGCATTGACTTGAGTCAATTTTATGTGATTGTTCTTGCATGTTATTACTATTTTTTACTTACAATTTTACCCCATATAATATGATTTTATGCTTGTGAAAATATTTTTATGCTATTTTTCAAGTTATAGGTGTCAAATATGCAAAATAAAGTTAAAACACGTAAAATTCTGTTGTTTGGCATAATCAAGCCTGATTTGGGGGTGACTGATCCTCTTTGTTAAAACTTGTGCGTGATTAGTGTGTAATTACTTTAATTTTTCACTATTCAATTTTACCCACTAGGGATACTATGCAAGTGCATGTATCATTTCAAGTAATATAGGGCTCTAATGGAGTCCCTAGTAGCGATCCCACAGGGAAGGAAAAACTCTTTTAATTGACTTAGTAAAACTCAACTCAAATTGAAACTAACTTCTCTGGGAATTTAAAATTGAAATTGTATAAAGAAGTAACTAATACCTACTAATTTTATTTCTAAACTTAAAAGAAATGCTAAATGTTTATAAACTAGTTTTATGTAAAAGAGTTCAAATTGTATGAAAGAAATCCTTTCCTTGCAATGAGATTATAGTCAATATAGGAGTCAAATGTTTATAAATTTAAATGTAGTTTTGTGAAAAATAAGAGAATACTTATTTCTTACCCTCTTTTGAGTGCATAAAGAACATTGGCTAACCTAAACTTAAGCTCCTAAATCCTTGATTATGCTGGGTAGATTCTAGTATGTCACTCTAGAATACCCACACAGGCCCTCAAATAGGATAAACAAGATTTAAGTACCAAATTCTACATTAAATTAACTAAGATTTTAGCTTACACCCTAAAATCACTAATTTACACCAGTCAAATCTTATCTCCCTATCTATTTGGACTACTCTATGGACTACTTTTCTTTTACCAAATAATGCAATGAGTTTCTTACAAGTTGAGGAATTCATAACCCTGTCGGGTCATGATTCATAAAAGTTTTTAACTTATCAATTGGCTAGACTGATTAAGTAAATTAAGTATAAAGTAATGAATCATCATACTTATGAAACAAAAGAAATGCTACATAAGTGTAATCCTACACATGATTATTTTTCATTATAAGGAAAAAGATAAGGAAACTACTGAGATTTCATGGTGTCAAAACAACAACACATGATANTATATATATATATAGGGTTTAAATATAGAATTCTCTAACTGTCCTTCAATGCACACACACCAAGAAGAGACACACTCCACACACACTATTCTTTTCTAACAACTTAAAAAACCCCCTAACACCAACCTAATTCTCTTTTAACAGGAAGAGACACCTCTTTATATTAACACTAGAAATTTCCAAGAGTCATTTTATAAGCTCCTTCAAAATTTATTCAAATATATTGCGCCTAGGCACCTGACTGTGGTGCCTAGGCTTCTGACTGTGGCGTATAAGTGCCAAACTTTTAAAAGCCTGAAATATCTGCCTGGCACCTAGGCACCAGATCTTGATGCCATGGCTCCGGGCTCTCTGTTTCCATGTATAGCGTCTGGCATCTAGGCGTCAGTTCACTTTTTGCTCCTTTGCGCCATGTGATCCCATTTTGCTCTCTTTACTCCCTTTTCTCCAAAACTCCGTCTGTTGTACCTGAAACCAAAAACATGCAAAATACCTTCCATTAAAGTTCAATATCATTAAAAATGAACAAAAAATGTACATTAAAAATAACATATTTTTAGGCATGTTAGTGACCGCATCTGATTTTGGTGCTACCACACCATAAATGGCATGAACGTGTGACCATGCCAGTTTTGGGCTTGACCATGCCAGTTTTGGGCATGACCATGCTAGTTTTAGGCGACATCTCATCGTTAGACTACCTGGTCCCATTTTGGAAGGTATTTTATTGTCAATTTTTGTTGAATCTTTAAAATTGGAGTCTAGCGCATGAATAGAATGACTCCTTGGGGGGAGGAGAGATATGTAGATGGAATTGGCATCACAATTGAGGGTTTTTGAGAGTATGCCTTCGATTTCCTCTTCCTCCTTTGAGGCTAATGTCCTTAATAATTTTTCTATCTTTTTCTATGTATTGTTCTTATATTTTTTGAGAGGTTATTGTGTGAGAGAGGATTGGAAGCTACTGAAGAGAGAATAAATAAATTAGTAAGTATTTTATTTTCAGTTTTCCATGCAACAAAGATTTTGATGGGATTTTTTTTTGGGATTCTTTCTATCATGCGTAGCTGAACTTCCATTCGTGCTTCTATGATTCATGGCATGTGATTTAAGTGATTTTTTTTGGATGATTTATTTTTTCCTAAGAAATTAGGGTATTTCGTTGTTGTACTAACCATAGAGTTTCATTTACTCTTGATTTAATCAATTAGGATGTTAACATAATTCGTGATTTGTGACTCTTACCCATTGTACAAATGAAAAAAATGGTTAACCACAGAACCATGACAACAATAAGCATATTTTATCTAGGTTTTGCAACCTATAAAAAGTGATATAAAAAAACTTGAAGAAGCCTCAACTTCATGGATTCTAACATTAATTTGGCTTAGGCATAGGCATAAGGAGAACTTTTTAACCCAATTGACAACAATAATGAAGGGGAAAGTCTAGGAAAATAATGAATCACCAAATTTTCTATGTTACAAGGATGCGGGCCTCACATATCTTGAAGAACAGTAAGACTTATCTGTCACAGTTTTTTTATTTTTTCATAACACATTTTCACTTTTAACTTGAAGTTCAGAAAACCATCTTATGTTTGTGATTGCACTAAACTAGGCTTAGAAGTTTAGTGAACTAGATATTCTACCGCCAAAATAATCCTTACACTTTCCAAATGGGATTGATACGTGGTACTCATCATCCATATTATTAGTTGACACATATACTTGTGTTGTGTAATCAACTTATTCGAGGAAAGTTTCATCGCATCAATCTTACTACCAAAAATATGTTAATAAGGGGTTTAATGTTGGTGAGGAATTGAGTTATGGTTTGTGCTATCATGGAAATATTGTGAAGCTTGTTTTTTAATTTTGTGACTGTTGATTGATTTGAGGCTTGCCTTGCCCTTTCAAGCATTTTTGAGATGGTGGAGGTAGCTTAAAGATTTATGACATCAATAGGAATAGAGTTGTAGATAGTAGAAAAAAGAGTTGTTTTACGACTTTGTTCTATGGGTCGCTAGTCTTTATTCATGTTTTTCAGTTTGCTATCCTTTATCAGTTGGGAGGAATTCAGGTAAGCAATGTGTAGTTTCATTTAAGAAGGATTGCAACCTAGTCTGTTGTGAAGAGTTAAATGATCTGAGCTTTCCGAATCCAGTAGTTTTTTTATATAAGGAGGGAGGCGGAAATGGTTTTAATATGTGAAAAGAAATTTTATGGGTGCATGTATGGGGGGTTTTTGTCATTCTTGAAAGGCTAAGGTTGGTATGTTGATTGAATTGTGTTGAGTAGGTGGTAGAGGTTTCCATGGGTGGGATAGAGGAAGAGTGGCTTTGCTTTAGTGAGAAGATGAGAGAATGATAAATGTCGGCCCTTAGATGGGTGGTTCTGATACTGTCAAGAAACTTACTACAACAATTGTGGAAAACAGTCGATTATTAGGATGTTTTACAAATAGGAAGTATGCATTATCAGAAACAAATAGTATGTTATCTTCAGCATGTAGAGGGTGGCGGTTGAGGCTCTGCTATGGTTTGGTTTCTAAAGGCTTCTTCCTGGAGGTGCTATTCGAGGTGTTGACTGATTGTGCTGAGTGACTTTTGTCTCCTTATTTGCTGGCTGAAGAAGGAAGGTAGGTGGATTTCTTACTCTGGTTTTGTTCTGGGGTTTCTGGTTTCGAGCCAAGAAGTTACTGTTCCATTGGTTTTGAGAGTGGTGAGCTGACTCTTTTTTGCTGAGAGTTTGCTCCCCTCTTGGATTCTCTAGTTTTTTTGTTTTTGGGCAGACTAAATGGAGTTTAGCACTATTAGTGTTGATATTAATGCCCAATGGACCCAAGCCACCTATGCTGGGGTTGTGGGAAGATGACAGGATTTACCAAAGAATTTTGAACATTTAATTTTCCCTCAAGCTTTACATCTGTGGCAAGGGGACATGCCCTTATGTGCTCTTATTGGTGTCAAGGAAGGTGAGTCTGTTGTTCTGTTTACTCCAGGTGAGATTCAATCATTAAATGAGTCCATTCAATTTACTTTAATATGTAAATTTCTGTTTGGCCACCCAAAGATGGATTTTGTTAGAAAATTTTCTGACGACCTTCAGCTCACAGGTGCATGTTAACTTTGGTTGATTGATGGAAGACATCTTCTAATCAAATTGTCCAATGAGGAGGATTATGCCAAAGTTTTTGCAAAGCAAAAACTTTTGATAGCCGAAACTCCAATGAAACTGTTAAAATGGACACCTAGTTTTGACCCAAGTAACGAGCCTCCCATTGTACCAATATGGTTTAAACTTCCTAGTCTCCAAATACAATATTATCAACAAAATATTTTGTTCAAGATTGGTAGGACACTTGGCTGGTGGATGCTCCAACTTATAATTTGGCAAGGCCAGCTGGGGCTCGAGTGCTAGTGGAAAGAGGCATAACATTACCAGATGTGAATAGAGTTTGGATTGGAACTCAGGAGGAAGGATTTTGGCAAAATATTGTGATAGAACAAAGAACACTATTCTGCCATCATTGCAGAATGTTTGGGCATAACTTGGAAAATTGTTATAGGTGTCATTCACCTTTCAAAAAGGTTGTTGCCCCTCCAAAGGTCACTCAAGGAGGGTCTGAACCCTCTCTAGATAAAGAGCAAAGAAGATCTACAGAAGATACAAAAGATAGAAGTAATACTATTACTAGAGGCAATGAAAGGGAGGTCCTTCCAGGGATCTTGGAGGAGGGATCTGATCAAGTGAACTATTATATAAATAATGTCACTGATAATCATGTGGAGGGGGACAATCATGGGGGGACTGAGTATACTGAGAAGAGTCAATTAGATATCAATCCTCACAAAGTTGATAATCCCACAATCAATTTATTAATTGATGTTTTAACTGAAGAATGGCAAGTCCGGAGAAGCAGTAAGAAGAAGAAAGGGAAGATGGAACAAAAGCAGGTGCAAAAAGTTCACTCTCTGGATGGCCCTCCTATCAACCAACATATAAATTTATACCACAGAACTAGAGGGAAAGGGAAAACCCTTTCACAATGATTAATTTCTTGTGTTGGAACATTAGCGGTGCTGCTCACCCCACCTCTCTCAAAAGACTAATGAATCTAGTGAGATCTCATAAAATTTGGTGTTTTGCTATTTTGGAAATAATGGTTACTAAGCATTCAACAAAATTTCTTAGGAAATTTCCTAAATTTTCTCATTTTTCTAATTCTAATAACAAAATTTGGTTTTTTGCTAGAACTAAATAACAGTTGGCAGTTCTAGTAAACAATCCTCAGTATATGCATATTTAGTTTACTATTGGTGCTCAGGTGAGCTTTGTTACTTTCATCTATGCCAGTTGTATTTTAAGGCATCAGAATAGTCTTTGGATGGATCTTTTGAACATCAGTCACTCTATCAACTCCTTTTGGATTGTGGGGGGAGAATTTAATTGTGTTACCTCTCCTGCTGAAAGAAGAGGTGGTTGACTCGTTTACAATCAACAATGAATAGATTCAATGACTTCCTCATGGATGCTCATTTATTTGATCTAGGATTTCATGGACCTAAATTCACATGAAGAAGGGAATCTTTATGGGAAAGACTTTATAGAATGTTGGGTAATTCAAATTGGCTTCAAACTTTCCATATACCATCATTACTCACCTTGCCATGGCAGGGTCTGACCATAGACCCTTACTTTGCTCCATTCAAAATACTACCAAATCAAGAGGATCTCCCTTCAAATTTTAGAATATGTGGAATCTCCACCCTGAATTCCTTAGTGAAGTTACAAAAGCTTGGAATTTCAGTGAGGATAAATGTCCTTGGGAGAATCTGTGGCATCTACAAAAGAATGTGGTCAATCATCTAAAGAGGTGGAACTGTAATACTTTTGGGATATTAATGAGAATTTAACAGCTGCTTAGGAGAAGGTTATCAGGATTGAAGAGGAGTTTCAGAAAGGCTTAAAGTCTGAAAGGGATCTATATAGAGCAAATGAAGAACTCCTTACACTGATTACTTATACTGAAGCATTTTTAAAGAAAAAGGCTGTCATTACTAAATTCTTTGAGGGGGACAGAAATTCAAGCTTCTACCATGCTTTCATTAAGTTCAGGAGGAAATGTAATATGATTCTTGCAATCAAAGATTCTGAAGGGAAGATTTTAACTAGGGCTGAGGAAATTGTTGAAAATGTTGTCCATTACTTTTGGCACTTATGTAATTTCCATCCTTTTACCAGATCTAATATTCATGCCACTTTTTTTCCTGATTGTCAAGAGTATGTTAACAGGTTGCAACTTGCTCAAATCCCTTCTAAGCTTGAAATTAAAGCTGCTCTTGACTCCATTGATTGACACAAGATAGCTGGACCAGATGGCTTCACTGCTAATTTTTATAAGGTCCCCTGGACTGTTATTAAGGAGGAATTCATTTCAACTGTTCATAATTTTTTCAGAGGTATTGACCCACAAAGATATTTTACTTCCTCAACCATTACTTTGATTCCAAAAAATCAAATCAGAAAAGACTGGGGGGTTTCAGGCCCATTAGCTTGACCAATGTTATATCCAATGTAATTAGCAAGGTTTTGGTCTCCAGACTTCAACCCCACCTTCAACAGATTATTAGTTCTAATCAAGTAGCTTTTGTTAAAGAGAGAACCATATCTGATAACATTTTACTAGCACAAGAACTGTTGTTAGATTTGGACAGGAAGTGCAGGGGAGGTAATGATATCTACAAATTGGATATCAAGAAGGATTATGACACAATTAATTGGGCTTTCATCTTGGAAACTCTTGCTGCAAGGGGCTTTCCTGAGGATTTCATTTTGCTGATTAAAATATGGCTTCAATGTAATAATCATTTTGTACTTGTTAAAGGCTATTTCCATTGTTTCTTATCAGCTTATAGGGAGATCAAGCAAGGGGATCTTTTATCCCCCACAATTTTCATTCTGGCCATGGACTACTTATCCAGATTATTAAATCAGATGTTCTCAACCTCTCCTCATTTAGCTTATTAGCACAAATCCAATGTGTGCATCAGCCATCTGTCCAATGTAGATGATGTGATAATATTTTCTAATGCCACAAAGATTGCTACAAAAACTCTGTATAAGGGCCTTAAACACTTCCAACATACTTCAGGGATGGAGTTAAACAAACAAAAATGCCAAATTTTTGTTAGCTCTAACATTTCTCCACAAATAAAAAACTGGATATCCAATTATACTAGATTTAACCTATCCTTTGTACCTATCAAATATCTTGGGGTTCAACTGATTAAGGGCAGAACAAAGCAAATTCAATTTAATGATGTTATTGGTCAAATTAAAGCCCAACTTCAATGCTAGACTAATTCATTCCTTTCTAATGGAGGGAGGATCACACTTCTCAAGAGCATTCTCATTGTCATTCCTTCATATGCTCTTCAAATGTTTACTATGAAGAAAGACACTAAAAAATTGCTGGGGAGAATTTTTAATAAATTCCTATGGGCTGGTCATAAGAAGCGAGTTCACTAGCTTCCTTGGCAGAAATTATGCAAACATCACTTTGCTGGAGGTTTAGGATTTAAAGATTTTTAACACCTTAGCTTCATAAACTTATGCAAGTTATGGATTAAATTCAGAGCCCAGGATAGTCTATGGGCTCATTTCATGATGGAGAAGTATTGTAGATCTGTACACCCTAATCTGGTTAACAAAAGCTTGAGAGACTCTAGGATTTGGGGGAATCTTCTGGAAGTCAGACATCAGGCTGAGGAGACATTCATTTGAGAGTTGGGAGAAGGTCAAATCAACTTTTGGTTAGACAGGTGGACTTGGAATGGAGATAAAGTATTGTGCTCTAACTTTAACCCCAATTTCAAAGATATGGTTAAGGATAATTGGTCAGATGAGCAATGAAACTCTAGAATGCTGCATACCATTCTGAATAATGATCAACTACAATTGGCAAAGAAAACCCCTTTCTATCCTAATCAAAGAGATAGGATCAGCACCAAAAAAGTTCCCTCACAAAAAATTTCAGCATATATCAATAAAAAATTCTTTCACTGGCCAACTGTTCAGTGGGAAACTAAAATCTGGGGTCAGTGGTTGACTACTTCAATGTCATTTTTCTGCTGGAGACTTTGACAATCATTGCTCCCAATAGATGATATCCTTAAAATGAAAGGTCTTAGAGGTCCTTCTTGCTATTATCTTTGCCATGAGGAGGAGGAGACACTTGATCATCTTTTCTTCGAATGCAATTTTCTCAACAAGTTTGGACTAATCTACTGACACATTTAAAAATTGACACCCTCACCCTGTGTTGGGATAAATTTTCAACATGCAGGAGAGATTGGCAGGAGATTAATTTGTTGGTTATCTCCTGCGTGGTGGCTTGGTTTATCTGGATGTGTAGAAATCAAGCTAAAATTGAGGATACTTTACTTCTGCCTAAATCAGTTATCACTAATTGCACATCTTACATACAGAAAATCACTCAACATCACAAGTTCCATAATCTCTTCAGATATTGGGCACCTCAAAGCAAAAATAAGTCAAATTTCAAGTTTTCCTTGATATTGTGGTCTTCTCCTCCTGTTGGATGGATGAAGGTTAACACTGATGGTAGCTTTTCCAAGGGATCTGCTAGGTTTGGGGAAGTGTTTAGAAACTCCCAAGGGCTGTGTGTTCTTTTATTTTCCCACCAACTTGGGCACTGAATGCTTTGGAGGCTAAAATGATTGCAATCTTTTGCCCCACTATGCTCGCATTTCATTGTAAAATCAGGCCATTAATTGTGGAATCTGACTCTATCACTTGCATAAGAATATTGCAGAAAAAGGTGGAACCCCCATGGCATATAAGAAGGTGGATCAACAAACTGAAGAATGCTTTGGACAGTTGGAGTGTGAAATTTCAGCATACTAACAGAGAAGGCAATGGACCTACTCACTTTCTGGCTACCACTGGCAGTAATTCTGAACAAGTCATAGTTGATACTACGCCTCCTCCTTCATTATCCTTTCTTCTCCATGGGGACAAGTTGAATCTACCTCATTTTTATGTTTTGTAATGGTGCATATATACATATATAGATGCCTTTTCATTTTTACTCTTCTGAATTTTGTAAACTGTTTCAGATTTAATAGAATGCTACCAGATGCTACTCCTTGAGTACATAACAGTTTACAAAATTTAGAAGAGTAAAAATGAAAAGGTATATATATATATATATATATCTATATGCACCATTACAAAATAAAAAATGAGGTAGATTCAACTTGTCCCCATAGAGAAGAAAGGATAATGAAGGAGGAGGTGTAGTATCAACTATGACTTGTTTAGAATTTCTGCCAGTGGTAGTAAAAAAGTGAGCAGGTCCATTGCCTTCTCTGCTAATATGCTGAAATTTCACACTCCTACTACCCAATGCATTCTTCAGTTTGTTGATCCACCTTCCTATATGCCATGGGGGTTCCACCTCATTCTGCAATATTCTTATGCAAGTGCTAGAGTCAGATTCCACAACTAATGGCCTGATTTTACAATGAAATGAAAGCATAATGGCCCAAAAGATTGCAATCATCTCAGACTCCAAATCATCCAATGTTCAAGTTGGTGAGGAAAATAAAAGAACACACAGCCCTTGAGAGTTTCTAAACACTCCCCCAAACCCAGCAGATCCCTTAGAAAAGCTACCATCAGTGTTAACCTTCATCCATCCAACAGGAGGAGGAGACCACAATATCAAGGAAAACTTGAAATTTGATTGATTTTTGCTTTGAGGTGCCCAATTCTTGAAGAGATTAGGGAACTTGTGATGTTGAGTGATTTTCTGTATGTAAGATGTGCAATTAGTGATAACAGATTTAGGCAGAGGTAAAGTATCCTCAAATTTATCTTGATTTCTACACATCCAGATAAACCAAGACACCACACAAGGGATAACCAAAAAATTAATCTCCAGCCAATCTCTCCAGCTTGTTGAAAATTTATCCCAACACAAGGTGAGGGTGTCAATTTTTAGATGTGACAGTAGATCAGTCCAAACTTGTTGGAAAAAATTGCATTTGAAGAAACAATGATCAACTGTCTCCTCCTCCTCATGGCGAAGATAACAGCAAGAAGGACCTCTAAGACCTTTTATTTTAAGGATATCATCTGTTGGGAGCAAGGATTCCCAAAGCCTCCAGCAGAAAAAATGACATTGAAGTAGTCAACCACTGGCCCCACATTTCAGTTCCCCACTGAACAGTTGGCCAGTGAAAGAATTTTTTACAGATACATGCTGAAATTTTTTGTGAGGGAGCTTTTTTGGTGATGATCCTATCTCTTTGACCAGTATAGAAAGTGGTTTTCTTTACTAGTTGTAGTTGATCATTATTCAAAATGGTATGCATCAGTCTAGAGTTCCATTGTTCCTCTGACCAATAATCCTTAACTAGATCTTTGAAATTGTGATTAAAGTTAGAGCACAGTACTTTATCTCCATTCCAAGTCCACCTATCTAACCAGAAGTTGATTTGACCTTCTCCCAACTCCTAAATGAATGTCTCCTCACCCTACTGTCTGACTTCCAGAAGCTTGCCCCAAATCCTAGAGTCTCCCAGCTTTTTGTGGATCAGATTAGGGTGTACAAATCTATAATACTTTCCCATCATGAAATGAGCCCATAGACTATCCTAGGATTTGAATTTAATCCATAACTTGCATAAATTAATGAAGTTAAGGTGTTGAAAATTTTTAAATCCCAAACCTCCAGCAAAGTGAGGTTTGCATAATTTCTGCAAGGAAGCCAGTGAACTTGCTTCTTCTGATCAGCCCATAAGAATTTATTAAAAATTCTCCCTAACAATTTTTGAGTGCCTTTCTTCATAATAAACATTTGAAGAGAATATGAAGGAATGACAGTGAGAATGCTCTTGAGAAGTGTGATCCTCCCTCCATTAAAAAGAAATGAATTAGTCCAACATTGAAGTTGGGCTATAGTTTTATCAATAACATCATTAAACTGAATTTTTTTTGTTATGCCCTTATTCAGTTGAACCCCAAGATATTTGATAGGTAAAGAGGACAAGTTAAATCCAGTATATTTGGATATCCAGTTTTTTATTTGTGGAGAAATGTTAGAGCTAACAAAAATTTGGCATTTTTGTTTGTTTAACTCCATACCTGAAGTATGCTGGAAGCGTTTAAGGCCCTATACAGAGTATTTGTAGCAATCTTACTAGCATTAGAAAAGATTATCACATCATCTGCATAGGATAGATGGCTGATTCACACATTGGATTAGTGTTGATAAGCCAATTGAGGAGAGGTTGAGAACATCTGATTTAATAGTCTGGATAAGTAGTCCATAGCCAAAATGAAAATTTTGGGGGATAAGGGATCCCCTTGCTTGATCCCCCTAGAAGCTGAGAAGAAGCCATGGAAATTGCCATTAACAAGTACATAATAATTATTACATTGAAGCCAACTTTTAATCAGCAAAATGAAATCCTCAGGAAGACCCCTTGCAGCAGGAGTTTCCAAGATGAAAGCCCAATTAATTGTGTCATAAGCCTTTCTAATATCCAATATGTAGATTGCATTACCTCCCCCACACTTCCCGTTCAAATCTAACAGCAGTTCTTGTGATCATAAAATGTTATCAGATATGGTTCCCCCTTTAACAAAATCTGCTTTATTAGAACTAATAATCTATTGAAGGTGGGGTTGAACTCTGGAGCCCAAAACCTTGCTGATTACTTTGGATATAACATTGGTCAAGCTAATGGGCCTGAAATCCCCCCAGACTTTTCAGATTTAATTTTTTGGAATCAAAGTAATGGTTGAGGAAGTAAAATATCTTGGTGGATCAGTACCTCTGAAAAAATTCTGACCAGCTGAAATGAATTCCTTCTTAAGAACAGTCCAGGAGACCTTATAAAAATTGGTAGTGAAGCCATCAGGTCCAGCTGTCTTGTGCCCATCAATAGAGTCAAGAGCAACTTTAATTTCAAGCTCAGAAGGGATCTAAGAAAGTTCCAACATGTTAACATACTCTTGACAATCAGCAAAAATAGTGGCATCAATATTAGATCTGGTAAAAGGATAGAAATTAAATAAGTACTGAAAGTAATGGACAAAATTTTTTGCAATTTCCTCAGCCCCAGTTAAACTCATCCCTTTAGAATCTTTGATTGCAGGAATTGTATTGCTTTTTATTCTGAACTTAATGCAAGCTTGGTAGAAGCTTGAATTTTTGTCGCCCTCTACCTTTCTCTTTAAAAATGCTTCAATATAAGTAATCTGTGTAAGGAGTTCTTCATTTGCTCTATATAGACCCCTTTCAGACTTTAAGCCTTTCTGAAACTCCTCTTCAATCCCGATAACCTTCTTCTGAGCAGCTATTAAATTCTCATTAATATTCCCAAAAGTATTCCGGTTCCACCTCTTTAGATGATAGGCCACTTTCTTTTATAGATGCCACAGATTCTCCCAAGGACCTTTATCCTCACTGGAAAGCCAAGCTTTGGTAACTTCACTAAGGAATTCAGGGTGGAGACTCGACATATTTTGAAATCTGAAGGGAGATCCTCTTGACTTGGCAATATTCTTAATGGAGCAAAGTAAGGGTCTATGGTCAGACCCTGCCATTGCAAGGTGAGTAATTATAGTATGTGGAAAAGTTTGAAGCCAATTTGAATTCCTCAACATTTGATCAAGTCTTTCCCACAAAGATCCCCTTCTCCATGTGAATTTAGGTCCTTGAAATCCCAGATCAAATAAATGAGCATCCATGAGGAAGTCATTGAATCTCTTCATTTTTTTTTGTAAAGGAGGTCTACCACCTCTTCTTTCTGCAAGAGAGGTAACACAATTAAAGTGTCCCCTCACAATCCAAAAGGAGTTGATAGAGTAATTGATGTTCAAAAGATCCATCCAGAGACTATTCTGATTCCTTAAAATATAATTGGCATAGATGAAAGTAGCAAAGCCCACCTGAGCACCAACAGTAAACTGAATATGCATATATTGGGGATTGTTCAACAGAACTGTCAACTATAATTCAGCTCTAGAAAAAAGCCAAATTTTGTTATTAGAATTAGAAAAATGATAAAATTTAGAAAATTTCCTAAGAATGTTTGTTGAATGCTTAGTAACCATTGGTTCCAAAATAGCAAACCACCAAATTTTATGAGATCTCACTAGATTCATTAGTCTTTTAAGAGAAGTGGGGTGAACAACACACCTAATGTTCCAACACAAGAAATTAATCATTGTGAAAGGGTTTTCCCTTTCCCTCTAGTTCTGGGGTATAAATCTATGTGCTGGTTGATAGGACTGCCATTCAGAGAGTGAACTTCCTGCACCTGCTTTTGTTCCATCTTCCCTTTCTTCTTCTTACTGCTTCTTTGGACTTGCCATTCTTCAGTTAAAACATCATTTAATAAATTGATTGTGGGATAATCAACATTGTGAGGATAGATATCTGACCGCGACTTTATATATGCTTTAAAATATAAGTATTTAATACTGCTTCTAAAAGATTTAATTCCTCAGCAACTGTAGCAAAACTCAATAAGAGTTATAGATTCGATAAATATCGACGTAATAAATATTCAATAATTGTAAAGTCACACTTATCAAATCAAGTATATGTATCGCTCAAGTAATATAGGGCTCCAATGGAGTCCTAGATATTGATCCCACAATGAGTAAGATTAGAACTACGAACAAAGATTTTAGAAAAACAATACTTTAATTACAACAACGAAGTTCAATTTGCTTATTTGTCACTAACAGGAACNAAAAACTCAAAGGCATTTAAACAGTCTTCAGTAAACTCAAATTTCTTGTCCTTTTCTAAAAGTTAGCATAGAAGTTTGGTAATTTTTGAAAAGTCTTTAATATAATCCTTGTAAGAACTAACATGTCTAAGAAAAATTCTAACCCCTCCTACATTAGTAGGAGGTGTTAATTTAAATATAGCTTGAATTTATGTAGGGTCTACTTCCATACCATTTTTTGAAATCTTATGCCCTAACACAATTCCTCCTGTAACCATAAATTGAAATTTTTCCCAATTTAGAACTAAATTAGTTCTTTCGCATTACTCCAAAACTTTTTCAAGATAATTTATGCATGCATCAAATGATGTTCCAAACAAAGGGAAATCATCCATAAACACTTTTATTCCATCATCAATTAACTTACTAACTATAGACCTCAGACATCTCTACATTGTTGTAGGTGCATTACATAATCCGAAAGGAATTCTTCGAAAAGTAAAAGTTCGAAAAAGGACAAGTAAATGTTATCATTTCTTGATCCTCAGGAGCAATAGGAATTTGATGGTAGCATTTATATCCATCTAAAAAACAAAAATAATTGTGCCCAACAAGTCTATCCACTATTTGGTCTAAAAATGTTGAAGGGAAGTGATCTTTCCTTGTGGCAGTGTTTAATTTTCTATAATCAACGCAAATACGCCACCCAGTAACTTATCTGATAAGTATTAATTCATTATTCTCTTGTGCTTCAACAATCACCCCTCCTTTCTTAAGAACATAATGAATTGGACTTACCCAAGCACTATCCGAAATAGGATATATACTTTCAATGTCCAACCATTTCAAAAGATCCTTCTTGACTACTTCTTTCATCATTGGGTTTGATTTCGTTTGTCGATCGACTCTTGGTTTTTATTGTTCATCCAATATAAATTTATGCATACAGATCGAAGGACTGATTCCTTTAATATCAGCTAAGGTCCAACCAAAAGGTTTCTTATATCTTTTTAATGTATCCATGTCTTTGCTCATGCAAATCATTTAACTCTGAAGATATAATAACATGTAATATAGATGAGTTTCCCAGAAACACATACTTCAAGTTGTTAGGCAATATTTTTAACTCAAGTTCAAGTGGTTTTATAATTGATGTAACAAGATTCTTATCAGCATTTCCTGTCATATTCAACCATCAAATCTTTCCCCTGTAATATCCAACATCTCAAATCTTCCATGAACATAATCTAATTCTTCATTTTCTATTTTATCCAAAATAACTTCATCTTTGTCTTCAAAATCTTTTTTCTCTTCAAAATATTCTTTAAAATCTCGTTCAATAGATGTTCACTAATCTCCATGCAAAAACATTCATTATCTCTTTCAACAGCAAGATGTTTAATAGATTTCACAATGTTAAAAATCACTTCTTGTTCGTTAACTCTATAGTTAATTCTCCCTTTTGAACATCTATCATAGCTCTTCCAGTAGCTAAAAAATATCTCCCTAAAATTATAGGTATTTCTTTATCTTCCTATATATCTAAAATAATAAAATCCACAGAAAACACAAATTTATCAACTTTTACTAACACATCTTCTATAACTCCCTTAGGATATGTAACTGAACGATTTGCAATTTATCAACTTTTACTAACACATCTTCTATAACTCCCTTAGGATAAGTAACTGAAGGATCCGATTTATCAACTTTTACTAACACATCTTCTATAACTCTCTTAGGATATGTAACTGAACGATCTTTTTATCAACTTTTACTAACACATCTTCTATAACTCCCTTAGGATAAGTAACTGAATGATCTAGTAACTGAAGAGTTATAGAAGTAGGTGAGACTTCTCCTAATCCTGATCTTTTGAAAATTCATATAGGCATAAGATTAATGCTGGCTCCCAAAACACATAAAGCTCTTATAAAATCTTTCACCGATAGCACACGGTATAGTGAAACTACCTGGATCTTTTAATTTTTCAGGAAGTTTTTTTAAAATAATTGCACTATACTCTTCACTAAGTGCAATAGTCTCATTATCAGTGAACTTCCTTTTCTTGTTCAAAATATCATTCATAAACTTCACATAATTGGGCATTTTCTCTAAAGCTTCTACAAAAGGAATATTTACAGTTAATTTCTTAAGGATTTCTATAAAATTAGAAAATTATTTATCCTTTTTGTGTTGCTTCAATTTTGAGGAAACGGTGGTGGAGTGTTCTCCGTAATTTTCATTGGTGTAAATGGATACTCTAAATTTGGGTATTCATGATCCTTTTCTTTTTCGGAAGTGGATATTCTAAATCTGGGTATTCATGATCCTTTTCTTTTTCTGTATCCACTTTCTCTTTATTAGTTTCTATTTCTTTATGCACTCATGTTTCCAATTCTTTTCCACTTCGTAATTGTATCGCTTTTTTCTGTTGTTTTCCTTGATCTTTAGGATTTTGTTCCACAGTACTAGGAAAAGTTCCCGATGTTCGGTTATTAAGCGTGTAGCGATATGTCCCAATTGGTTTTCAATATTCTTAATAGCAGTTCCTTGATTTTGTAATTGGTAAATCCTCGAGAATAAGAAGGTCTATAATTAAGATTTCCTTGGTTGGATGAATTTTCTAATTGGTTGACTGGGTTGTTCGCCCATAGTTGCTTTGTAGAAGAATTTTTATTCCAATTAAAATTAGGATGATTCCTCCAACCTGGGTTATATAATAGTTCGAATAAGGGTTGTTGGGTCTATTATTAATAGCATTAAAAGTCTCATAAGAAGGTTGAACATCCACAATTTTCCCAGATGAATTCTCTTCCATCATAGGAAGCGTTGGAGAATAATTCATCCCATAATGATCTAAAATGAATTCTCTTCCATCATAGTAGGTGTTGGAGAATAATTCATTACATAATGATCTAATTTCTTCTTCCATCATAGGAGGTGTTGAAGAATAATTCATCCCATAATGATCTAATTTCCTTGATATTACTTCCATCATAGGAGGTGTTGAAGAATAATTCATCCCATAATGATCTAATTTCTTTGATATTGTGTTGGAGAATAATTCATCCCATAATGATCTAATTTCTTTGATATTGCAGCAATCTACGAAGCATGGAGAATAATTCATTCCATAATGATCTAATTTCTTTGATATTGCAGCAATCTGCGAAGCTATCATAGATATTGCATCAGAATCGTGGATACTAGCTACTCTTTTAGGATTTACGCTTTCAGAGGGCCATTGAAAATTGTTGGTAGCCATCTCTTCTATTAACGATAGCCTCATCAAAAGGTTTAGACATTAAAGATCCACCAGCCGCAACATCTATAATCAATTATGAAATCCCACTAATCCATTGTAAAAAGTTTTAATTATCAACAAATCTGGTAACGAATGATGTGGGCACTTCCTAAGAAGATCTTTAAATCTCTCCCAAGCTTTATTTATCGACTCTCCTTCAATCTCACAAAATGATGTTATGTCATTTCTAAGTTTAGCAGTTTTGGATGGAATGAAAGATTTAGATAGAAATTTCTGTGAAATTTCTCCACAAGTTCTAATAAATCCAGGTGCTAATAAATTTAACCACATCGTAGCCTTATAATTAAGTGAAAAAGGAAAAAGTCTACGTCTAACAGCATCATTCGAAACTCTGTCATATTTAAAGTTAGCACAAAGTTCTAAAAAACAAGCGAGGTGTAAATTAGGATCTTCATTTGGTGTACCTCTGAATTGATTGTTTTATACCATTTGGATAATAGCAGGTTTGAACTCAAATGTATTAGCAGCTACATCAGGATTTTGGATAGATGAGTGAATTTCATCTGCTGTAGGATTTGCATAATCTCGTAGAGGTCTAGGTTGATGTTCATTTTCTATACCTTGATTGTTCACATTGATTTCCATAGTGTCAAGATTTCTAGGTTCTTTTCTTAGTTTTCTTATTCTCCTAACAGTGCGTTCTAATTCTGAATTGTAGGGTATAAGATTTTTAGTTCCAAATTTACGCATATAATTGAAAATAGTACCACAGAAAAATAGTTAACTAAATATGAAAATAAGTTGCAATTCAAGTAAAAGTTTTCTAATAGTCCAAATTTATCCATTACTCTAATTATGAGTTTTTTTAATCTAATTTTTACTCCTCGGTAGCAGTGCCAAAAAATTGCAGCGACTTTATATATGCTTAAAAATACAAGAATTTGATACTGCTACTAGAAGATTTAAATCCCAGTCAATGGTACCAAAAACTTGATAACAATTATAGATTTGATAAAGATGTGTATAAAATATTCAATAATTGTAAAGTAACACTTATCAACGCAAGCATACGTATCACTCAAGTAAAACAAGGCTTTAATGGAGTCCTGGATATCGATCACACAGGGAGTAATATTAAAGCCTACGAACTAAGATTTAAAAAATCAATACTTAATCACAACAATATAGTTCAAATTGCATATTTGCCACTAATAAACAATTGAAATGTAATTTTAATAAACTCTTAATTAGTTAATTCTACTAATAAAGTTTCTATNACTAATGAAGTTTTTAATGTGATATTCAATATAAAAGAAAACATCATTCTCCTTGTCAAGAAATTATAGTGACTGGATAAAGTTGAATCAATTCAAATTGTATTTTGCCAAATATNATACTAATGAGGGTTTAAATGTGATATTCAATATATAAGAAAGCATCCTTCTCTTTGTCAAGAAATTATAGTTAATGCATAANTTCAAATGTGATATTCAATATATAAGAAAGTATCATTCTCCTTGTCAAGAAATTATAGTGAATAGATAAAATGAATTATNTATATAATTTTAATAACTATTAAATAACTAATTATACTAATGAAGGCTCAAATGTGATATTTAATATATAAGGAAACATCCTTCTCCTTGTCAATAAATTATAGTGAATGGATAAAGTGAATCAGTTTAATTTGTATTANCCTTCTCCTTGTCAAGAAATTTAAGTGAATGGATAAATTGAATCAGTTCAAATTGTATTGTCCCAAATAGGATATTCCTATTCTTTACCCTTTGGTCCAGGCATAAAGAACATTGACTAATCCTATGCTTGGTTATTAATTCTGTAGAAATTATAGTGAATGGATAAAATGAATTAGTTCAATTTATATTGTGCCAAATCGGAGCATTCCCATTCTCCTTGTCAAGTAATTATAGTGAATGGATAAAATGAATTAGTTTAATTTATATTGTGTCAAATAGGAGCATACTGATTCTTTACCCTTTGGTCCAGGCATAAAGAACATTGACTAATCCTATGCTTGTTTATTGAATATGCGGCTAGTCTTTGGTCCAGGCATAAAGAACATTGACTAATCCTATGCTTGGTTACTGATTTTGCGGCTAGTGGTCCAGGCATAAAGAACATTGACTAATTCTATGCTTAGTTACTGATTCTGCGGCTAGGCTGAGGCATAAAGAACATTGACTAATCCTATGCTTGTTTACTGATTCTGCGGCTAGGCTGGGAGGATACTTAAAGAACATTGACTAATCCTATGCTTGGTTACTGATTCTATGGCTAGGCTGGAAGGATACCTTAAAAAACATTGACTAATCCTATGTTTGGCTGATTCTGTCTTTACCCTTTGGTCCAGGCATAAAGAACATTGAGTAATCATATGCTTGTTTACTAAATCCGAATTCTTTACCCTTTGGTCCAGACATAAAGAACATTGACTAATCTTATGCTTGTTTGCTAAATTCGTATTTACCCTTTGGTCCAAGCATAAAGAACATTGACTAATCCTATGCTTGTTTATTGAATCTGCGATACCCTTTGGTCCAGACATAAAGAACATTGACTAATCCTATTCTTGTTTATTGAATCTGTGGTCCCTTTGGTCCTGGCATAAAGAACATTGACTAATCCTACGCTTGTTTACTGAATCTGCGGCTAATCTTTGGTCCAGGCATAAAGAACATTGACTAATCCTATGCTTGGTTACTGATTTTGCGGCTAGTGGTCCAGGCATAAAGAACATTGACTAATTCTATGCTTAGTTACTGATTCTGCGGCTAGGCTGAGGAGGCATAAAGAACATTGACTAATCCTATGCTTGTTTACTGAATCTGCGGCTAGGCTGGGAGGACAACATAAAGAACATTGACTAATCCTACGCTTGTTTACTGAATCTGCGGCTAGGCTGGGAGGATGACAGCTCTCACTTCGGAGCTCCCACGTTCCCCTCACCTGAGGGCTAACATCTACGTTTCAGCACCCAAATGATAAGACCGAATTGAGGATTTTAGTCTGTTACTCTAAAATCTCTAATTCTACGCCCGATAATTTTATTTTCCTATTTATTTACACCCAACTTTCAAGAGCTTTGACTTCCCTGAATCTTAGATGTAATCTTCACTTTAGTTGCAAAACTCAACATATTTTAACAAATCAATTGACCAGATTGAAAGTAAATTAAGATCGAAGTGAAAAGATCATCACAATTTCTTTAACATTTTCATGGCTTCACAAATTCAAATCACCATTTCACAATTCTCAAGACAAGGAGAAAGACAAAAAATTATTCAGATCTCATAGGGAAAACAAAACAAAACTCGGAATTCATTTATAAAATCAAAGGCATACAAACTACAAAAATAAATAAACTTATCTTTAATTTCTCCCAAGAAAACTCCTCGAAGTTCCTCTGAATCTCTTACTTTCTTTACAGCACTCAGAATTCCTCTTTGAAGCGACAAGGAGGAAGAAATTTCACTTTCTGACAACGACTTTTTATATGCTTAAAATATAAGATAAATATGGACGTAATAAATATTCAATAATTGTACTAATGGAGTCATAGATATCGATCCCACAGGGAGTAATTTAGAACTGCGAATTAAGATTTTAGAAAAGTAATACTTTAATCACAACAACAAAGTTCAATTTGCTTATCTGTCACTAATAGACAATTGAAATAAATATGTAATTTTAATAATTATTAAATAACTAATGATACTAACGAGAGTTTAATTTTGATATTCAATATATAAGAAATCATCATTCTCCTTGTCAAAAAATTATAGTGAATGAATAAAATGAATTAGTTCAATTTATATTGTGCCGAATAGGAGCATACATATTCTTTACCCTTTGGTCGAGTCATAAAAAACATTGAATAATCTTACGCTTGTTTACTGAATCTCCGGTTAGAGGTCCAGGCATAAAGAACATTGACTAATTCTATGCTTAGTTACTGATTCTGCGGCTAGGCTGAGGCATAAAGAACATTGACTAATCCTATGCTTGTTTACTGATTCTGCGGCTAGGCTGGGAGGATACTTAAAGAACATTGACTAATCCTATGCTTGGTTACTGATTCTATGGCTAGGCTGGAAGGATACCTTAAAAAACATTGACTAATCCTATGTTTGGCTGATTCTGCGGCTAGGCTGGGAGGATACCGAATAAAGAACATTGACTAATCCTATGCTTGGTTACTGAATCTACAGCTAGGCTGGGAGGATACCGGATCACTTCGGAGCTCCCACGTTCCCCTCACCTGAGGGCTAACATCTACACTCTGATTCTGCGGCTAGGCTGGGAGGATACCGAATAAAGAACATTGACTAATCCTATGCTTGGTTACTGAATCTACAGCTAGGCTGGGAGGATACCGGACACTTTGGAGCTCCCACGTTCCCCTCACCTGAGGGCTAACATCTACACATCAACACCCAAACATAAAGAACATTGACTAATCCTACGCTTGTTTACTGAATCTGCGGCTAGGCTGGGAGAATACCGGCTCTTACTTTCGAGCTCCCACGTTCCCCTCGCCTGAGGGCTAACATCTACACTTCAACACCCAAACGATAGGATTGAATTGAGCTCCCACGTTCCCCTCGCCTGAGGGCTAACATCTACACTTCAGCACCCAAACGATATGACTGCTCCCACATTCCCCTCGCCTGAGGGCTAACATACACTTCAGCACCCAAACGATAGGACCGAATTGGGGATTTTAGTCTGTCACTCTAAAATCTATAATTCTACGCCACACATCAGCACCCAAACGTAGGACTAATTGAGAATTTTAGTCTCCTGAGGGCTAACATCTACACATCATCACCCAAACGATAGGACCGAATTGGGGATTTTAGTCTGTCACTCTAAAATCTCCAATTCTACGCCCGATAATATTATTTCCCTAGTTATTTGCACCCAACTTCTAAGGGCTTTGACTNACTCTTAAAATTCTCCCCGGCAACGGCGCCAAAAACTTGACCGACCTTTATATATATGTGTTTGATTTAATAGAGATGTATAGATTTAATATTAAATAATGTTAAAGTCAAATTTATCAACGCAAGTATACGTATCACTCAAGTAATGTAGGGCTCTAATGGAGTCCTAGTTATTGATCCCACAGGGACAAATAGAAAACTACGGATTAAGGCTTACTAAAAAGTAATACTTCAACTCTAACGACGACGTTCAATTTTCTTATCTGTCACTAATAACCTTTGAAATAAGTAGATAATTTGAATAACTAAGGATAGAAAGTAGGGTTTAATTGTGATATTCAATATATAAGAAAGCATCTTTCTCATTGTCAAAAAATTATAGTGAATGGATAAAATGAATTAGTTCAATTTATATTGTGCTAAATAGCAGCATACCTATTCTTTACCCTTTGGTTCAGGCATAAAGAACTTTGACTAATCCTATACTTGGTTACCGATTCTGCGGCTAGGCTGGGAGGATACCGGCTCTCACTTCGGAGCTCCCACGTTCCTCTCATTTGAGGGCTAACATCTACACATCAGCACAAACGATAGAACCGAATTAGGGATTTTAGTCTATCACTCTAAAATATCCAATTCTACGCCCAATAGTAATATTTCCCTATTTATTTGCGCCCAACTTCCAAGGTNCCCTTTGGTCCAGGCATAAAGAACATTGACTAATCCTACGCTTGTTTACTGAATCTGCGGCTAGGCTGGAGGATACCGGCTCTCACTTTAGAGCTCCCACGTTCCCCTCTCCTGAGGGTAAACATCTACACTTCAGCACCCAAACGGTAGGACCGAATTGGGGAATTTAGTCTATCACTCTAAAATCTCCAATTCTATGCCCAATAATATTATTTCTCTATTTATTTGCACCCAACGGGCTTTGACCTCCTTGAATCTTGGATGTAATCTTCACTTTAGTTGTAAAACTCAACATATTCTAACAAATCTATTACCCAGATTGAAAGTAAATTAAGATCAAAGTGAAAAGATCATCACAATTTCTTAAACATTTTTATGGCTTCACCAATTCAAATCACCATTTCACAAATCTTGAGACAAGGAAAAAGATAGAGAAAACTACTCAGATCTCATGGGAAAAACTCAACAAAACTCGGAATTCATATATAAAATCAAAATCATACAAATTACAACAAGTAAGTAACTTATCTCTAATTTTTCCCAAAGAACACTCCTCAAAGTTCCTCTGAATCTCTTCCTTTCTTTACAACACACAGAATTCCTCTTTGAAGCTCCTCAAAGTTCCTCTGAATCTCTTCCTTTCTTTACAACACACAGAATTCCTCTTCGAAGTAACAAGGAGGAAGAAACTTCTCACTTTCCCTCCACTCTTACAATCTCTCAAAGAATTTCTCACAATTTAGACTCTCTACACTTGTTTCACACTTCCAGGCTCCCTTCTAGACTTCCTTCTGGACTTCCTTCTTCCCAATTTTTGTAGGAAATAGCCTTTTAAAATTGTGGATGAGCTTTTCCAAGAGTTTCCTAAGCATCCCTTCAAAATTTGGCCTTATTCAAAGCCTGATTGGGCATAAATGCCGACCTCACCGTCGGCGGCCTCGAGGGCGCTGTCGGCGGACCTTCTTAATGAACTAAATCTGGGGTCTCTAGAAAATCTCGCCGTCGGCAGGGTCAATGCCGCCATCGGTGCCCTAGTTCAATTCTGCACATTTTGGTCCTTTTCGCTCCAAATTCGCTCCTTTTTGCATCTTTTTGCTTCAATGACCCTAATCCATCATTCCTGCAACAAAACATCAAAAATACCCTTCTTTAAAGTGCAATATCATCAAAAATAGTATAAAATAGGGATAAAAATCTCAACATATTTTCCTCTGGTCACCATACCCTTCCCCAAACTTTAAGATATTTGATGGGACTGGAAATCCCATACAACACATAACACAATTTTGAGCCAGTTGTGGGAACACAAGAAGTAACGAGGCTTTACTCCTCCAACATTTTGTCAGCAGCCTATCAGGGATTGCTTTTGATTGGTATAACGATTTGCCCAACGTATCAGTTAAGACATTTGCTAAGTTGGCACATTTATTTCTGAAGAGATTTTCCAGAGTGCAACACCATGTTTCTGTAGGAGAGCTCATGATGGAAGAGAAAAAGCCCAACGAGATTTTGGTGGGTTACATCTTGAGGTGGAGAAAACTTAGCACGAAGTGTGAACCTTAGCTATAGGAACATCACGCAATTGAGATTTTACTCAAGAACATTCATGGGCCAGTAGCTTTCATGCTTAAGGGACTCACCATTAAATCCTTCGAGAAGCTACTCAGAAAAGCCAAAAGTCTTCAAGAAGAAATCAAACATATAGATTATCACGAGAAATCCAAGGAAACAAGAGTATTTGAAAAGAAGTTAGGAACAGTAGTGACTTTCGATAAAGGGAAATAACCAATGAAGATATATGCAGAAAATCCTTGTCAATCTTCATCAAAGCATGCTCAGAAACAGAATAGCCAGTCCAACTAGCGATAGCCTTAAGGAGGATCATCTTTAATAGAGATTAAGAGAATATCTTTGGCAGAGCAATAGAAAGTGGTGATTCCTTCAAAGATGAAGCAATATTCAAGATGTTCAGAAGTCTGATGAAGAAACCTGAGTTCAGACTACCAGATTCAAAGAAACCTGAAAAGGTCGACAAGAAGGATGAACCAAAATATTGCCCGTATCACCGATTGTTTGGACACACTATAAGAGATTGTTTCATCTTCAAGGATTGGCTTGAGAAGAATCTTGGAGAAGGAATATAATGATCCCAAAAGAATATTTAAAAAAACCTAAGAAAGGTTCCATAAATATGATTTCGGCTGAGCCAATCTCTCTGATTGACCCGTATACTGGAAAAGACGGATGGAGTACAGTGTGGAGCAAATCATCCAAGAAAATATTGAACCAAATCCAGTTCACATCAAAACAAGCCTCTGTTCAGAGTCTTCAGCCTGTCAAGCTTGAGATGAAGATTTCACCAGGAGATTTGTAGTCGTCAAAGACAAAGAGGAAGAAGAACACTACCACGAAGATTGATAGCATGAGGGGTAGGATAGGGGTTGCCTCTACTAGATTGGTTATCTCGGATTTGGGGAAGAAAATCCTCGAACCCCTAACTTTATATGATTATCTTTTCACCCCTCTAGGGTCCTTTGAATATAATGATCATGATTTTGGCTACGTTTTAACCGTTTCTGGTGATAACGTAATTAATTTTAACCAATCTTATGCCAATCTGGATTCCCAAAATGATACTCAAATCATACTTGAGTCCGATGAAATCATTAACAAGATCGAAGAAGACATTGACGATACCACTTACGACAGCTCCGGGAGTGAGGAACCAATCTATTAGCGCCACGATACACCACTTGCCATCAAGCTAGATCTTTCTGACAAAGAAGAAACACCAAAATATTTAACAATGATATCTCAAGAAGAAGAAGTTACAGAAGCAAACTTAAGGAGTGGGAGAGTATTACCCCAAAGAATAGCTCCAATAAATAAAGGAAAACAAATATTAACTCGAGAAGAGCTACCTCCACCTCCACCAGTGGAAGAACCACATAACCAAGAAAAAAGGAGAATCATACAAAGTGGATTACAACGTGCTAGCTCATCTTAGGAAGTTTCTAGCAAAATTAAGCATCTACGACGCTCTGATTCTATCAAAGGAGATGAGAGAGTCTCTGGTTATAGCCTTGCTCGACACAGAGATCTGTTTAACCCCGTTGGCCAGTACAGTCTTGAATGAAGTTTGCTCATTGAAGGAGCAACTTGGGGTGACCTTCACAGATGAAGACTTGCTGCTTGGTACCGCCGACCACAATCATCTGCTCTACTACTCTATTAACATTGACATATTTGTGTTGTCCAAAGTTTTAGGAGATCCAGGAGCATCACTCAACTTGATGAGTCTACACACATTGGCCTATTTGGACATTGAAGCCCAAGATCTTACGACCGATAAAATGATGTTAAGAGGATATAACCAAAAGGGAGAGAGAGCCCTCAGATCTATTCCATTACTTATGAAGGTTGGAGAACTAGTGACAATCGCTAAATTCCACATCATCGATGCGGAGACCTCTTTCAACTCTCTACTGGGTTGACTGTAGATTCACGAACACAACATGGTTCCATTATTTCTACACCAGTGCGTCAAGTATTACAAAGAGAGACAAGATCATTGCATCAAAAGAGATTTACAACCATTTTTAGTGCATGAAGTTGGAATTGATGAAGGTGCCACCTACTACACACCTCCAAAGAAAACTGTCTTCTCTCATGAAATTGTAATAAGTAAGAGTGAAGATTCAGAAGAATTACAATAGAAGGGCCATTCAACTCCGCTTCATCGATCTTCCACCATTATTTTACAACAAAATGTGGGGGTTCTTTTAGTTCACCCACCTGAGGTCGAGGCTGGGGATGTGGACGAGGAAGAATCAACTTAATTGTTGAACGGACTAAGTCAACCATCAACATTGGTGATGAAGACAGTTCCAAAGATGAAATAATGATGATAAAATAGAAGAAATCTCAGTACGAGATATCCTTAGAAGATATAGAGAAAAGCGAATATGAGATGATGTATGATCAGATAAACCACTATGTGAACACCATGACCCTTACTCCATTTCTCTTTCAAAAGATTGAGAGTTTAGAGGTCAAGAAAGTCTGTAGTGCTGGTTCAAAGCTGATCAAGTTTTATCGTGCTTCTACCTCTAATGATCTTGAAAAACATGTAAACTTGGATGATGATCCTAATGAAATAATGGAATTGCCTTTTAGTTATTTTTCACATTACGTACAAAAGTTAATTCAACAGGGGACATTTGCCAGAACAAATGCCGAAAGATAAATTACAACTTTTTGAAAAATTATGGAATGTTAAAAATCGAAATCCAAACTCGATAGAGGGTCTCAGATTTGGTATATTCAGACAAGTTGATGATTCAGAAATTTGTAAGATTGTTACTGGTAAATCAAAAGGGGATTGCCTCAATATGGAGGATGACTCTATTGATCAGATAATAGAAGATGCTCTGCCAGAATTTGAGGAGGAAATTAAATCGACTGTCAATGAATTCAAGGAAATTAACTTTCGGGACTGAAGAGCAATCCTGAACTACATTTATAAGTTCTCTACTCAACGATGAATAATCTTCAGAAATTGATCAAACTGTTGATAGAGTTCAAAGATTGCTTCGCATGGAGCTATGATGAAATGTCAGGACTGTCAGCAGAGATTGAACTTCATAAAATCAAATAAGATAAGAAAGCGTGGACATCACTTCGACACATGAGATTTTCTCTTTCATGGACGGATCGTC
The DNA here is from genome assembly GCA_002079205.1 of Phalaenopsis hybrid cultivar. Lineage (NCBI taxonomy): Eukaryota > Viridiplantae > Streptophyta > Magnoliopsida > Asparagales > Orchidaceae > Phalaenopsis > Phalaenopsis hybrid cultivar. The sequence continues at coordinate 109,290 of JXCR01128595.1, read as the reverse complement.
GGGATACAACTAAATCAAGATGGCTCCCGAGAATGCAGCACTTACAGCCTTTACAACACCTATCAGGATTTTTAGCTACACAGTGATGCCGTTTGGATTGACAAACGCTGGAGTAACATATCAACGTGCAATGACAAAGATTTTTGATGATCTCATGCACAATTAAGTGGAATGCTACGTGGATGATTTGGTCATCAAGAGCAAACAAAAAATAGGCCATTTGTATGATTTGAGGATTGTGTTCGAACGGTTACGATGATATGACCTTAAAATGAACCCCTTAAAGTGCACTTTTGGCGTTACCTTCGAGAAATTTCTAGGATTCATTGTCCGTCATTGGAGAATCGAGATTGACCTAGAAAATATTAAAGCTATCTTGGAAATGCCTCCACCCAAAACCTTGAAACAACTACACTCCTTCCAAGGAAAATTGGCTTATCTAAGACGCTTTATTTCTAATCTATCATGTAGGTTTCATCCCTTCTCTACATTAATTAAAAAGAATGCCAAATTTATTTGGGAAGAGAAATGCCAGCGGGCCTTCAAGGACATTAAGCAATATTTAATGATACCTCTTGTCTTGGTAGCCCCTATCTCGGGAAAACCGTTGATTTACACCGCAGCCTTAGACGACTCTCTTGGAGCCCTCTTAGCCCAAGTCAATGATGAGGGTAAAGAAAACACACTATACTACTTGAGTCACTACTTAATTCTAATGGAGATAAGGTATCCACCTATAGAGAAGCATTGTCTAGCTTTGATTTTTGCTGCCCAAAAACTTAGACATTACATTCTTTCTCATAAGATCACCCTAATTTCAAAAGTAAATCTGTTACAATATTTGATGACCCGACCAAAACTCTCTGGATGTCTAGCAAGATGGTCAATGATTTTATTGCAATTCGATATAACTTTTATTCTCCTCTGTGTTGTCAAGGGACAAATTTTAGCAAACTTTCTCACTACACACCAACTTATAGCTGGGTCCCGTCTTAATGATGAACTACCAGATGAGCAGATATTATAAATGAAATTATCCAATGTGCTCTGGGAGATGTACTCCGATGGAGCTTTGTCAGCCAGAAAGGACAAAGGATCAGGCACAGTTATTCTAGGCAAAGCAGGTATTGGTTTGATCTTTATCATGCCAGATAAGGGTAAGTTAAGGTTCTCATACCACCTGACAGAGCCATGTTCCAACATTGAAATAGAATATGAAGCTTTAATCACCAGATTAGAGTTGACAATCTCGATGGACATAATAGACATTGCCATCTATGGCGACTCACAACTCATCATCCAGCAAATCGCCGGACAATACAAGATTTTGAAACTAAGAGATCACCGATACGCAATGAAGCTGCTGGAGCAGATTCCCAATGTAAATTTCTACCGGATTCCTATGGGAGGTAATGCTTATACTGATGCTTTAGCAAAACTTGCAAAAAATTGGCATGTCCCTCAGAGGATTCCATTGATGTTACAGTACAAGGAAGACAAGTTTTATCTCGGATCGACCTTGAAACCCTACACAAGCATGGGAAAGAAGAAGAAATGATGATTGCCATTGCTGATATCAATCAAGATTAGTGCAAGCCATTAATAGAATATTTGCATACTAGAAAGCTACCAGATGATAAGTCTGAGGCACATCACATTACAAAAAGGGCTATGGCTTACTCTTTAGTGGGTGACGTCCTCTATAAGAGATCGTTCGGCCAGATGTGGCTATGATGTTTGAGCAGAGCTGAAGCACAAAATATTGTTAAAGAAGTACATGCCGGATTGTGTGAAGCTCACCAGTTAGAGTTAAAGATGACAATGAAGATCAAGAGACTTGGATATTATTGGCTAGCAATGATGTCTGACTACATGGATACAATCAGAAGATGTCTCTAGTGCCAGGTGCATGGGGTAGTCTTACACCAACCTCTGAATGTGCTACACCCAACCATTGCCTCGTGGCCATTCGAGTGTTGGGGGCACGGACATAATAGGACTGATTGGCCCTCCATCCTTCAAGGGACATAGATTTATACTTACCTCTACAGATTATATCTCCAAATGAACAGAGGCAGTGCTATTACGAGAGGTCACAACACAACACATCCTTCAAATTATCAAAAGGTAAGTCGTCTACCATTTCAGAGTACCGTGAAGAATAATTTTCCACAATGGGACAGTCTTTAAAATCACCAAAATCAACAATTTCATCAAACGACCCGGGATAGATTGGAGATACTCTACAATTTACTATCGCAGAGCAAATGGCCTGACTTAAGCCTTCAATAAGATGTTGGTACAGATTTTAAAGAAAGCACTAGATGAAAACAGAATAGATTGGAAAAACAAATTATTAGAAGCTTTGCGGGCCTACTGGACGACGTTTAGGACTACCACTCAATGCACACCCTACATGCTTGTGTACGGGTTCGAGGCCGTACTACTGTTAGAAGTTTAGACACTGTCTCTCAGAGTTGCTATCACCAACCAGCTTACAACAGAAGAAAGTGCAAAACTCAGGCTTGAAGAACTAGAGAGTCTTGAGGGAAAATGACTAGAAGCATAACAATAGTTGGAGCTTTATCAAGCGAAGATGGTACAAGCTCATGACAAATTGGTCCGCCCAAGGACATTCAAAGTTGGTGACCTTATCCTCGTGCTCAAAAGACTCATTCTTGCATGCCGCAAGATAGATGGAAAATTCAAGGCAACTTGGGAGGGACCATTTGTCGCAGAAAAGGTCTACGCAAGAGGAGCCTATCAACTATCAGATTTTTGTGGTGAACGACTCATGCTGCCGATCAATGGACGATACTTGAAGACATACTATGCAACCTGACATTGCTTGACATCACTTGATTTGAAAATTTGAAATTTAAATTGTTCTGGGGCTATCTATCTGGCCAAATGTATGTGACCGGGTCCAAAATTTTGTAATAAAATTAACCTCAGCATAATGAAAATTTTTGAAATTGCACATTTTAATTTTCTCTTTTAAACTTGATACTCTACTAAATTAAACGAATTATATACATACATAAATGGTTTTCTCACAAACATAAACTAAAAATTTTCTTTAATAAATACTTTATTTTGTTCTTGTTCACGCTATGTTTCAGCTTACTGATATTTTTCCTATCGTCTGCAGAGAAATGTCAGGCCAGAGGCTGATCTTTGCTTTTAAAGATGGCTGGAACCTTGCACTCAACAAGGAAAGGGCACCGAAAGGAGGTACCATAGACTTTGACATGGAATTTAATCAAGTTGACATGGACTATGACGGTCCCATGATGGACATGGTTAACTGTCAAGAAAAGGAAGGGCTACCATTGCTGCTAAGGTTTGGCACCAGAGATAGTTCCTAACTGAAGGGAAAAAATGTGATAGTATAGCAAAACCTGATGGAGGGAACCATTTGTGTACCATCTATGATAGCTAAGCTGACTGGAGGCGTAGACGTTACCAATGATGAAAGAGTTCCAGATGCGCCGCTACGGAGAACTCAACGTAGAAACGCTAACCGCCGAAAGCATAGGGCTTTCCTACTTGAAGAGAGGAGACTCCAGAAAGAGGCAGAAAACTTGCTCACCCTTATCCCTGAGGGGAATATCTATGATCTGGGCATGAGAGAGACCTATTCTAGCCTGCCTGCTACAGACGATAAGCCCAGATTTATTACAGAGCCATAAATACTACCAGCTTCAGACGTTCTTTGTATGGGTTGCCCGACTTGCAACGTCAAGATACCTGCACGTACGTCAGATGCAGGGGCATTCGTGGAGTGCCCAGACTGCAATGTCCTCCACCTGGAGTGCAACAGTAGTTTAGAGGAATACATATCCTCTAATTAAGGATTTCAGGCTGCTGATTACCTGATGGATGCAGAATCATATGTCCTATTGGGTACATAGCCATATATCCCATCGGACGCAGAGTCATACATTCCACTGCAGACACAAACAACACCCTGTATTCCCATCGACATTGAAATGAGGGAATATTCCCGACAGCCATCGATCATCAGTATGGAATAATTCTACAAGATGAGTAAGGTAAGCAAAAGGGGTTTTGAATTCTAGGAAGAAGTACAAGGAAGGTTCATCAACATATTAGAAGGATTGGAGCTATATGCCAAGGTGTTCTCCGAGAGCGATGAACAAAATATTCTTGATTGCTTTTTTAATTTAAGAGACAAGGGTCGAGTAGGCCTACTGATAGAAAGAACCTATTCCGAGCCAAGAAAGTGGATGCGAGGAAAGGGCAAGTTCACCATACAATGTGGCTGCTGTTACAACTTCATTAACGATAGAGAAGGAAATCGTCCTAGGATTCTGAGATAAGATTAGGTGGATGCGCTACCCCCTATGATAAAGTGGATGATTAAAAGAATGGTCTGATGGAGCATACTGCTAGCTGACTGTATTCCCAACAACTGTATTATCAACATATATGATGAAGGAGACTACATAGTTCTGCACATTGACCATCATGAGTTTGTGAAGCCTTTATGCACGGTCTCATTCATGAGCAAGAGAAACATCCTATTTGGAAAAGAAATAGATATCATTGGCCCTAAAGAATTCAGAGGAGCCGTGGAAATTCTACTACCTATTGGTTCAGTGCTAGTTCTTAAAGGAAACGGAGCAAGACGTCGCCAAAAACTGCATTCTAGAGGTGTGACACTATAGGGTGTTTGTAACTTTCCGAAGAATGGACGACAAAGAAATGCCATACAAATTCTGACCGGACCCAGAATTGGAAGAGCTACTACCGTATGAGCTATGAGAGGCTTGCACTTATAAGCACATGCAAAGGGAACTTCTGTCCTGAAGCGTGGCTTAGAAGGTCATCTCGATCAGAAGCTTGCCTCACCAGAGACAGACACTTAGAGGATTCCTTTTTACTGCATTCTCATCGTAGTAGACATGATATGCATTAGACATGCTCAGCCTATGATATGTATTTGGCATGGGATATTTTTGGATGTACTTTGGTGCAGTCAGCATAATTGTACTTTTTGAGGCCTTGGTCTACGCTCAATCTGTAACATTTATTGGAGGAGATGAATGAAATCTTTTTCAGAATTTTGTTTTTTTGCTCAATTGCTCATTTTAGTGTGATGGATAAAAGCCATGAACCATATGTTGGTTTGAGATTACAATGAAAAAAGAATAAAACAACAAAAATTGGATGATAATAAATAAATATAATAAAAAAACTTTTTTTTAAAAAAAAAATCAATGAGCCAAAGAAAATAAAAATTTTTAAAAAACATATTTTGAAAACTAAACATGATAAAAACAATAGGAAATGAAAATAAATCTAATGAGCTGTTTCTCTCGATTTTGAGGTCTCTTGCTCTTTGCTCGTGCAGCACGATCATCCTTGTCTGCACTAAATCTCACAAAATTTCACATATCTTCCTCAACTATGTCAACATTTTCACATAACACATATCTATGATTTGAACACCATAAAATCTTTGTAAATTTCAATTCTCGTTTTGGAATTAGTCCCTAACTTTTGATTCCCTCACTTTGAGGTCGGTCCTTAACTTAGGATTCTCTTTCTGAGATTTGATCCTTAAATTTTGATTCTCTTTTCAAAATCAGTTCTTAACTTCTGATTCCTTCGCTTTGAGGTCGGTCCCTAACTTCTGATCCTCTTTTTGAGATTTGATCCTTAAATTTCAATTCTCATTTTAGAATCAGGCCCTAACTTTTGATTCCCTCACTTTGAGGTTGGTCCCTAACTTTCGATCCTCTTTTTGAGATTTGATCCTTAAATTTCAATTCTCATTTTGAAATCAGTACCTAACTTCTTATTCCCTCGCTTTGAGGTTGGCCCCTAACTTTCGATCCTCTTTTTGAGATTTGATCCTTAAATTTCAATTCTAATTTTGGAATCTGTCCCTGACTTCTGATTCCCTCGCTTTGAGGTCGGTCCTGAACTTCCTTTTCAAGATTTGATCCTTAAATTTCAATTTTCATTTTGGAATCAATCCGTAACTTCTGATTCCCTCACTTTGAGGTTGGTTCCTAAATTCCGATCCTCTTTTTAAGATTTGATCCTTAAATCTCAATTCTCATTTTGGAATCAATCCCCAACTTCTGATTCCCTCGCTTTGAGGTCGTTCTTTAACTTCCAATCCTCTTTTTGAGATTTGATCCTTAAATCTCAATTCTCTTTTCAGAATCAGTACCTATCTAATGATTCCCTCATTTTGAGGTCGGTCCATAACTTCTGATCCTCATTTTGAGTTTGATACTTAAATTTCAATTCTCATTTCGGGATCAGTTCCTAAATTCGAGTTCCCTTCTTTCGAGGTCGATACCTAAATTCTGTCTCTCTTTTTGGAATCGATACCTAAATTTCAATTCCCACCCTAGGGTCAGCACTTACATACTAATTCTCATTATCTATAAATACCTGAAACTTGATAACTCTAACCCACTCTCCAGTTCCCAGCGAGAGTTCATAATTCTCGACTTCGATCAAATATTCACTTGCTAATTACCCAACAGAAACAAATAGCACACAAAATTCTACACCTCCATCTAAGTCTATTGACTTAGGAGTCAGTGTTGGTTTTGTTGATCTCGTCGGTCAATGCTAAACACGCGGTGTGCTTGCCCAGTACACCACATTGACCTCACTTTTGGTCGAGGTTTAGTTTTTCCACTTTAGTTGCCTATGGTATAGCCATAGGACTTTCTTGTTGATTATTCTTAGAAAACTAGAAAAGGAACCCTTATCATTAGAAATTCTACACTCCTCCTTGCTCAACTTGGAGTTCCACATTTTGGTCATAACTTTTAGCACTTAGTAGGTGGGGTCAATATAGGGTAGCTCAACGTGAGTTCCCATAAAACTTCTTGCCCTTAGGGTTGACCTTGGGTGTTGGAGCTAAGGCACTCACTTTCACTCACTCTCACTCACAATCCCTCATAACCCTAAACCCAATGTTTATTGACTTTGATCCCTTTATCCTTTGGGAGACTCATGTAGATGGTCCCCTAAACCCACTAGCCCTAGGCTAGGGTTTAGCTAAGACCAGTACATAAAGGACCCAAATCGGGATTCCATTGGTCCATAGCTCATGAAGGGTGGTTGATACCCTAATCATACCAAAATACCCAATTTGACTTTTCACCCCTAAACCTACCCAAATTACCTAAACACCCCTGAATACCAAATTTGGTCAAAATCCTCAAATTCACCCAAAATATCCAAACTTGTTCCAAAATCATTTCAAACCTTTTCACAATACCTAAATTGCCCAAAATTAACAAAATTACCAAAATACCCCAAAATCGCCAAAATTACAAAAAATAACCTTGACACCCCAAACTTTTCCAAAACATCCAAAATCACTTCAAATATCTCCAAAACCAACTTGGACCCTTCAATTGAGCCCAATTTAGCTAATTTGTCCATTTTGATCAAACCCCCAAATTGCCTTTAAAGGCCCAATTTCCCCAAATTCACCTCAAATGTCCATCAATTCGGAACTAATTTTCTTCAATATCAATCCTAAAATTAAATTCACCCTTTATATGAGCAATTTAAACCAAATCTAAGCTTAATTGGCCCATGCTTTGAGCCTAATTTTGATCTAAGTCAAACCCCAATTTTGGCTAGTTGATTTAATCCCACCAAATTGAGCCCTATAACCTACTCAATTTGCCACAATTTATGTTAAAAACTCTTCATAACAATCCTACACATCAAACTTGACCTTAAATTAGCCTTGGTGAGGCCTTAATTTCATTTAATTTTGACCCAAGTCCAAAAATTCCCAAATTTGCCCCAAATTGGCTATGTCTCCAAATTTCACCAAATTGAATGCCTTGGCCCCAAAATTGGCACCCAATTTATGTTAAGAACTCTTCATGACATTATTATTGACCATTTTCAACAATAAATTTGAACTTAGCCCAAGCTTAGCCCAATCTAGACTCAGTCTAGCCCAAAATGCCCAAAATTACCAAATTTTAAAATTCTTCAAATTGAACCCCCAATTGAACTCAAAATCATTTCAATCCTTCCCCTAAAATCTTCATTACAATCATTTACACAATTTTGATTAATTAATTGGGCTTAAAATCATAGTTAGCCTAACCAAAACCCAATCATTAGCCATTTTGACCCACATGGACCCCTTCACCAAAAATTAACCTAATCAAGCCAAATTGACCAACCAAAGACCACCACAGCCACTAAGCCATTCCTCTAAATGAAGCTAAACCATGAAAAATCCACCAAAGCAAGCTATGGAACAATGATCCCTAAATTATGGGATTCATACCCATTTTTGGGTCTTAAACCAAATATCTGTTCCATGATGACTAACCCATGGGGATAAACCATAATTAAGTCTCCCCCTGACTAATCTGACCTCCTGAACACCTCCCTTAGCCTTGGAGGCTGGTCTAGTCCCCAGAAAACCATAAAACCAAGAGCCACCACCTTTAAATCAAGGCCATCCTTAACCTTACAAGCGAGCTCACCCCAATTAAACTTTAGAGCCTCTTAGCCTACCACTTAAGCAAGCTTTTGCACCCATGACCAGGCCCTCACCTCCCCTCTCTGACCATGGCTATAAAATGGCCCCTTCATTGCCAAGAGAGAGGTGCTGAAATTTTCTCAAGGAGACCACTCTAAATTGCTCTCATAGCCTCTTTAAGACCTCCTCAGTGCAACCCAACCACTTCCTTGCCCTAATTCCCCTTGCTAGAGTTCAAATTTCTAGCTCAAATCCTTGATAGAGATAGGATATAACTCTCCACACCTTGATAGTTCACAAAAATTAAATTAAATTCACCCACACTTTCACCACAGTGAAAGAAGAAAAAGCCCCATCAAACCCCCCTCATAGAGAGCATCTACACTAGACTTTGATCAACACCAAAATTTAGCTTTGATAAAATTTAGGTTTAGACCTTTCACCATGACCAGAGGCTTAATCCCTAGCATCATGGCACCTCCACGAACGTTCCAAACACCTCTGATTGAAGCTTCCCTTCTCGTAGCAAAGGTATTGAACTTCCCATGTTCTCGAGCCTATTTTGATTATCCATGTGATTAGGGTTAGTTTAATGGTATTTTTACCATATGAATATGTTCTTCACAATTAAATGAGTCCATAGGATCAAACCTGAGGTCATTTGGTTGAGAAATGAGGGAGATCTTAAGGTTTTAGGGTTAATGGTTACGGGCTCACACTATTATAAGATGATGACCCACAGTCATTGGATCTCGTATGTATCAAATGGAGGGCTCTGATTGCATTGGATGAGAGTGTGGTTCATAAAGCGTGGCTGACTTAGATGGCAGCGCCAAATCGAAGGATGCCGTGTGGAGCTTCGGAGATGTCAAGGATGATGTGGCGTGATACGCCTAAAAATGTACTTTTTTCATGCTATATTTTATGATGATATTGCACTTTAAAGGTATGTTTTTTTGTTTTTTTGGTTGTAGATACATCAAATTGAAGAAATTGGAGTGATTGGAGCAAAAGGAACATAAATGGACCAAAAAAGAGCAAACCGGAGCAAATCGGGCCGAATCGAGGAATACCAGAGCTATGAGGACCAAAACTAGACACTTAATTACTTATGCCCGGTGCTTAAGAGCCAAAAAAGGCACTTAGGCACCACCAAACAGAGAGGAGGGCACCTAAGCGCCCAAGAATCGGTGCTTAGGCGCCAGTGATGTTTTTTAGCATAACTTCTTCTTTATACGTCAGATTTGGATGATTTTTGGAGCGATATTTCGTGCATCTGTTGGGGAATTCATTGGAATTGATAAAATGGAGTTTATAGAAGCATTTGGGGTTTTGAAAAGGATTTTTGAAGAGGCACTTCAAGTATTATTTGGAAAATTCATTGAATTTGGACAATTTTGAAGAGACACTTAAGAAACTCTTGGGAAACTATAAGTAAGGCTTGGAAATATTTTTAAAAACTCTCTTAAAAATCTATTGGACTTTAGAATTAATTATAAAGGGAGAAGATGACTTAAATAAGAAGAATAAGGCTTGAGCGTGAGTACTAAGTGGAGCGACAAGGTGAGAGAGAAAGAGAGAGAGTGAGAGATTTCTTCTTTTCTTTTCACTTTGTTCTTGAAGAGGATGGTAAGGAGATTGCTTTTTATATACAAGGAGAGTTTAATTTCCATGAGAGATAAGTATTTTCATTATATGTTGATTTGAATTTAGTACTTTTTCTGTATGGTTTCAAAGACTTGTGCAATGAAAATGTTTCACCATGTGTAGTGAGTAGTTTTCTTTAGTCTTTCTTCTTGTAATGAATAAGTATGCATGTGTAGTATATATAATTAAGTAGAGTGACAATATATTGTGATGATTTTACTTTTTTCTTCATTTACATGTAAAATTGATCAACTTGCATGTTAAAATTTGTTGTGAGAACATGTAAGATCCGGGTTGGTATTGTCTCAATCAATTGTGGTATAATCACATGAGATTGTATGGATGAGAATGTACTCCATATGGTTAAGTGAAAATAAGTTGGAAATAATATTTAATGGGTGTAGAATTAGAGAACTTTAGAGTGACAAGCTAAAGCCTTCTAATTTGGTCTATTGTTTTAGGTTTTGATGCGAGATGTTAGCCTCCAGATGGAGGGATAAGAGGGAACTCTAGAGTGAGAGCTAGTATCTTCCCTGCCTAGCTCGTCTTTAGAATTTTTCAAACTTCAGATTAACCAATGTTCTTTATAGCATCTCTAGTAAGGGTAAAGAATATAATTTCTCCTATTTGTCACAATCTCTCTTGCTACTTCTTTTACTTTTACTCATGTCACTAATTTCATTACATGAGGAAGAGTACTATTAGTATATTAAACCCCAAATTCTGATTTTCACTAAGTCTTTTAGTTTAGCAGAAGTAGAATTTTAGTGATAATTATAGGATATAATCAAAACCAAAACTTTATCAACCTTCCAAGCTAGGGCATGTTATTCTAAACTAGAACTTCTCTAGAAAGCCGCTGTGATTAACCTCGATCTCCATGTGATCGATATTCAGGGCTCAATCAGAAAGCCCTATATTACTTGATAACGATATGTATACTTGCGTAGAATCCCTACAAATATAATTGAAATCTTACTTTACTTGGGATCAAATTTTTGGTGCCATTATCGGGGATTAAAATCTTCAATTAGTGGTGTCAACTTTATAAATCCTTACATATACAAAATATCGAGATCAAGTTTTTGGCTCCGTTGCTGGGGATCACAACGGTTGACCTTGACATTTAGGAAAATTTTAGTTGAAGTATTTAGGCTTAGACTTAGAAAACTGTATTGTCGTAAAAACTATTTTTTGTGTGAAAAGTGACTTTTGTATGAAAAAGTGGTGTGAAAAATCTGTTTATGAGAAAAACAAGGTGTTTGTGAAAATATTTTGTTGTGTTGATAATATTTTTTGTTTTATATGTTTAATTATTAATGCATTATTTGTTATGTTGCGTATGTAAAATAAAGGATATGTAAGACTTGTACCTTTTGATCTTGAGTTAGAAAATAAGAAAAAAAATCAAAAAATAGAAAGGACTAGAAAAACTAAAAATGGAAATAGAAAACATTCAAAATAATAACTTGAAAAATCATCGTAAATCATTGATGGATTACGTAAGTCCTACGACAGATGAAATTCACTCAAGTATACAAGCCCATGTCAAAGAAGCTGGCTCATTTGAAATTAATCCAACAATTATCGAACTAGTGCAGAACAACCAGTTTGGGGGAACTCCTTCAGAGGATCCATATTTAGACTTATCAAGTTTTCTAGAACTTTGTGCTATATTTCATTATAACGGCATGTCAGGTGATGCTGTTAGACTAAGGTTTTTTCCTTTCTCACTAAGGGATAAGGCTAAATTGTGGTTATACCCATTAACACATGGCTCTATTAAAAATTGGGAGGAGTAAACTCAGAAATTCCTAACTAAGTATTTTCCACCTTCAAGAACTATTGAACTTAGAAACAATATTATCTCATTTTGTCAGTATAAAGGGGAATCAATATACGAAGCATGGGAAAGATTTAAGAAACTCTTAAGGAAGTTTCCACACCATGCTCTGCCTGATTGGTTAATCATTCAAACTTCTTAATTTCATTGTAGGATCCCTTAAGTCTATAATTGATGTTTCCACTGGTGGATTATTAATGTCAAAACCAATTGATGAAGCATATGCGTTAATTGAAGAAATAACTACAAATGAATTTCAATGGCCCTCTACAAGGGTAAATCCTAAAAATGAAGCCAGTGTTCATGATATAGATGCGATTGCAATTCTTGCAGCTCAGGTTGCTACAATATCAAGGAAGTTGGACCAGTTTTGGAATGAACAAGCCTCAATTTACTCCAATAAGTGAGGAAAGTTCATTAGGGCATACGATTGATTCTAACTTATTAGATGAGACTTTAAATACCATAAACAACCCGTATTCTAACTTTTACAACTCAGGTTGGAAGAACCATCCTAATTATAACTAGTATCATATTACTGATGGTGGAAACCAACAATGGAAAAATAATCATACAATTCTTAATGGAAGTTGAAATAATCAGAGGAACATAAACTATAGACCTTCATATCCACTGAAATCTAATAATGATCAATAATTTGAGGATAAGATGTCTATAAAAAAGAGGTATTGCAAATGGGAAACCAGTTGCAAAGTCAAAATACTGTGATTTGAAACATAGAGAATTAACTGAGATAAATTGTTAATTCACTTAGCAATACACCCCAAGGAAAACATCCTAGCAACACTAAGATCAACCCTAAAGAGAACTATGATGAACAAATAGACGCTATCCAATTAAGAATTGGAAGAGAGATAGAAAAGAGAAAGAAGTTGTGAGAAAATAAAGGAAACTAAAAGACCTAAAGAACATGTTTCTAAGAAACTGGAAAAATTAATATCTCCAACTAAAATCAATTTAGAAAGACCACCATCTCCATTTCCTCAAAGACTTAGATAGTATGATTTGGATAAACAATTTTAAAAGTTCATGGAACTACTTAAGAAGTTAACGATAAATATTTCTTTCACTGAAGCTTTGGAATAGATGCCAAGATATGCAAAATTTATGAAGGAGATATTAAATAAGAAAAGGAAATTTGGGGATTACGAGATAGTTGCACTAAGTGAGGAGTGCAGCGCTATATTTTAGAAAAAGCTTCCTAAAAAACTTAAAGAACCTTGTAGCTTAACAATTCCTTGTCTATTTGGAGAAAGATTATGTGGAAAAGCAATATGAGACTTAGGATCGAGCATTAATGTGATGCCTCTATCAATATTTAAAAGGTTAGGTTTAGCTGATATTTCTCCCACTACTGTAACCCTTCAATTAACTAATCGATCTATTATTTATCCCAAAGGGGTTATAGAAGATGTGCTTGTTAAAGTGGATAAATTTATCTTGCTTGTGGACTTTATTGTATTAGATATGGAGGAAGATAAAGAAAATCCAATTGTTTTGAGGAGACCTTTCCTTGTTACTGGACAAGCTATGATAGATGTACAAAAAAGAGAGTTAACTATAAATGTTAGTGACCATGAAACCACTTTCAATGTTTTAAAGGCTATGAAGTATCCGACTAAGAGAAAAAAATGATGATTGTTTTTGGGTTGATGAAATTAGTGATCTAAGTAAAGACCATTTTCAAGAAAGTTTTGAGAGTAAGTTAACAGATGAGATCGAAATGAACTTTCATGATGAGTTGAAAACATTGTTTAAAGAAAACTCTATGTATGTTCAGAAGAGGTGCAAAATGATGGACATTACTGAAAATAATAAACTTTTAATTCCTTCTGTTGAAAAATTTCATGAACTTCAGATGAATGTACCCTATATAATTTTAAAGCCTACCTATCTAAAGAATTCATCAACACCACCAGTCTTTATATCTTCAATCATAAGAAGAACTTGAATTGAATGATGAAATCAATAAAAGATCTCCTAAAAAAGAGTTATTCAAAATCACTGAATAGCATATTCCATGATATACAAAAAAAATGAAAGAGATTCTGATGCAGGGCAACCAGAGTAAACATTGGATACATCGATTCATCAATGTTAGACCAAGCGCTTCGTGGGAGGCAACCCATGGTTATCTTTGTCATCTGTTTAGTGTGATTGTTGTTATGTTGGATTAGATATTAGTAAGATGTTGGACTTTGATCCGTGTTTGATATGTAAGAGTGGATTAGATTAATTTTGTGAGATAATTCCTTCGTCATGACTAGACTTGTATATGATTTCTGGTAGTAGCAAATTGACGAGTTTGTTACGACTTACTTCTTAAACGGAGCTGAGCATTACCTTGAAGAATGTAGAGTTTGGATTTGGACCACTCCATTTAAACTTTATTACTTCCTTTATCTGACTTTGTCTTCACTGATTAAGGTCATGAACTTACTTAGTGAACAACATCTGGATGAACTGCACTATTTTTATATACCAGAGTGTGTATACCTTAGACATAGAGTAACCCTGAAATTGACAACATATGAGGGAATTCTGGTCCATGGGTGATAATCATATACTATTTTATAATGCACACACATTACTAGTGTAGTTTCTTCCGTTAGAAATTGAAAGTAAGGAGGGGAAATGTGAGTAGAAGGGAGATCAAATTAACCTCAGTTGTTGTTTGTTTATGAATCTGTGAGTCTATGTAGTGGAGGTTGTGTGTCTATGTTCGTGAGTTAAGTTTAATGAGTCATGGGAGATAACAACACTTATCTCAATATTTTGAACTTTTTGGCATTCAAGAATTCCTTTATAAAGTTTAAAATGTGTTCTTGTTTAATCTTTAATTTGTACATGTTCAACTATTTAAAATTCCTTTATAGTGTTATGTCAAGCATGTTTAGGCTAGATTTACTTTCTACTGCAATATTCTACCATGTGTTACTTTTTTATATTTTTGTAGGATGTGTAGTAAATTGTAAAAGTGATCTTTTCATGCTGCATATTTTTGTACTTCAATGTTACACATGTTTGAGCTTAAGTTTGGAGAGAAAAGAAAAATGTTTCGAATTTAAATCTTACTTATTTTCAAAAGTACTACAAATAAATTTGTATTTTATTTCTAATGATTATTGTTATGGGAAGTCATCTTAAGGATGTTAAAACTATAAGTATAGAAATGTAGTAGGAAAATTTAGTTGATATTTTTGGTGAAAAGGGTGAACCTTGAGATAAAGATATTTATTGGAGAGCTTGGGAAAATGAATAACTATCTTTAGTAGGGAAAATTATATTTTTTGAGAAACTAAGGATTTTTAGAATTTTTATTTTCAAACATTTAAGGCTCTATTAGAAAGTATTTTAAAAAATATATACATCTTTTCAATTGAAAGAAAATTAATAAGTTTTAACTTTAGACGAGAATAGTGGAATTCAAAATTATTTAAATACTTCTCCAGATATAGTAATCCTCATATAAATAAAGATAAAAAAATAATGGATCAAAAAGATCCTAACAAGAAACAGAAAATGCAAAAAAAAAAGAAAAGAAAAAAATGAAGAATAAAGTGAGGAGAAGCTTGAGGAGAGGTTCTAATAAAAAATTAGTTTCACTTAAGTCTTTCTAGAGTAATGAACTTAAAACAATCCTAAGCTTTTTTTTTATACTTATATTAGTGAAATTTATTTTTAAGAGAGTTCTTAAGTCTAGAAAATAAAGTTCATAGAATCCAAAGTTTGAAAAATCTGCAAATATTTCTGAATTAGATGGGAAAACAAATTCCTAAGTTTGATGGTAAATGTTTTAGACCTTGGACTGGTTTGATTCACTGGAAGTTCTTCTAATTTAAACTATCATATTTTTAGAAAAAAAAATAGCAATTCTAAAGGATGACCCATTAACTCTAATCTACATAAATCATTTTAAAAATGTAATATTACTTGAGGACAAATAATGTTTAAGTTTGGGAGATTTTGATACGCCTAAAATTGTACTATTTTTCATGCAATATTTTATGATGATATTGCACTTTAACAGTATTTTTTCTTGTAATTTTGGTTTTAGATTCATTAAATTGAAGAATTTGGAGTGATTGGAGCAAAATTAACATGAAAGGACCAAAATGGAGCAAACTAGAGCAAATCGGGTCGAATCGGAAAACACCAAAGCTATGGGGACCGAAACCAGACACTTAAGTACCTATGCCCAATACTTAGGCACCAAAAATGGTGCTAAGGAGCCACCAGATAGAGAGGAGGGCGCCTAAGTGCCCCAGAATTGGTGCTTAGGCGCCAGTGACAGTTTTTAGCATAGCTTCTTCAATATACGTCAAATTTGAACGATTTTTGAAGTGGTGTTTCATGAATCTCTTAGTAAATTCATTGGAATTGATAAAATAGAGTTTATAGAAGGATTTTGGGTGTTTAGAAAGAGTTTTTAAGAGGCACTTCAAGCACTATTTGGAAGATTCATTGAATCTGGACAGTTTTAAAGAGACACTTAAGAAACTCTTGGGAAACTATAAATAAGGCTTGGAAATATTTTTAAAAACTCTCTTGAATATCTCTTGGACTTTATAATTAATTATAAAAGGAGAATAAGACTTAGAAAAGAAGAAGAAGTCTTGGGCGTGAGCCCCAAGTGGGGCTGCAAGGGGAGAGAGAAAGAGAGTGAGAGTGAGAGATTTCTTCTTTTGTTTTCACTTTGTTCCTGGAAAGGATTGTAAGGAGATTGCTTTTTTTATATAAGGAGAGTTTGATTTCTATCAGAGAAAAGTATTTTCATTATATTTTAATTTGAATTTAGTACTTTGTATGTATGGTTTCAAAGACTTGTGCAATGAAAAGTTTTTGTTGTTTCTCTATGTGTAGTGAGTAGTTTTCTTTACTCTTTGTTCTTGTAATGAATTAGTATGCATGTTTAGTATATATAATGAGTAGAGTGAGAATATATTGTGATGATTTTACTTTTTTCTTCATTTAGATGTAAACTTGATCAACTTGCATGCTAAAATATGTTGTGAGAACATGTAAGATCTGGGATGGTATTGTCTCAATCAACTGTGATAGAATCACATGAGATTGTATGGATGAGAATGTAGTCCATATGGCTGAGTATAAATAAATAGAAAAATTGTTTTTAATGGGTGTAGAATTAGAGGACTTTAGAGTGACACGCTAAACCCCCTAATTTGGTCTATTGTTTTAGGTCTTGATGCGAGATGTTCGCCTCCAGGTAGAGGGATAAGAGGGAACTCTAGAGTGAGAGCTAGTATCTTCCCTACCTAGCCCATCTTCAAAATTATTCAAACTTTAGATTAACCAATGTTCTTTATAGTATCTCTAGTAAGGGTAAAGAATATAATTGCTCCTATTTGCCACAATCTCTCTCACTACTTATTTTACTTTTACGCATGTCACTAATTTCATTGCATGAGGAAGCGTACTGTTAATATATTAAACCCCACTTTCTGTTTTTCACTAAGTATTTTAGTTTAGGAGTAGAAGTAGAATTGTAGTAATAATTGTAGGATATAATCAAAATCAAAACTTTATCAACCTTCCAAGCTAGGGCGTGTTATTCTAAACTAAAACTTCTCTTGAAAGCCATTGTAATTAACCTCGATCTCAGTGGGATTGATATTTGGGGCTCAATCAGAAAGCTCTATATTACTTGATAACGATACATATACTTGCATAGAATCCCGTACAAATATAATTGAAATCTTACTTTACTTGGGATCAAGTTTTTGGTGCCATTACCGGGGAATAAAATCTTTAATTAGTGGTGTCAACTTCTTAAATCCTTACATACACAAAATATCAGAATTATGGCGCCGCGCTGGATAAGTTGAAAAATAAGGCTTTATTTTATTTATTTAATACCCAGAACTTTAAAATCCTAGAACACAAAGAAAATTTATTTGGGAAAAATAATCATCTAAATGACTTGATTTTGATTTTCTAATATGATCTAAAATTCAGAGAACTCTCCATAAAAATTTCAAAGAATTTAAAGTTCATTTGATAACTTAACTTGATTTTCTAGGTTAAATGATATTTTTGACGCTAAAATGATTTTTAGTAATTAAAATATAACTGAAGAAATTATAAAAAATTATTTTTGGAAGCTCCTTGTGATTAAGAGAATTTTCTAAAAATAAAATTGTAATTAAAATAAAAACTTCATTTTTTAAGCCTATTTTAATATTTAAATAATTAAAAATTAATAAAAATCACAAAATTGATAAAATTCATGGAAATGTTCTCAATTGTTTCCAAAGCACTTAAGAGCAATTTGAATATTGTTCCTAATTTTTTAAGTGAAGATATTGAATTTTAAAGCTTAAAACATTTTTTTTAAAGGCTAAAAAAGGATTTTCCTTAATTTCTCACAAAAATAATTCTAATAATTCAAAGAAAAATAGAAAAAATATGAAAATTGTTTCTATGGGTTCTTTTACCTCAAAGAGATTTAATAAAAAGGCAAAACTTAATTTTTCACAATTAAAATATTTCATAATTAATTAATACTACATAACTTAAAATAATTATGATAATTCAAATAAAGCTAAAAAAATCATGAAATTTGGTCCAAGTGGTTCTCTAGTCCAAAAGTACCTCTAGTAAAAATTTCAAATGATTAGACTTTTCCTTGGTCAGGTTATTTAATTTTCTTTAAAAAATCCTATTTTTACATATCAATAATTATATAAATTAAATTAAAATTTGAAAAATCACATTTTCTCCTCTAATGTCTTAATTAACCCATGAGTAAAATGGGATGAAAATTTTGGAGTCATTTGAATTAAATTTGATGAATTATGAAGTGATAGAGCATCAGGGGCAAAAGTGTAATTTTGGAAATTTGGCCTTAATTAACACGTATGCTTAATTCAAGAAAGGGAAATGGGCAACCTTTGATATTAATTAACATTATTGGATGATTGAAACACAAGGGATTAATTGGTAGAAACCAATCTCACTTTTTCCAATTAAAGGATAAATTTGAAATTTCCTAGATTACTAAAATTTGAAAGTCTGCCAAATTAAATGATCCTAAACTTAGGGGTATGGTTTTGGGTGTGAATAACTCATTAATTTAATACCCCTATTTGATGTTCAAATGACATTAAAAATTTTTGATAATAAATCATCATCACTTAAAATTCAATTTATTTTTAAAAATTATTAAGACATCCACCAGGATCTTAAGGTCTTACTAGTGACTTAAGCTAAATCAAATTTAATCAAATGAAGACTAGAAAAGTGAATGCAATTAGAAATTGAACACCTTTAAAAAACTACAAGCCCAAATTAAAGCTAAAATTGGCTGAGTGTCTTAATATCATTAACTTACCCCTTTTAAGGGTGTTCACTTATATAATTCTTAAATTAAATGACAAATGATGATTACCCTACTCTTAGGGATGATTGAAACATCAATATTCACTGAGCATTAGAGGTATTTACAGGATGAGTTATTAAGTGACATAATAAGTTTAAATGAGATCATGACTTTCCACCAGGCGGTGAGAGGGAAGCATGGACATGCTTTTTTCTCCCTACCTTTTGGATACCTCGGAGGTCTACTAAACCTAACATGTTTTGCTTAATGAAATCATCATTAGTCAAATTAATAGATGCTCACCAAGATATGATTTAGGATTTTCTTAGGTCACCAGAACCTTATTCTTCTGTTTTACATAAAATGCCCTCAAATGCATTTACGTTTCAGGAGTTGGAATGAGAAGACTCGTCAGATACGCTTTTACAGTTTACAATACTGTCTTTTTCTATACTTTCCACACTGTACTTTTATGCTTACAAAACTTGCATGTTAAACGACGATGCCAACCTCCATGAAAACTAAAGCTATCATGATTACCGTAAAATCAAAACCAAAACTAAAACAAAAATCAACAAAGATAAAATTCACCCACACAACATTCAAAATATAAGAAAACTCAAAATTTAATCACAAACATCACAAAAAAAAATTGCAATTAATTAAGGCATTTCTATTGGATGATCGGGAATCCCTCGGAGGAGGTAACCTACGGTTGCTAACGAAACTTCCCACGGTCTAAATGAAAGTATGGAACTCATTAAGTTGTGTTTAGTAAATTCATTTGGACTAAGTGAATCTAATAGAAAATAATGGTACCTGTGTTGCTCTAATCAACTTTAACATGCCTCCATAAATTTTTAAGGAACTATAGCCATAAGGCCACCTCATTTGACATTATAACCTGACACCTTAGAAAACTTAAACTTGCCACGATGAGGAGCTTGGAGCTAGCATGATGGGCAACACAACCATCTTCAACAGCAAAACCTGTCTTCCCTAGCTAAACCATTCCTTCCTTAGAATGAATCAATCAAGTCGTAGGACTTCGAGATAGTTTGCTTATGCAACATAAATCCTCACCTCATCTTTAGGCCTTTGTACAGCTCAACTGTACAATATAAGCCCTTACTCGTCTTAAGATTCTGAGATTGTCGTTTATCACGACCTAAATCCTCACATCTTTCAAGCTATTTGTGTGATCGTTTCACATGAATGTAAACCTTAAATAATAAAATTGGCAGGATGAAACATTCAAATAATTTCTCTTCTAAACTAAAGCCAAATAATAGGATAGACTAGGAAGTCACCGAGGTTCTCCTCCAGATTTAAGACATCCCCTATCTCTACCTCCTTTGGATTTTACAATAAAATGCTCCAAATTTAAGCCATTCCTATTTCACACCTCTTTGTCCGATTTTGTTGAAAAGTCTTATCCATTTGAACTCCTTGAAGATAATATTTCCTAATTTTTATTGAGAGTTTTCTTAGGTGACTTCGGCTATCTAAGATGTAATTAATTGTAGGGCCTTGCCCTTATAGGAAGCTTGTCCAAACCCATCTTAATATGAACCCTATTTGAATCTTCATCTTAAATAGGGGAACTTGTGGACAAATAAAACAGTTTCGCAGACCAAACAAATGTCATATATTTCTTAGTTTATTTGATCGAGCCTCATCCTCAAATTTCGTGTTTATCCTTTTGGATAGATACAGGGGTTGAGTTATAGTGCTCTGTCATTTAAACTATAAAAAATATGGGGTCAGTTTGATTTCATATTTTTCAAAAACTTATATATATGTAAATTAAAATGTCCTTCCGAAGTGGGCAACAGGATTTTGATTCCGGTGACTGATAGCTTCCAAAGGGCAACTCATTCAACCAAAAATAGTGCCAATAATGCTATCAGAACTAAATTGTCAACTACTAGAAAGACTGTAAAGTAAAGTTAAACTATAACTACCAAACTTTTTTTTTTTATGAAGTTATCGAATATGAGAAAGCATCTTTCCCACTCTAATGAGTTTTTGGTTAAATGAGAGAGATAAATGGTTTTAATTTGTATTGTGCCAAATGGGAGCAACTTTAATTCTCTACCCTTAGTCAAGTGTTATAGAGAATTGTTGGCTAATCTGAAGTTTAGTCTCTAAATCCATGGTTAAGCTGAAAGGATACTGGCTCTCACTCCAGAGCTCCCACTTCCATTCCCCTGAAAGCTAACTCTTGCTTTAGTTCTTAAACACTAAGACCAAATTGAGGATTTAGTCTGTCACCCTAAAATCTCCAATTCTTCCCGCAATAATATATTTCCCTATTTATTTTAAGAAAATCTTAAGCACATTATATAATATAGTGAGTAAATTAAGCTTACTAAAATTATTAAGTGAAGATAATAAAATGCCTAAACCATATATTTTGAAAATCTGCAACATTTTTGAATTAGATAGGAACTCATATTTTTATATTTCTTAACATTAAAAATTTCTAAACTCTAAGTGGGTCTCATTTACTAATATTTTTTTTCTAAATTGGACAACTATATTTATACATCAAAATTTTGGTAACTCCTAAAGAAACTCATATGCATTATCTACTTATGTTGGGTTTTAAGGATTGAAAAGTAACTTGAGGACAAGTAACATCTTAGTTTGGGGGATTTTCATACACCTTAAATATATAGTATTTTATACACATTTTTATGCATATTTTTGAGATATTGCACTTTAATGAAATGTATTTGTGTGTTTTTCTTGCAGGTACAATCAAATAGATGAAAAATGCTAAAAGGAGTTAAAAAGGGTTAAATTTGGAGAAAAATGAAGAAAGGTGCAAAAATGAACTGGGGCGCCTAAGCGCCAGAGGCTCCGTGCCTAAGCGCTAGGTACCCCGCGCTTAAGCGCCAGAAATAGTTACTTGATGAATTATTTAATTTGAGCAGATTTTTGAAGAAGTGTTTGAAGCAAACCATGATAAAGACATGAGAAATAGCCCATGGACATGAAATTCATTCAATTGGCTTCTGAGGAGGCAACTTCTAGAAGATTCATTGAATAGAGACACCTTTTTGAAGAGACACTAAGTCACCTTTTGGATTTTTATTAAAGAAGGCTTGGATCATCAAAGCCAGCTGCTAGAGGCTAGCCATCTATCAAACTTTACAGCCGCCGCTAGCCACCTTTACTTTATTTTATTTTATTTTGAGTGTTAGTTTTTATTGTGAGAGAAGGAAGAGAATACAAAGGAACTTCAAGACATTTGGTGGAGATAATTTGAGATAAGTGTTTATCTTTATGTCTACACTTGGTTTTAATTTAAATTTCTTATTTGTGTGTATGATTTCTACTTTTAAACTTATGTGTGGTTGTGTTTTCTCCATGAATTCTGAGTATTTTTCTTAATCTTTTTCCTTAAAATGATAAGTGACTAAGTATTTAAAGGAGTTGTGTGAAGTATTAGACTTCAATGTTAGAAGAACTTGTGATGATTTGAAACATTGAACTTCATTTACTTCTTGATTTGGCCAATTAAGATGTTAATACCTATTATGAAAACATGTAAGATTCGAGGTGGTATTGTCTTAGTCAACAAATGGTTGGAATCACATATTGATTTCATGAATGAGAATTTAGTTCATGGGGTTAAGTGCAAATTAATAGGAAAATATATTTTGAAGGGTGTAGAACTAGAGAATTTTAGAGTGACAGGCTAAAGCCCTCAATTTGATTTATAGTTTTAGGTTTTGATACGAGATGTTAGATCTTAGGTGGAGGGAGAAGAGGGAACTCTAGAGTGAGAGCTAGTATCTTCCCTGCCTAGCTGGTCTTTAAGACTATTCAAATTATAGATTAACCAATGTTCGTTATAACATCTCTAATAAGGGTAAAGAATATTATTGCTCCTATTTAACACAGCACATTTAGCATACTTCCACAACAGAATTTCTATATTTATCAGTAATTCATAATAAGAAAAAAGATATTTTATTAATATCACTTTCATCTAGTAAGTATTTTAGTTAAGTTAATTAATTGCTTATTTTATTTTCAATTATAAAAAATTACAAAAAGAATGAAACTTCAGTCCTATTTTAGCATCCTAAGTTTAAGTAAGAATATATTGCTAAGTAAAATTTTTTTATCAAAAATTAGTCCTCACTGTGGAATCGATATCCAAGACTTAATCAGAATGTTCTATATTGCTTGATAACGATATGTATATTTGCGTAGTATCCCATATTGAAATATTATAATTGTATTCTTATTTACTTCATAGTGAAAGATTTAGCTAGCTTTTACTTTGGATCAAGTTTTTAGCTCTATTGCAAATTAAGAATAATTATTAAGGAAATTAATCATATAATCACATACATCACTTTTTAAATCTATATATATAGAAATTTGGGATCACTTACGTGCCAGTTAAATAAAGAGAACCACGCCTAAGCGCCCGGCACCCTATGCTTAAGTGCTAGAAATAGTTACTTGATGATTCATTGAATTTGGATGAATTTTTGAAGAGGTATTTGAAGCTCCCTTGGTGAAAACATGGGAAATAGTTAATGGGATGAAAATTGATTTATTTGGCTTTTGAAATGAGGCAACCTCTAGAAGATTCATTGAATGTGGACACATTTTGAAGAGACACCTTGACACCTTTTGGAAAAATAAAAAAGAAGACTTGGATTGAAGAAATCATCATCATCCACAAGATCCATCTAGAGAAAACCACCACATGCCGCCATCGCCGCCTACTTTGTCATTTATTTTAAGTTGTAGTTTGTATTGTAAGTGAAGGAAAAGATTTAAAGGACCTTCAAGACTTTAGTGGAGAGGATTTTGAGATAAGTTTTTATCTTTGTGATTACATATGTTTTAATTTAGACTTCTTATTTGTGTGTATGATTTCTACTTTTAAACTCAAGTGTGAGTGTGTTTTCTCTAAGAATTCTAAGTAGTTTTGTTTATCAAATGATAAGTGATTAAGTATTGGATGGAAGTTGTGTGAAGTATTAATCTTTAATGTTGGAAGAATTTAAGATGATTTTAAACATAGTACTTTATTTACTTCTTGATTTGACCAATTAAAATGTTAATATCTGTTGTGAGAACATGTAAGATCTGAGATGATATTGTCTAGGTCTACAAATGATAAGAATCACATGAGACTGTATGGATGAGAATGTAATTCATATGATTGAGTGCAAGAAAATAGGGGAAAAAAATTTAAAGGGTGTAGAATTAGATGGCCTTAGAGTGATAAACTAAAGCCCCCAATTTGATTTATTATTTTAGGTTTCGATACGAGATGTTAGCCCCCAGGTGAGGGTGAAGATGGAACTTTAGAATGAGAGCTAGTATATTCCTTACCTAACCCATCTTCAAGACTATTCAAACTTTAAATTAGCCAATGTTCTTTATAGCATCTCTAGTAAAGGTAAACAAAATTATTGCTGTTATTTGGCATAACACAATTTGAATACTTCCACAAAATAATTCCTATACTTGTTACTAATTCATGATAAGAAAAATTATATTTTATTTATATTTTCTTCATCTTACAAATATTTAGTTAAATTTAGATAGTTGGTTGACAACAACTTTATATATGATTAAAATTATAAGTATTTAATACTGCTGCTAAAAGATTTAATTCCTCAGCAACTGTACCAAAAACTTAATAATAGTTATATATTTGATAAATATGTATGTATAAAATATTCAATAATTATAAAGTCACACTTATCAACACAAGTATACGTATCGCTCAAGCAATATAGGGCTCTAATGGAGTCCAAGATATCGATCCCACAGGGAGTAAAATTAGAACTATGAACTAAGATTTTAGGAAAGCGATACTTAATCGCAACAATGGAATTCAATTTGCTTATCTGTCACTAATAGGCAATTGAAAGAAATATGTAATTTAATAACTCTTAAATAACTAATTATACTAATGAAGGTTATAATATGAAGTTCAATATATTAAGAAAGCATCCTTCTCCTTGTCAAGAAATTATAGTGAATAGATAAAGTGAATCAGTTCAAATTGTATTGTGCTAAATAGGAGCATACCTATTCTTTACTCTTTGGTCCAGACATAAAGAACATTGACTAATCCTACAATTGTTTACTGAATCTGCGACTAGGCTGGGAGGATACCGGCTCTCACTTTGGAGGTCCCACGTTCCCCTTGCCTGAGGGCTAACATCTACACTTCAGCAANAAGAGAGTATATATATATATATATAAGCCATTACATAGAATGAAGGTAAGGCATAGGTAAATTATCACCATGAAAAAGAAAAGCAAGCTGTGCTGGAAGGATCCTTCCCATAGAAACCAGTTCAGTATTCCTTCCCAGGGATGCCAAACAGTGAGCTGGGCTATTACCTTCGCTAAGAATCTGTTGAATTTTCACCTCACCATTGTTAAAAAGGACTTTAATCTTGTTCAAACACCTGAGAGTATGCCAAGGTGGAGCTTCTTGTTGAAGTATCCTTATACAAGTGTTAGAGTCAGATTCCACAATTAACTTTTTGATGTTACAACGAGAAGCAAGCTTTATGGCCCAAAAAATTGCTATCATCTCAGTTTCTAGGGCATCCTCAGCCCATGATGGGGATGAAAATTATAGGATACAATGCCCTTGGGAGTTTTTGAAAACTCCTCCAACACCAGAAGTCTCCTTAGTGAAACTCCCATCAGTATTGACCTTGAGCCAACTAGCAGGAAGGGGGATCCAGAAGACCAAAGTAGGCTTACAAGTTGGCTTGATATTCATATTAGGCACCCAATTGATGAAGATATTGGGGAACTTTTGGTATTTAACAATTTTCTGCATATTGGAAGTACAATTAAACACAACAAACTTAACCATGTGTTTAGTGTTATCAAACTTGGCTTGATTCTTGCACATCCAGATGAACCAGACAATAATACAAGGAATGACTATCAGATTAACTTTTTGCCAGTCCTCCCAACATCTCAGAAATTTATCCCAGCTGACTTTCATAGTATTAATATTGAGATGGTTCAGCAACTCAGACCAAAATCTTTGAGAAAAATCGCATGAGAAAAGTAAATTATCCAAGCTTTCTTCTTCTGCCTTAAACATATAGCAGCAGGATGTCCCCCTTAGCCCTTTCAATTTTAAGATATCATCAATAGGTAGCAAAGACTGCCATAACCTCCAGCAGAAAAATGACATAGAAGGTGTTAACCACCTACCCAAATAATTTTCCCCCGTAATATAGGTTGTCATTGATAGTATTTCTGAAAGTTGTAGACAAAAAGTTTCTGTGAGGGAGCTTGTTTTAGTGATGATTTTAACTTTTTGCTCAAGGTTAAAAGGGGCATTCTTTACCCAATGAATTTAATCTTTATTTAAAATGGTATTCATCATACTGCGATTCCATTGACTATCAGACCAAAACTCCTTCACCTTTATCTAAAAATTGGGGTTGGAGCTGAAAGAATAAGTTTCTCACCATTCCATGTCCATTTATCTAACCAGAAATTGATTTTTCCTTCTTCAAGTTCCCAAATAAACAAAACTTCAACATGAGCTATGACCTCCAACAATTTAGTCCATAGCCTAGAGTCCCCAAGTTTTTTGCTAGTCAGGTTAGGATGAAAGGACCTGTAGTACTTCCCCTTCATAAATAGTGCCCAAAGACTGTCTTGGGCCCTAAACTTAATCCAAAGTTTATAAAGATTTATAAAGCTCAGCAGTTGGAAGTCCTTAAAGCACATGCCACTAGCATGAAGAGGCTTACAAAGTTTTTGCCAAGATAGTCAATGGAATTGTTTCTTCTAACTAGCCCACAAGAATTTGATAAAAATTCTACCTGATAGAACTTGAGTCCCTTTCTGCATTGTAAACATTTGAAGGGCATAAGAGGGAATGGCAGTTAAGATGCTTTTGAGGAGAGTGATTCTTCCTCCATTAGAAAGGAAAGAGTTGGTCCAACATTGAAGCTGGTTTTTAATTTGGTCAATGACAACATTAAACTAAATTTGCTTGGTTCTGCCTTTAATTAACTAAACTCTGACAGTGACTTTATATATGCTTAAATATACAAGTATTGAATACTGCTGCTAGAAGATTTAATTCCTGAGCAACGACACCAAAAACTTAATAACGGTTATAAATTTGATAAAGATGTATATATAAAATATTCAATAATGTTAAAGTCATAATTATCAATGCAAGTATACGTATCGCTCAAGTAATATTGGGCTCTAATAGAGTCTTAGATTTCGATCCCACAGGGAGTATATTAGAACTACGAACTAAGATTTTAGAAAATTAATACTTAATCAGAGCAACATAATTCAAATTGCTTATCTGTCACTAATAGACAATTGAAATAAATATATAATTTTGATAACTCTTAAATAAATAATTATACAAATAAAGTTTCTAATGTGAAATTCAATATATAAGAAAACATCCTTCTCCTTGTCAAGAAATTAGAGTGAATGGATAAAGTGAATCAGTTCAAATTATATTGTGCCAAATAGGAGCAAACCTATTTTTNTTGCTTATCTGTCACTAATAGACAATTGAAATAAATATATAATTTTGATAACTCTTAAATAAATAATTATACAAATAAAGTTTCTAATGTGAAATTCAATATATAAGAAAACATCCTTCTCCTTGTCAAGAAATTAGAGTGAATGGATAAAGTGAATCAGTTCAAATTATATTGTGCCAAATAGGAGCAAACCTATTTTTACCCTTTGGTCCAGGCATAAAGAACATTGACTAATCCTACACTTGTTTACTGAATCTACAGCTAGGCTGGGAGGATACCGGCTCTCACTTTGGAGCTCCTACATTCCCCTCACCTGAGGCTAACATCTACACTTCAGCACCCAAACGATAGGACCAAATTGAGGATTTTAGTCTGTCGCTCTAAAATCTCCAATTCTATGCCCGATAATTTTATTTCCCTATTTATTTGCACCTAACTTCCAAGGGCTTTGACCTCCCTGAATCTTGGATGTAATCTTCACTTTAGTTGTAAAAATCAACATATTTTAATAAATCAATTCGCCAGATTGAAAGTAAATTAAGATCAAAGTGAAAAGTTCATCACAACTTCTTTAACATTTTCAATTGAAATTAAATTAAGATCAAAGAGAAAAGATCATCACAATTTCTTAAACATTTTCATGACTTCATCAATTCAAACCACCATTTCACAAATCTCAAGACAAGGAGAAAGACAGAGAAAACTACTCAGAACTCATGGGGAAGACACAATAAAACTCGGAATTCATATATAAAAGCAAAGTCATATAAACTACAACAAGTAACACTTATCTCTAATTCCTCCCTAAGCAAACTCCTCGAAGTTCCTCTGAATCTCTTCATTTCTTTACTGCACACAGAATTCTTTTTCGAAGCGGCAAGGCAGAAGAAATCTCTCACTTTCCCTCCACTCTTACAATCTCTCAAAGAATTCCTTAAAATCTAACCCTAAAGTAAACTCTCTACACACTACTGGAACTTGTTTAACCTCCAGCCCCCAGAGCCTCCTCCTATTTTCAGGCAAAATCTTCTTTTAACGATGTAGAAGCATTTTCCCAAGAGTTGCCTAAGCATCCCTCCAAAAATTGTCCACATTCAATGTACCTTTGAAAATAACCGCCGATCTCGCTTTCAGCAGCCTCGAGGGCGCTGTCGACGAGCCTTCTAAATTATTTATCTGGAGTCTTAGGAAAATGTCGTTGTCGATGCCCTAGTTCAATTCTTCACATTTTGGTCCTTTTCACTCTAAATTCGCTCTTTTTTGCATCTTTTTGCTCCAATGATTCTAATTCATCATTCCTGCAACTAAAAATCAAAAATACCTTTCTTTAATGTGCAATATCATAAAAAACTGTTTAAAATAGATATGAAAATCTCAACACATTTTCCTTTGGTCATTGGTTACTTTACTTTTAATTATAAATAAATTTACAAAAAGAATCAAACTTTCATTTCTATTATTCCACTACAGTTTGAGTAAAATATTTTGCTAAGTAGAATTTCTTATATAATTTCATCTAATTTTAGTTGCTTATTGTTAATTGTCCCTGTGGGTTCGATATTCAGGGCTTAATCAAAAAGTCCTATATTACTTGATAACGAAACATATACTTGAGTAGTATCCCATATTTAAATATAAAAATTGTATTCTTATTTGCTTCGCAGTCAAGTTTTGCCTAGTTCTTGCTGGTGATTAAGTTTTGGGCGTCTTTGCAAGTAAGAATTTTAAGAAAAGAAAAAATTAAGAATATTACTGCATCATTGTATTGACATTTAAAATCGGGACCAGAAACCAACACCTCTAGGAGGTTTGCTAGACTCCACTCAAGTTTCTCCAAGCATCTGATTGAAGCCTCCCCTCTTAGATAAAGGTAGAACTCATTTTCCCCCAAATCAAGCTTGATTTGGGCTTTTATGAAGAAAAGTTTAATTTCATGAGCATGTGAACATATAGATAGGTTCTTCTGAACTAAATAAAGCTATAGGAACAAACCTCATATGATTTGGTTGAGTATCGAGAGAGATCTTATGATTTTTAGTTTGGACGCTTCTCAGGCTACGTCAGTTGGGGACAATGACCAGGGACCGTTTGATCGCGGGTGTATCAGATGGATGACACTGATGCAATTTGATGAGGAGATAGAATATAAAGCTCGGGCCATGTGGTAGTTGAGTCAAATGGCGACGTCAAAATGCAGAGCGACACATAAAAGTTCAGAGCACCATAGAATTGCGCGACGCTTATTGTTTTAAATAGAAATATAAGATTTTATTTATTTATTTAATTTCAAAATTTAGAAATATCATAAATTTCTGTATAAAAATCAGAAAAATAAAAAAAAAAATCTTCTTGCTCAGTGAACAGAGGAGAATAATGTGAAATAAAAATAATTTTTTTTGTCTTTGATTTTTAATGAATTAAATACCCTTTGAACTATTTTAATTTTAATTAAGTAAATGTTAATCACCATGATCGGAAAAATTTATGGGTTGATTCCTCATGTTAATAGGGATGTTCTCTGATTTTTCTAAGGTCAGAGAACATCTCTGGATGTGAAATCCTAATTTTCAAGCCTAATTGTCTATTTTTGCTTAAAATATTATATAGATTAAAATATAAATTAGAAAAATATGGGACTTATTTTGCTACATTTCCTGTGGTTAGAGAACTCTAAGAATAATATAGATTAAGTTTAAATATTTATGTGAATTACTATGGTTAATTAAATCCTAAAATCCACTAAAATTAAAATAAATAAAATAATATTAAAAAACTAACAAAAATTATTTCACAATGTAAATATTAATTATTTTAACTCATTATAAAAATTTGAAAACCATTTGAATTATTTGATAACCAAAATCTATTTTCTAAGTAAAATGGTTTTTTTGTACCAAAATAATTATAATAAATTAACTATAACAAGAAAAATTATTAAAAGTGGTTTTATGAGTTTCTCATGATCAGTGATAATTAGAAAAAATAAAAAATATTTCAAAATAAATAGTTCATTTTTTAGCTAATTTTGGAATTTAGAATAATTATAAATGATTAAAAATTACAAAAATATGAAAATGCTCAAAATTGTCCTTAAATATTCTCTAATCACTTGGGACCCCTTAAAGTATTTTTTTTTAAATTTTTTTCTAATTTAGTTATGTATTTTTAAAATGCCAAAATATATTTTCTTTAATTTTCAATTAAAAAATATAATAAATAAAATAAAAATTGCAAAAATGAAAGGTTTATTTCTCTGAGTTCTCTAGGCTTGGGGAGATTTAACAAAAATATAAAAAATGATTTTTGAAATTAAAACATATTTTCTATTTAATAAATCATCAAAATCAATAAATAATTATAATAATTAAAAAATAATTTTATGAAAATTAAAAAAAATTTGTCCAAGTGATACTTTGACTGAGATGAACCACCAATAATATACCCATGAACAAAAAATTTACTTTGATTAGTTAAATAAATTAACCTTAAAAATCTTATTTTTTGAGTTAAAATAATTATATAAATTAAATAAGGATTAAAAAAATCACATTTTCTCCTCTAATGTTTTATTTGACCCATGAGTAGGGTACCATAAAAATTTTGAAAGTCATTTGAGTTATATTTGATGAGTTATAAAGTGGAGAGCCCTAGGGGCAAAATGGTTGTTATGGATTTTGATGCCCTAATTGAAATATAGGATTAAATAAAGGGTAAATGGGTAATTTTGATCATAGTGAACACTTTTTGATGTTTAAAATAAAATGTCTTCAGAAGTAGAAACCAATTTGCCATCCTCTTGTGATTCGGGTAGAATTGTAATTTTGTTAATTGTTATGACTTGGAGGTTAATTTAGTGAGATGAGACTAAAGTAATGTGCTTGAGTTAGTAAGAGAATAATTCACTTATTTGAGGCCCTTGATTTGTGATTAGATGATACCATGATCCTTTAATGAGAATAAATTTCACTTAAATTAACATTTTGATAATTGTAAATTTACCCACAAAATTTCAAGGGCTTGGTAGTGAGTTATGCTTAATCCAAGATTATTTAATGAGGCTTGGAAAAGATAATATAACTGATTACGAACATCTTGAAAACACTACCAGCCCGATTTTATCTGGAGTGTAAAATTCTTAATGACTTTGGGTTTGTCCTTTAGGGCATTCATTCATAACTTTTAAATAAAACATTAAGTGACTATCTGAATACCCCACTCTTAGGATAGTGAAAGTATCAGGGTCTACTAAGCATGGGATGTATTAATATATTGAAACTCAATCTAATTGAACAACATAATAAGTTTAAATGAACTCGGAACTTTTCAAAGGGTTTTAAAATTTCTTTTAGGTTATGTCCAGAACATTTTAGAATCTTTGGATACCTTGAAGAACAACTGAGTTTATTATTCTTTGTTCAAGAAAATCATCCATTAAAAATTTTAGGGACCCATCAAGTTATGACCTAGGACTCGATAAGTACACCTTAAACTGGACATCTTGCTTTCCATTCCAGCAATTTATTTAAATTTCTGGTAAAATTATATATATGTGTTGCAAGTTTTGACATTTCAGCAGAAGTGCGAAATATAACATGTATGCATTTACATTTTTGTAATGTAATTTCCTTTCCTTTTACTTTACTGCGATTCCAACCTGTAATTGCTTTAAATACAAAAAACATTTTCAAAATTAAAAATCACAAAACCATTTTTCAAAATTAAAGAACATTTTTCAAGAATAACAAAACAAACAATTTCATAATACATCATTTTGAATTTACGGGAGTCCCTCAGATGGGGTAACCTACGGTTGCTAACGGATCTCCCCATTTTAAAATAGCTTAACAACTCGTTTAAGCTAAGTAAATTCAAAAGCATATAGTGATACTGCAATGAGGGAGTTGTGGGATTCTAATCAAAGTCCCTCTAATAAAAGTTAACCCTCTCCCATAATGATTGAACTGAACTTGTCATTTAAATTCTTTGAACCTTTAGAATTTCTTCGATGAGCTTGGAGCTTACTTTGAGAGCAGCATTCTACAACCGCAAGCGGATAAACCTAAGCATAATTTTTCTTAGACTTGAACAACATAACCCATAGATTTTCAAGGTCGTATGCCTAGTGCAACATAAATTTAGGCCTTTGCACATTCATGTTGTGCAATTTAAGCCCTAACTTGTTTTAGGATTATGAGATTGTCATTTGTTAGGAAATAAATCCTCCTATCTTTCAGAATATTTATATAATTATGTCATATAAATGTAAGCCCTAAATAATAATAATCGGTAGGATGAAACATTCAATAGTTTCCTTCTCAAAATTTAAGCCAAACTATAGGAAAGCTTGAGAAGTCATTGAAGCTCTCCTCAAGATCTATGATGACCCATAGTTTTCTCCCTTTAGATTCCATAAAAAATGTTTCAAATTTGAGCCTTTCCCATTTAACATTCCTTACTCCAATCTTTGAAAAGTCTTACCCTTTGAAATTCTTGAAGACAATAGTTTCTGATCAAACTTAAGAGTTTTATTAAGTGACTTTGTTCATTTAAGTTGTAACTAACTATAGGGGCTTGCCCTTATAGAAAACTTTAAGAACCCAACTTAATATAAACCCTATATAATATTTTTATAATAGATAGGAGAATTTTTCAGTCAACTTAAAGATTCACAGACTAAATTAGATGTCATAAATTCTTTATTTTATTTATTGGAGCCTCATCAGCAAGTGATGTTTCTATTCCTCAGTGTAGATGTATCATTTACGGTGTTCTGCTTGCTTATTAAAATAATTTTTTATATGAGATTGGTTGTGTCTCATATTTTCAAAATTAAAATATTATTTTTCAAAATTTAATATATATTATATTAATTCAAATATCTTCTCCCCAATTTGGTGACCGAAAATTCTCTGGCGACTCTGCTGGGGAAAGTTTCACTCTTAATTATGATTAGAAAGTCTTATCTTCATATATCGGTAATATGTCCATGTCCCTTATAAACAATATTACCCTTCTTCAATTGATATGCTTTGCTCATTTCTTTCTTGGGCAAGTACGGTATAAAATTTTGGATTCTAGGACCATATGTTTAATCACCATTAAACAGAGAGGTTTAGGAGTCCTTTAGTACTTTATCTTTTGTGTCGGGTTGGACCTCCTATAGGTGTATTGGTGAACTAGTTTCGCCTATGCGATGTGCGTTGTGAAGAAGGTCCGACACTAGGTCCTAAACTTCACCATTTCCTGGTGTCCTTCATTTTTGGTTTGCATTTTTTTCTTTCAAAGCCAACTAAATAATTATGTTCTTCACCATCATTTAATTTTAATCGAAACTCTTTAACGCTATAATCACAAATAAACAATACATTTAAAAACATAAATAAAAAGGGATGTACCCAGTTCACAGAGTGACCTTTGTTAATTTTTAGTATTTGCACTCAAATTACAAAGTGATGGCCAATACTAACTCTCAAAAGTTTTCCTTTGAAGATGTTACGTTGGTGTTCCCTACTCTCACTTTCTCCTGCAACCAGCCCACCAATAGTGATGGCCGCAAAATTAACCCAATGATCAAGTTTGGAGCTGGATATGGCGAGTTTGAGGTCGTACTTAGCAAGGCCCCGTTCGCATCATGAAAGTTGCTGCTCAAGATGTTTAGGAGCCATCTATTCAGTTTGACTTGAACTGTCCGCAAGACTTCCCTTCTTATAAGAAGGTAAAGAGTTTTACCACCCCAACACCCATTAAATCTGTTGTCCTTGCATCCGTCTGATCGAGAATTGTGACACCTATTGCTTTCGGATTCATTATCACTATGCCTACCGTACCATCTGTTAAAAGAAAAGAAATTTTGATTGAAGAATATTCAGTTAATTGATTCACTGCTCTCTCGTCAGTA
This sequence comes from Phalaenopsis hybrid cultivar, assembly GCA_002079205.1. Taxonomy (NCBI): domain Eukaryota; kingdom Viridiplantae; phylum Streptophyta; class Magnoliopsida; order Asparagales; family Orchidaceae; genus Phalaenopsis; species Phalaenopsis hybrid cultivar. The sequence goes on along the minus strand of JXCR01128595.1, from coordinate 74,493 downwards.
TTTGAAGTTGGTTCTAGTTCAGGGGTTAACCCGCCAAGTAAGTCGCAAAGAAGAAATCAAAGTTCAAAGATTCAGAGGGCTGGCAAAGCCTAGACTATAGAGGTAGCCCCTGTTGATGAGATTCCTCACTAGGAGGAACTTGGATTATCTAAGGCTACCCCTCTCTTATGAGGAAGTAGGTTTCATCCGTTGACATATACTACTAGGGATGAGAGCATTTATAGGATTGTCACTACCTTGCTGTCACCACAAGAGCATGGTAAGAAGAGGGAGAGGCCCACTCCTAACACTAGAGTCCGTATAGTGTTCGAGAGACTAGCTACCATGGATGAGGGTACTATCACTGAGTTGCTTATTCGAGTGGGAAGTACAGTTTCACCCCGGATGACTAATGAAATGTTGAAGGATATCAAGTATGTTCTCCTGTTCCAAAAAGCAGTTTAAGGGCCTCTAGCCCATGTTCCAACCAGATTCTTGCTTAGTAGCAATGTTAAAAGCATTATCGCTATCACAGATTCTACCATCATTGCTTCGAAGTCTATAGGACGTCAACTGGTTAAGTCATGTCTGGGTTAGAGGATACCAACTACCACTGTTCATGAAGACTTCCCAAAGAGGGATAGTTTTTGTGTGTGTTTTATGTCAGTTTAATCCTTGATACAATGCCAAAAACTTGACTTGTCCCAAAATTATGCAGTAATTTAGTTTTAAAAAATATGTCCAATAAATTGACCTAATTTATATTAAGTAGTTAATGTGTAAAATTGAAATGTTATAAAATTAAACAGATAGTTCACACACTATGGGTTCTACACAAGTGCACGTATCGCTTTAAGTAATATAGGACTTTCTGATTAAGCCTCAAATATTGATCGCACGAGGAAGTGAGGAAAGTGGTCCTTAGTCAAATTCCAGTCTACTACCATTAGTTGTTAGTTTGGAATGTCGATTAAAATGGTGTTTTATCTAGCAACTACTCCTAAATATGAATGTTAAATGTAAGGATATTAACTATTCCTAAATGTAAGTATTAATTCTAAAGATAACCCTTTCTGGATGAATTGGTTTGGAGAATTTTAAGATGTTAAAAACTACTATTCTTATGTACTGAAATTGATAATGTAAGGGAGTGAGATACATTAAATATTGTATGTGCCAAATAGGAGCAATTTTAATTCTCTACCCCCAGTCAAGTGTTACAGAGAATTGTTGGATAATCTTAGGTTTAGTATCTAAATCCATGGTTAGGCTGGGAGGATACTGGCTATCACTCCACAGCTCCCACTACCCTTCCCCTGAAGGCTAACTCACGTTTTTGTTCTTAAACACTAAGACCAAATTGGGGATTTTAGTCTGTCACCCTTGAATCTCCAATTCTTCGTCCAGTAATATATATATTTATATATATCCCTATTTATTTGTAGTCAACCCTCATGAACTTCACCATCCATAGAATTTGAATGTGGTTTCTTTTTGTTGAAAATTACACCACGGGTCTTAATGCAATTACAATGAATTTTAACACTACAACAGACCCTTATTGTAATGTAAATGAAGTACAAGTAAAAACCATCACATTTATAATTAAAACTTCTTCTAGCATGCATCTCAAAATTATAAACATGAATCCTACTCATTGCAAAAGAAAAGTAAAAGGAAAACAAATTCATAATTTTCTCATGCCACTATTTCCTAATAAGAAGAAAGAGTAAGAAAAACAAATCATAAAGCATGAAGAAAACACAATGGAAAACTTCATTTCATCAAAGCAAATACACTAGATAATTGTTTAAAAAATTATAAGATAATAAAAAACACAATACTTAGCTTTTTCCCCTTGAAAGAATGATGAAAACCTCTCCCACAAAGTCTCCCGCTAATCTATGCAATATTAGAACATTCCCTTACTGATTCTCTCAAAATCCCCTCACCAATCTCTCCCAAAAGGTAGAAATACACATTTCTACTCCTATTCTAAGATCTCTAACCATTCTCCTCATTTTTCTACTCATACACACCATTTTTTCTGCATAAAAGCACTTTATTATAGTGTAGAGATAAATTTCTCAAGAGATGCCTCAAACAAACTTCCAAAAAGCGTCCAAATACATTGAATTTTCTAGAAATTCACCCAGCATCACGTCCAAACTATCTCGGGCGTTGTACATGCTATTTTGGGTGCCTTCAGCACCATTTTCACATTGCTCTCTGCACTCTGGCACTATCGGCGCCGGTTTTGGCGCTATTGGCGCCCGCCTTGCGTAGCTCCACCATTTTGCTTCGTTTGGCTCCGTTTTAACTCTGTTTCGCCTCGTTTTAATTGCGTTGTGTTCCTGATAGATAGACTTACAAAATAAGCATAATAAAACCTTCTTTTAAAATGTAATTTTATTCAATACAATGTAAGAAGTGTAAAATAGATTAAACATAGAAAGAGATATTGAAATATGTCAGGACATAATTATTTTTCTTGCTCGTTTTTGCTCCAAATTGCATAGTTTTTTGCTTCTTCTTCTCCAAAACTCTCTTTATTGTCCCTAAAAGCAAAAATATGCAAAATACCTTCCTTTAAAGGGTAATATCATTAAAAATCATTAAAATTGAGCATAAAATATACATGAAAAAGTAGATATTTTTTAGGCATATCAAAATCCCTCGAACTTAACTGTTACTTTTCCTCAAGTAACACATTTACTAAATAAAAGTTATGAGTAATGGTAGAGAGTTTAACTTCTAAATTTCTATAATTTGGTCTACTAAATATAATAACACAACTTAAGAAATATTTTTAACAACTTAAGTCAAAACTAAAAGTATAAGAACATCTAGTAGTCAAGTTTAAGATTTCTAATTCTCAATTTATTTCAAGAAGAACTGCAATTTATCATATTAAAGTCACTTAGAATATCCATATGAAAAAGAACTTCATGAGAATTTTATTAGTAAGGATACTAATGCTAAAATTTAAGTTTAAGATAATGTAATAAAGCCTTCTTCCTCAAGTTGATTAAAGTGAAGCCAATTTTTGATTAGGCATCTCCTCAAGCTTCTCCTCACGTACTTATCTTTTTTTTCTTTTAAGATAATTTTTAATCCTTTCTTTTTTTTCCTTTTCATGTGAGGATTACTATATCTAGATAGCCTTTATTAATTTTGAAGTTCACTATCCTCTTCTTAAAGTTAAAAAATTTTTACATTCCTTAACTTTATAAATTCATATTAGCTTTGAAGATTTTTTATAAAGCCACATTCTTTTCTTCTTACATGAAACTCTAAGATTCTTAATATTTCAAAAATACAATTTCCTTTAGTTTAGAGAGAAAAAACATAGTTTTATTCTTTTGTACCAAATATCTTAACTCTAAAATCAACTTTTGTTATTGAAAACATTTATTTAAGTCTACTATATATTTAGAAAAACAAACATAGTTATCAAAAGTTAGTCTCTAATACCAAAGGTCATGTTAAATTAAAATTTTAAAATATAGCAAATTGAGGACAAATAAAATTTAGTTTCATTCTTTTAAAGAAAATTTTCTTCCACCCAAACTTAAATTTTTAAATATTTTGCAATCAATTCCATAAAATGTAGCAAGAACAAAAAGTAAAGATTGAATCTAATAACTATTACAACATCCTATCAAATTCGTATACATTCATAATCAGGATAGAATGACTACAGAAGAAAGTAAATCTAGCCTAAAACATGCTTGCAATAATATTAAATTAAAAGGAAGTATACTCACTTTAATTTTTTGTTTTTTTTTCTACCCCCAACTTGATTTTTAACATGTATAACAATTTAGTGCAGAAAATATAAGTAGGAAGAAAAACAGTTTAGAAATTCTATCTACCACAAATTTCTATCCATAACATCTACAATTATTTATCAGGATACAAAACATGTAGTAGAAGGTAAATCTAAACTAAACATGCCACAAAGAAATTAACTAACAAAAGTCTAACTAGCATAGCATGTATCAGCATTGGAATATAAAAACGTTCTTCAAGTCTTATAAAATTATAACACAAGCACAAATAAATAAACAAGATAAATGAGGTCAATTCTTCCTCCAGCTCATCACATCTCACTAAAATACTTCCAATTTCTAATAAGATCACTACACAAGTAAATAAGGTACATTTTAAATGATTTTATAAAGTATAATCCAAAAAATAAGATTATCACTAGTATATTGGCACCTTTTAATTAAGCAACTCTAACAATTATAAGGATAGTGTAAGATCATTCACATATTATTCATCAAATAGGTTCATGAATCTTATCAAATGAAAACAAAGTCAGAAAAAAAAAGTAACAAAACTGAGCTGGAACTGTCACTGTTCAAATTCAAGATGTCTCTTGTAAAACTTAGGTCCAGGTGAGACTTGAGTCAAAGTGGAATCGTCAATCCAACTACTACAAGAGATTAACTAAGTCTAGCCATAATAAGAAGTTAAGGAATCATCTCCCTCATGACACAGACAAAGATCAAATCAAAGAACAAAAAATCTAAACATCCGCCAATCATCAATCAAAATGATCAATCCACACTAAACCAAATACAATACAATACTAACAATCATGAATCTTAAGCATACTAACTCAAACCACACAGATAACCATGGGTTGCCTCCCATAAAGCGCTTGGTTTAACGTCGCTAGCCCAACAAATAAGTCCACCTGGATCATAATTCCAATTAAGTAATCCTTGATCAATCACCCAATCTTTTTTAGATCAAGGGATTCCTACAAAGTCCTTGAATTAAATTTTTTCTTTCAGCTCTTCCTTTTTAGATTGATTCATACCATTATTTCTCATATTTCCTTCTAGATCCAATATTCTTATATTAATTTTCTCAATTTTCAGATTAATATCATTCTTAAAATTTATAAGAAATAGATCTCTATCAATTAATTCAAGATCTCCAAATTTTGGATCAGATTCTCTTTAAATAATTTAGACTCTAGATCAAATTCTACTAGATTACTCTACTGTTTCAAGTTATCTTCTAATTCTTCCCCATTGTACTAATGCGAATTTTTTATATGCTTAGTTTTATATATTTTATATAGTCATAATGATATAAACGCAAGTATATGTATCGCTCAAGTAATATAAGACTTTGTGATTAAGCCCCGATTATCGATCCCATAAGGAAGCGAGGAAAGATGTCCTTAGTCAAATTCTGGTTTACTATTATTAGTCATTAGTTTGGAATGTCGATTAAAATGGTGTATTATCTAGCAGCTACTCATAAATGCAAATTTTAAATATAAGGATAGTAAGTATTCCTAAATGAAAATATTAAATTCTAAAGATAACCCTTTCTGAATGAATTGGTTTAGAGAATTTTAAGATTTTCAAAACTACTATTATATGTAGTGAGTTGGATAATGTAAAGGAATGAGATACATTAAATATTATATGTGCCAAATAGGAGCAATTTTAATTCTCTACCCTGATTCAGTGTTATAGAAAGTCATTGGCTAATCTCAGATTTAGTCCCTAAATCTGTGGCTAGGCTAGGAGGATACTAGCTCCCACTCCAGAGCTTCCACTTCCCTTCCCTTGAAGGCTAACTCTCGCTTAAATTTTTTAAACATTAAGACCAAATTGGGGATTTTAGACTGTCACCCTAAAATCTCCCATTCTACGCCTATCAAAGTATATTTCCCTATTTATTTGAATCCAACCCCCATGAACTTCCTCATCCATGAAATTTAAATAGGGTTCCACTTTGTTGAGAATTAAACCACCCTCTCAGGTCTTAGTGCAATTACAACGAATTTTAACACTACAACATGCCTTTATTGTAATGTAAATGAAGGGCAAGTAAAAATACCATCACATTTATAATTAAAACTTCTTATAGCATGCATCCCAAAATCCAAAACATGAATCCTACTCATTGTAAAAGAAAATTAAAAGGAAAATAATGGCATAATTCTCTCATGCCACTATTTTCTAAGAAAAGAGTAAGAGAAACACATCACAAAACACGAAGAAAACACAATAAAAACCTTCATTACATCAAAGAAAATCCACTAGATAAGTGTTTGTAAAATCATAAGATAATGAAGAACACAATACTTAGCCTTTTCCCCTTGAAAGAAAGATGAAAATCTCTCTCATAAAGTCTCCAGCTGATCCCTGCAATGCTAGAGCATTCCATTACAAATTCTCTAAAAATCTCCTCATCAATCTCTCCAAAAAGGTAGAAATCTACATTTATACTTCTATTCTACGATCACTAAATAATCTCCACATTTTCTCATACACACACACCCTCACACACACATACGCATGCATGCATGAGAGGTGCCAGGCCTTCTTTTTTAAAGAGACACAAATTCCTTCCTTTTTTCCAAGAGACAAATCTATTCATCCAAAGGGCATGTCTCTTCATTCAAGAGGCTTATCCAAGTGTTTAGATTTATTTAATTATTTCATGGGGTGTTTGAATCACTTGGGACCCTTCTAAAACTTCAAAAACCGTCAAAAATTGATCCATGACCATCCCGGGCGCTGTCAGAGCCATTTTGGGCAATGTCGACATCATTTTCTCATTGTTTTTCTGCTCTTCAGTGCCGCCAATGCCGACTCTCACGTCACCGGCGCCCACCCTGTGCAACTCCACCATTTAGCGTCGTTTGGCTCTATTTTAGCTCTGTTTCACCCCGTTTCAGTTGTGTTGCGTTCCTAACAGATAGACCTACAAAATAAGCATAAAAATAACTTTCCTTTAAAGTGTAATTTCATTCCAAAAAGTGTGAGAAGTGCAAAAGAGATTAAGCATAGAAAGACATATCAAAATGTGTCAGGACAGAATTTTCTTTCTTGCTCGTTTTTGCTCCAAATTGCATCGTTTTTGCTTCTTTTTCTCCAAAACTCTATTTTCTGTACCTGAAACCAAAAATATATAAAATACATTCTTTTAAAGTGCAATATCATTGAAAATCACCAAATATAGACAATAAAAGCATATGAAAAAGTGAACCTGTTGTAGGCGTATCAGAGCCCTATGAATATAATATCTAGGCTCTGTCGGTTTGAAATATATTTTTCTATAAAAAAATCCTAGGATTATAAGATTGAACTTAATCAAAATTTAAGATTAAAATATCATCACTTTAAAACCAACACTTAAAATGGTTCTGTCTGTATGGCTATCACCCAAGTCATAATAAAAGATCCTTCAAACTTAGAATTGTTTTAGATAACTGCATCATTTCTGTATGTCCTAAAGAGAAGTGCATATGTTTCTTCCACCGGACAGGTTAATCATAAGTTTTTGTACCTAGATGGTCATCTGGAACGATTAAGGAGATAGAGGTTTCCCGACCCAAATGGAGTATATGTCTTTTGTGGAAGAGTCCAACTTTGTAATTGTACCTTTCATTTCTTCTTCACTCCAGAGGCGTCCTTATCACTTTCTTAGCAGGTATAAGTCTCACTTCTATGAATTCTACCAACATAAGGTCAGAGAGATTAGAAGTTTCTTTCCTTAACTTTAGCGCGACTAAGATTCTTTAGACGATGCAACAAATGGGTTGTTGCATTGAATCAAAGAGTAAACNTCTGTTTCACCCCGTTTCAGTTGTGTTGCGTTCCTAACAGATAGACCTACAAAATAAGCATAAAAATAACCTCTATTTAAAGTATAATTTCATTCAAAAATGTGTGAGAAGTGTAAAAGAGATTAAGAATAGAAAGATATATCAAAATGTGTTAGGATAAAATTTTCTTTCTAGCTCATTTTTGCTCCAAATTACATTGTTTTTGCTTCTTTTTCTCCAAAACTCCATTTTCTGTATCTGAAACCAAAAACATACAAAATAACTTCCTTTAAAGTGTATTATCATTGAAAATCACCAAATATAGGCATCAAAAAGCATATAAAAAATGCACATTTTTTATGTGTATCAAAATCCCCCAAATTTAAATGTTACTTATCCTCAACTAACCTTTTACTACATAAAAATATGACTTTCGATAGATAATAACTTATAAACTTCTATAATTTAGTTTAGTAAATAAAATAGTAAAATTTAAGAAAAAACTTTAATAGCTTAGATTCAAACTCTAAGTCTAAGGATACTTAGTAATCAGTTTTAAAATTTCTGAATTTCTATTAAGTTCAAGAAGAATTGCAGTTTGTTATATCAAGGATATTTAGAACATTCATATGAAAAAGAAATTCATGAAAATTTTATAGTAATGCTACTAATACTTCAATACAAGTTTAGAAATTGTAATAAAGCCTTTTCCTTAAGTTGATTCAAGTAAAGCCAATTTTTAATTAAATATCTCCTCAAGCTTCTCCACACACATTTTTCTTTTCTTTTTCTCCCCTTTTTTTCTTTTTCTTTTTCTCTTCTTTTTTTTCTCTTTTTCTTCTTTTTTTTCCTTTTTCAAGTGAGGATTAATATATCTAGAGAGCTTTTTAATAATTTTGAACTTCACTATCCTCTTCTTAAAGTTAAAACTCCTTACCTTTCTTCACTTTATACATTCATATTAGTTTATGATTTTTCATATAATTTCATTCTTTTCTTCTTGAAACTCTAAAATTTTTAATACTTCAAAATTACAATTTCCTTTACTTTAAATAGAAAAACATAATCTTATCCTTTCCTCCCAAATATTTTTATCTTTAGAATTAATCTTCATTATTAAAAACTTTTACCTAAATTTACCATAATATTTACAAAAATAAATATATTCATTTAAATATAAACTCCAATTCCAAGGTCATGTTACATTAATTTTAAAAATATAGATAATTAAGGACAAATAAATTTAGTTTACTTCATTTCAAAGGAAAATTTTCTTTTCCCCCAATCTTGCATTTTTAAATATTTTACAATTAATTCCATAAAATGTAGCGAGAAGGAAAAGTAATTGTACTAGCTACTACAACATTCTATCAAATTTATATGAATTCATAATCAAGATAGAATGACTACAGGTGAATGTAAATCTCACTTAAAAAATGCATGCAATAATAGTAAACTAAAAGAAAGTATACTTATTTTTAAAATCTATTTTTCTTCCTACCCCCAAACTTGATTTTTAACATGTATAGCATTTAGTGCAAGAAAATATAATTAGAAAGAAAACCAGTTTAGAAATTCTATCTATCACAAATGTCTATAAAAAATATCTACAATTATTTATCAGGATAAAAAATATGTTGTAGAAAGTAAATCTAAACTAAACATGCCAGAATGAAATTAACTAAATAAAAGACTAACTAGCATAACATGTATCAGCATTGAAATATAGAAACGTTCTTCAAGTCTTATAAATTGTAACACAAACACAAAAAAACAAACAAGATAAATGAGGTCAATTCTTTCATTAACTCATCACATCTCACTAACTTACTTCCAATTTCTAACGGAATCACTTCACAAATATATTGGATACTTGTAAATGATTTTATAGATTCTAATCCCAAAGATAAAGTTATCCCTGATATAGTGGCTCCTAGGCACCAATCTCAGCCATCATCTAATCCTTTAAATTAAGCACCTCTAATAGTTATAATGATAGTGTAAATTCATCCACATGATACTAATAAAATAGGTTAGCTACTCCTACCAAAAGAAAATAAGGTAAAAGAAAGGAAGCAATAAAATTGAGATGGAATTGTTACTGATAAATTCATAATGTCTCTTCTAAACCTCAAGTCTGAGTTAGACCCAAGTTGTAGTGGACTCGTCAATCCAACTACTACAAGAGAACATACAAGTTTAACGATAATAAGTTAAGAAATCATCTCCCTCATGACACATAAAAGGAAAATCAAACCACTAACAATCCAAAAATCTACCAATCATCAATCAAACTAATAAATCCACACTAATGAAAACATAATACAACGCTAACAATCATGACTCTTAAGCATACTAAATCAAACCACACCGATAACTATGGGTTACCTCCCACAAAGCCCTTGGTTTAACGTCGCTAGCCCGACAAATGATTCCACCTGGATCAAAATTCCAAGTAAGTAATCCTATATCAATCTCCAAATCTTTTCCAGATCCAAGGATTTCTACAAAGTCCTCAAATTAAAATTTTTCTTTCAGCTCTTCCTATTTAGATTGATTCATATCCTTGTTCCTCAAATTTCTTCCTAGATCCAATATTTTTCTAGTAATTTTCTCAATTTTAATATTAATATCATCCTTTAAAATTATAAGAAATGGATCTTTATAAGCTACTTCATGATCTCCAAAATTTTAGATCAGATTCTCTCTAGATAATTTAGATTCTGGATCAAATTCTTCAAGGTTACTCTTGTCTTTCAAGTTATCTTCTAATTCTTTAAGAATTTTTTCCATTGTTCTTTCAATATCCTTATCCTCATCTCTTAACTCAAAGGTCTTTTGAAACCTATCCTCAAATTCTCTTATAAATATCAATTCAAAAATTTTAAATTGCTCATCATTCATTTCTTTAGAATTTATCTCAGGGTCACTAGGTAAAATCTCTTGGGGGTAATTGTTAATTGCATTAATAATCTGCCCCAGAATCAGAATCTCATTCATTTTGTTTGTATAACATGAAATATGCCATTCAATTACTTTGAATAACTCGTTCATAGGAGATATTTTACTGATTTCATCATTCAATTTAGGTTCATCTTGTGATTAAGTAGAATATGAAGATATAAAGACTAGTGGTGTAGATGAATTCCCTAAATAGGTAAACTTTAAAAATGTATATGGTATATTTATTTTAAGTTCATGAGATTTTTCAACAAATGGAATTAAAAGTTTGATATTTTTGGTAACGTCCATCATTTCACACCTCTCATGAACATACATAATCTTAGACTCATCATGAAAGTCCATTTCGATCTCATATGTTAACCTACTATCAAAACATTTTTGAAAATGGTTTTTACTTAGACAATCAATTTCATCCATCTAAAAATAATAATCATCTTTCTCTCAGTTAGATACTTCATAACCTTCAAAACATCAAAAGTGACTTCTTGGTCATTAATATTCATAGTCAACTTTCCTTTTTGCACATCTATCATAGCTTATCTACTAATAAGAAAAGGTGTCCCCAAAATAATGGGATAATCTTTATGTCCCTCCATATCTAATACAATAAAGTCCATAGGAAAGATATATTTTTCCACTTTAGTAAGCACATCTTCTATAGTCCCTTTTGGATAAATGATCGATCAATCAGCTAACTGAAGGGTTATACTAGTGGGAGAAACATCGACTAAACCTAACCTTTTAAACATAGATAGAGGCATCAAATTAATGCTCAATCCTAAATCACATAAAGATTTTTCACATAATCTTTCTCAAAATACACAAGGAATTGTTAAGCTGAAGGATCTTTAAGTTTCTCAGTAAGCTTTTTCTGAAATATAGCACTGCACTCCTCACTTAGTGCAACTGTCTCGTACTCCCTAAATTTCCTTTTCTTTTTTAATATCTCATTCAAAAAATTTTCATTACTTGGCATTTGTACCAATGCTTCAGTGAAAGGAATATTTATCGTTAACTTAGTGAGTTCCTTAAATCATTCTCAGGCTTAATATGTTGATTCCCCTTCATACTGACAAAATGAGATAATATCGTTCTAACTTTAGTAGTCTTTGAAGGTGGAAAATACTTAGCTAGGAGTTTTTGAGTTAACTCTTCCTAATTTTTAATAGAGCCAGGGGCTAATGAGTATAACAAAATTTTAGCATTATACCTTAGTGAGAAAGGAAAAAGCCTTACTTCATCAGCATCTTCTAACATGCCGTTATAACAAAATGTAGCACAAAGTTCTAGAAATCTTGCAAAGTGTAAATAGGGATCCTCCAAAAGAGTTCCCCCAAACTGATTGTTCTGCAACAGTTGGATAATATCTGGATTTATTTCCACTGAGTCAGCTTCTAGGATAGGGTTTGTATACTTGAGTGAATTTCATCGGTTGTAGGATTTGTATAATCCCTCAAAGATTTATGATAAATTTCTAAGTTATTATTTTAAATGTTTACCATTTCCATTTCTAATTTTTCAAGTCCTTTCTGTTTTTTGATTTTTTTTCTTTTTTCTAACTCAGGATCATAAGGCACAAGTCATGCGAATCCTTTATTTTGCATACACAACACAACAAATAATACAATAATGATTAAACAAATAAAATAAAAGATATATTCAAAACAATAAAACATTTTCACAAACACCTTATTTTTGACACAAACCATTTTTCACAACACACTTTCATTCAAAAAAACACTTTTTACACAAAAGCAGTTTTTACGACATTATAGTTTTTCAAGTCTAGGCCTAATTACTTCAGCTAAAATTATCTTAAACTTCTTACCAAAGCATCCCCAATAACGGTGCCAAAAACTTGATGCAACTTTTTTATATGCTTAATTTTATATATTCTATATAGTCACAATGATATAAACACAAGTATACGTATCACTCAAGTTATATAAGACTTTTTGATTAAGCCCCGATTATTGATCCCACTAGGAAGCGCGGAAAGATGTCCTTAGTTAAATTCTTGTTTACTACTATTAGTCCTTAACTTGGAATGTCGATTAAAATGGTGTTTTATCTAGCAATTACTCCTAAATATTAATTTTAAATATAAGGATAGTAAGTATTCCTAAATGTAAATATTAAATTCTAAAGATAACTCTTTCTGGATGAATTAGTTTGGAGAATTCTAAGATTTTCAAAACTACTATTCTAATGTAGAGAATTGGATAATGTGAAGAAATGAGATATATTAAATATTGTTTGTATCAAATAGGAGCAATTTTAATTCTCTACCCTGATTCACTATTATAGAAAATCATTGGCTAATCTCAGGTTAAGTCCCTAAATCTGTGGCTAAGCTAGGAGGATACTGGCTCCCACTCTAGAGCTCCCACTTCCCTTCCCCTGAAAGCTAACTCTCGCTTTAGTTTTTCAAACAGTAAGACCAAATTGGGGATTTTAATCTTTCACCCTAAAATCTCCAATTCTACGGCCATCAAAGTATATTTACCTATTTATTTGCATCCAACCCACATGAACTTCACCATCCATGGAATTTGAATGTGGTTCCACTTTTTTGAGAATTACACTGCCCTCTCAAATTACAACAAATTTTAACACTACAACAGACCTTTATTGTAATGTAAATGAAGTGCAAGTAAGAAAACCCTCACATTTATAATTAAAACTTCTTCAATCATGCATCCCAAAATCCAAAACATGAATCCTACTCATTGTAAGAGAAAAGTAAAAGGAAAATAATGTTATAATTCTCTCATGCCACAGTTTCCTAAGAAGAAGAAAGAATAAGAGAAACACATCACAAAGCACAAAGAAAACACAATGAAAAACTTCATTACATCAAAGCAATTCCACTAGATAAATGTTTAGAAAATCATAAGATAATGAAGAACACAATACTTAGCTTTTTCCCCTTGAAAGAAAAATGAAAATCTCTCCCACAAAGTCTCCGGCTGATCCATGCAATGCTAGAACATTCCCTTACAAATTCTCTCAAAATCCCCCCACCAATCTCTCCAAAAAGGTAGAAATCTACATTTCTACTTCTATTCTAAGATCACAAAATATTCTCTACATTTTTTCACTCACACACACCCTCACACACACACATGCATGCATGCATGAGAGGTGCTAAGCCCTCTTTTTTAAAGAGACACAAATTCCCTCCTTTTTTCTAAAAGACAAATCTATTCATCCAAAAGACATGTCGCTTCATTCAAGAGCCTTATCCAAGTGTCTACATTCATTGAATTGCTTCATGGGGTGTTTGAATCACTTAGGAGCCTTCTAGAACATCAAAAATAGCCAAAAATCGATCCATGACCATCCCGGGTGCAGTCGGCGCCATTTTGAGCATCGTCGGTGACTTTTTCTCGTCGTTTTTTAAGAAAAACCTTTAATAGCTTAGATTCAAACTCTAAGTCTAAGAATACTTAGTAATTAATTTTAAGATTTCTGAATTTCTATTCAGTTCAAGAAAATTGCAATTTGTTATATAGAACATTCATATGAAAAATAACTTCATGAAAATTTTACTAGTAATGCAACTAAGACTTCAATACATGTTTAGAAATTGTAATAAAGTCTTTTCCTTAGGTTGATTCAAGTAAAGCCAATTTTTTATTAAGCATCTCCTCACACATTTTTCTTTTCTTTTTCTCACTTTTTTTCTTTTTATTTTTCTATTCTTTTTTTTTTCTTTTTCAAGTAAGAATTACTATATCTCAATAGCCTTTTAATAATTTTGAACTTCACTATCCTCCTCTTAAAGTTAAAACTCCTTACCTTTCTTCACTTTATACATTCATATTAGTTGATGACTTTTCATAAAATTTCATTCTTTTCTTCTAACATGAAACTCTAAAATTCTTAATACTTCAAAAATAAAATTTCCTTTACTTTAAATAGAAAAACATAATCTTATTCTTTCACACCAAATATCTTTAACTTTAGAATTAATCTTCATTATTAAAAACTTTTACCTAAATTTACCATATTATTTACAACCATAAATATAGTCATTTAAAGTTAAACTCAAATTCCAAGGTCATATTACATTAATTTTAAAAATATAGTTAATTAAGGACAAATAAAAATTAGTTTACTTCTTTTCAAAAGAAAATTTTCTTTTTCCCCAAACTTGCATTATTAAATATTTTTCAATTAATTCCATAAAATGTAGCAGGAAGGAAAAGTAATTGAATCTACTAGCTACTACAACATTCTATCAAATTTATATACATTCATAATCAAGATAGAATGATTGTAGAAGAATGTAATTCTCACCTAAAACATGCATGCAATAATACTTAACTAAAAGGAAGTGTACTTATCTTTAAAATCTATTTTTCTTCCTACCCCCAAACTTGATTTTTAACATGTATAGCATTTAGTGCAAGAAAATATAAGTCGGAAGAAAAATAGTTTAGAAATCTTATCTACCACAAATGTCTATCAAAAAATCTACAATTATTTATCAGGATGGAAAACGTGTAGTAGAAAGTAAATCTAAACTAAACATGCCAGAATGAAATTAATTAAATAAAAGTCTAATTAGCATAACATGTATGACCATTGGAATATAGAAAAGTTCTTCAAGTCTAATAAGTTGTAGCACAAACACAAACAAACAAACAAGAGAAATGTGGTCAATTTTTCCTTAACTCATCTCATCTCACTAACTTACTTCCAATTTCTAACGGAATCACTACACAAATATATTGGGTGCTTATAAATGCATTTATAGATTCTAATCTCAAAGATAAAATTATCCCTGATATATTGACTCCTAGGCACCAATCTGAAGCATTATCTAATCCTTTAAATTAAGCACCTCTAATAGTTGTAAGGATAGTGTAAATTCATCCACTAGTTACTGATTAAATAGGTTAGCTACTCCTACCAAATGAAAACAAGGTAAAAAAAAGGAAGTAATAAAATTAAGATGGAATTGTAACTGATAAATTCATAATGTCTCTTATAAAACTCAAGTCTGAATTAGACCCGAGCTGTAGTGGACTCGTCAATCCAACTACTACAAGAGAACATACAAGTCTAATGATAATAAGAAGTTAAGAAATCACCTCCCTTATGACACATAAAAAAAAAATCAAACCACTAACAATCCAAACATCTATCAATCATCAATCAAACTGATCAATCCACACTAATAAAAACACAATACAACACTAATAATCATTACTCTTAAGCATACTAAATCAAACCACTCTGATAATTATGGGTTGCCTCCCTTAAAGCGCTTGGTTTAATGTCGCTAGCCCGACAAATGATTCATCCTAGATCAAAATTCCAATTAAGTAATCCTTGATCAATTGCCCAATATTTTCCAGATCCAGGGATTCCTACAAAGTCCTCAAATTTAAAATTTTTTTTCAGCTCTAACTTTTTAGATTGATTCATATCCTTATTCCTCATTGTTCTTTCTAGATCCAATATTTCTTTAGTAATTTACACAATTTTCATATTAACATTATCTTTAAAATTTATAAGAAATGTATCTTTATAAGCTACTCCATGATTTCCCAAATTTTGGATCAGATTCTCTTTAGATTATTCAGATTTTGGATCAAATTCTTGTAGGTTACTCTTGTCTTTCAAGTTATCTTCTAATTCTTCAGGAATTTCTTCCATTGGTCTTTCAATATCCTTATAGTCATCTCTTAACTCAAAGTTCTTTTCAAACATATCCTCAAATTCTCTTCTAAATA
Source organism: Phalaenopsis hybrid cultivar (assembly GCA_002079205.1). Lineage (NCBI taxonomy): Eukaryota > Viridiplantae > Streptophyta > Magnoliopsida > Asparagales > Orchidaceae > Phalaenopsis > Phalaenopsis hybrid cultivar. The sequence goes on along the minus strand of JXCR01128595.1, from coordinate 58,224 downwards.
TTAGTTCAATAATTTTAAATTTCTCATCATTCATTTTTTTAGAATTTATCTCAGCGTCACTAGGTAAAATCTCTAGGGGTAATTGTTAATTGCATTAATAATCTGCCCTAGCATCAGAATCTCATTCATTTGCATTATATACCACGAAATATGCTATTCAGTGACTTTGAATAACTCTTTCATAGGAGGTCTTTTATTGATTTCATCATTCAATTCAGGTTCATCTTGTGATTAAGTCAAATATGAAGATATAAAGACTGGTGGTGTAGATGAATTCCCTAAATAGGTAGGCTTTAAAATTGTATAGGGTATATTCATTTTAAGCTCATGAGATTTCTCAACAGATGGAATTAAAAGTTTAATATTTTCGGTAACGCCCATCATTTCACACCTCTCCTGAACATACATACAGTCTTCTTTAAAAAACATTTTAGACTCATCTTGAAAGTTCATCTTGATCTCATCTGTTAACTTACTCTCAAAACATTTTTGAAAATGGTTTTTACTTAGATAATCAATTTCATCCATCCAAAAATAATCATCATTTTTTCACTCAGTTAGATACTTCATAGCCTTTAAAAGATCAAAAGTGACTTTTTGGTCATTAATATTCATAGTCAACTTTTTTTTTTGCACATTTATAATAGGTTATCCAGTAAAAAAAAGGTCTCCTCAAAATAATGGAATTTTCTTTATCTCCCTCCATATCTAATACAATAAATTTCATAGGAAAGATAAATTTATCAACTTTAATAAGCACATCTTTTATAACCCCTTTTGGATAAATGATAGATCGATCAACTAACTGAAGGGTTATAGTGGTGGGAGAAATATGAGCTAAACCTAACCTTTTAAATATAGATAGAGGCATCACATTAATGCTCGATCCTAAATCACATAAAGCTTTTCCATATAATATTTCTCGAAATATACAAAGAATTGTTAAGCTAGAAGGATCTTTAAGTTTCTTAGTAAGCTTTTTCTGAAATATAGCGCTGCACTCCTCACTTAGTGCAACTGTCTTGTACTCCCCAAATTTTCTTTTAATTTTTAATATCTCTTTCATAAATTTTACATAACTTTGCATTTGTTCCAAAGCATCAGTGAAAGGAATATTTATTGTTAACTTTGTAAGTATATCCATGAACTTTGAAAATGATTTATCCAACTCATGTTGTCTAAATCTTTGAGGAAATGGAGGTGGTGGTATTTCTAAATTGATTTTAGTTGGAGATATTAATTTTTTCAAATCCTTAAAAACATGTTCTTCGAGTCTTTTATTTTTCTTTATTTCTCTCAAAACTCCTTTCTCTTTTTTGACCACATCCTCTATCTCTCTTCCACTTTTTAATTGGACAACTTCAATTTGTTCATCATTTTTCTCTTTAGGGTTGATCTCAGTGTTGCTAAGAAGTGTTCCTTTGGGTTTGTTGCTAAGTGAATTAGAAATTTGTCCAAGTTGATTCTCTATGTTTCTAATAGCAGCATTTGAACTTTGCAAATGGTTTCCCATTTGCAATACTACTTTATTGATAAACATCTTCTCATCCTCAAATTGTTGATCATTATTAGAGTATTGTAGATATGAAGGTCTATAGTTTGTGTTCCCCAGATTATTCCAACTTCCATTAGGATTTGCATGATTATTTTCCCATGGTTAGTTTCCACAAGTAGTGTGGAACCAGTTAAAATTAGGATGGTTCTTCCAAATTGGGTTGTAAAAGTTAGAGTATGAGTTATTTATGGTGTTTAAAGTATCATATGATATGTTAGAATAAATGATATGCCCTAATGAACTTTCCTCACTTATTGGAGGAAATTGAGGCTGGTTCATTCTAAATTGGTCCAACTTTCTTGATATTGCAGCAACATGAGATGCAAGAATTGCAATCGCATTTGTATCATGAACACTGACTATAATTTACCTTTATAGAGGGCCATTGAAATTCATATGTAGCCATTTCTTCAATTAAAACATATGCTTCATCAAATGATTTTGACATTAATGTTCCACTAGCGGCAGCGTCAATTATAAACCTAAGGGATTCTACTAACTCGTTATAAAAAGTTTGAATGATTAACCAATTGGGCAGAGCATGGTATGAACACCTTCTTAGAAGTTTCTTAAATCTTTCCCAGGCATCATATGTTGATTCCCCTTCAAACTGACAAAATGAGATAATATCGTTTCTAAGTTTAGTAGTCCATGAAGGTGAAAAATACTTAGCTAGGAATTTATGAGTTAAATATTCCTTATTTTTAACGGAGCCAAGTACTAATGAGTATAACCACATTTTAGCTTTTCCCTTAGTGAGAAAGGAAAATGCCTTAGTCTAACACCATCATCTAACATGTCGTTATAACAAAATGTAGCACAAAGTACTAGAAAACTCGATAAGTGTAAAAAGGGATCCTCCGAAAGAGTTCCTCCAAACTGATTGTTCTGCAACAGTTGGATAATATCTGGATTTATTTCAAATGAGTCAGCTTTTGTGATGGGGGTTTGTATACTTGAGTGAATTTCCTCTATAGTAGGATTTATATAATCCCTCAAAGATTTATGATGATTTTCTAAGTTATTATTTTGAATGTTTACCATTTTCATTTCTAATTTGCAAGTCATTTCTATTTTTTGATTTTTTTTTTCTAACTCGGGATCATAAGGCACAAGTCCTGCGAATCCTTTATTTTGCATATGCAACACAACAAATAATACACTAACAATTAAACGAATAAAATAAATGATATATTAAAAACAACAAAATATTTTCACAAACACCTTGTTTTTGACACAAACAGTTTTTTCACAACACTTTTTCATACAAAAAAAAAAATTGCTTCTTACACAAAAACAGTTCTTACGACACTACAATTTTTCAATTCTAAGCCGAATTACTTCAACTAAAATTCTCCTAAAGTTCTTACCGAAGCTTCCCCGGTAACGACGCTAAAAACTTGATGCGACTTTTTTATATGCTTAATTTTATATATTATATATAGTCACAATGATATAAATGCAAGTATACGTATCACACAAGCCCAATTATCAATCCCATGAGGCAGTGAGGAAAGATTTCCTTTGTTAAAATCTGGTTTACTACTATTAGTCCTTAATTTAGAATGTCAAAAATAGTGTTTTATCTAGCAATTACTCCTAAATACAAATTTTAAATATAGGATAGTAAGTATTCCTAAAAGCAAAAATTAAATTCTAAAGATAACCCTTTCTGGATGAATTGGTTTGGAGAATTTTAAGATTTTCAAAACTAATATTCTTATGTAGTAAGTTGGATAATGTAAAGGAATGAGATACATTAAATACTGCATGTGCCAAATAGGAGCAATTTTAATTCTCTACCCTGATTTAATGTTATAGAAAATCATTGACTGATATCAGGTTTAGTCCTTAAATCCGTGGCTAGGCTAGGAGGGTACTGGCTCCAACTCTAGAGCTCCTACTTCCCTTCCCCTGAAGGCTAACTCTCGTTTAGTTTTTTAAACAGTAAGACCAAATTGAGGGTTTTAGTCTGTAACCCTAAAATCTCTAATTCTACGCCCATCAAAGTATATTTCCTTATTTATTTGTATTCAACCCCCATGAACTTCAGCATCCATGGAATTTGAATGTGGTTCCACATTGTTGAGAATTACACCGCCCACTTGGGTCTTAATGCAATTACAACGAATTTTAAAACTACAACAGACCTATATTGTAACTTAAATGAAGTGCAAGTAATAAAACCTTCACATTTATAATTACAACTTCTTCAAGCATGCATCCCAAAATCCAAAACATGAATCCTACTCATTGTGAAAGAAAAGTAAAAGGAAAATAATGGCATAATTCTCTCATGCAACTGTTTCCTAAGAAGAAGAAAGAGTAAGAGAAACACATCACGAAGCATGAAGAAAACACAACTAAAAACTTCATTATATAAAAGTAAATCCACTAGATAAGTGTTTGCAAAATTATAAGATGATGAAGAACACAATACTTAGCCTTTTCCCCTTGAAAGAAAGATGAAAATCTCCCCCACAAAGTCTCCCGCTGATCCATGCAATGCTAGAACATTCCCTTACAAATTCTCTAAAAATCCCCTCACAAATCTCTCCAAAAAGATAGAAATCTACATTTCTACTTCTATTCTAAGATCACTAAATATTCTCCATATTTTCTCACTCACACACACACACACGCATGCATGCATGAGAGGTGCAAAGTACTCTTTTTTAAAGAGACACAAATTCCCTCCTTTTTTCCAAGAGACAAATCTATTCATCCAAAAGGCATGTCTCTTCATTCAAGAGCCTTATCCAAGTGTCTAGATTCATTGAATTGCTTCATGTGGTGTTTGAATCACTTGAGAGCCTTCTAGAAAATCACAAACCACCAAAAAATCGATCCATGACTGTCCTTGGCGCCGTTGACGCTATTTTGGGCCCTGTCAGCATCATTTTCTTGTCATTTTTCTGCTCTTCAGCGCCGCTAATGCCCACTCTGCGCAGCTTTACCATTTTGCTTCATTTGGCTTCGTTTGTGCTCTGTTTCGCCTCGTTTTAGTTGCATTGCGTTCCTAAGAGATAGACCTAAGAAATAAGCATAAAAAAATCCTTTATTTAAAGTGTAATTTTATTAAAAAATGTGTGAGAAGTGTAAAAGAGATTAAGCAAAGAAATTCATATCGAAATGTGCCTGGACAAATTTTCTTTTTTGCTCATTTTTGCTCCAAATTATATTGTTTTAGCTTCTTTTTCTCCAAAACTCCATTTTTTGTACCGGAAACCAAAAATATATAAAATACCTTCCCTTAAAGTGCATTATCATTGAAAATCACCAAATATAGGCATTAAAAGCATATAAAAAATTACACATTTTTTAGGTGTATCAGGTACTAAGTAAATGGTGGAGGTGGTCTTTCTATAATTATCTTAGTTGAGGAAATAGGTTTTTCTAATTCCTTAGGAAGATCTTCCATTGGTCTTTCAATCTCCTTATCTTTATCTCTCAACTATAAGTTCTTTTGAAACATATCTTCAAATTCTCTTCCAAATATTTGTTTGATAACTTTATATTGCTCATCTTTCATATGCATAGAGTTTATCTCAGGGTCACTAGGTAAAGTCTCTGAGGGTAACTGTTAATTACATTAATAATCTGCCACAACATCAAAATCTCATTCATTTTATCTGTATACCACAGAATATGCCATTCAGTGACTTTGAATAACTCTTTCAAAAGAGATCTTTTACTGATTTCATCATTCAATTTAGGTTCTTGTGATTGAGTCAAATATGAAGATATAAATGCTGGTGGTGTAGATGAATTCTCTAAATATGTAGGCTTTAAAATTGTATGGTGTACATTCATTTTAAGTTGATGAGATTTTTCAACTGATGGAATTAAAAGTTTACTATTTTTGATAACGTTCATCATTTCGCACCTCTCCTAAACATACATACAATCTTCTTGAAACAACATTTTAGACTCATCATGAAAGTCCATTTCAATCTCATCTGTTAACTTTCTCTCAAAACTTTCTTGGAAATGGTCTTTATTTAGATAATCAATTTCATCCATCCAGAAACAATCATAATCCTTTCTCTCAGCTGGATATTTCATAGCTTTTAACACATCAAAAGTGACTTCCTGGTCATTAATATTCATATTCAACTCTCCTTTTTGCACATCTATCGTACCTTGTTTAGTAACAGGAAAAGGTCTCCCCAAAATAATGGGATTTTCTTTATCTTCCTCCATATATAATACAATAAAGTCCATAGGAAAGGAAAATTCATCCAATTTAATAAGCACGTCTTCTGTAACCCCTCTTGGATAAATGATAGATCGATCGGCAAACTTAAGGGTTACAATAATGGGAGAAATATTGACTAAACATAACCTTCTAAATATAGATAGAGGTATCACATTAACACTTGCTCCTTAATCACATAAAGCTTTTCCACATAATCTTTCTCCAATTACATAAGGAATTGTAAAGCTATAATGATCTTTATGTTTATGACGAAGCTTTTTCTGAAGTATAGCGCTGCACTCCTCACTTAGTGCAACTGTCTCGTAATTCCCAATTTTTTTCTTATTTATTATCTCCTTCATAAACTTTGCATAACTTGGCATCTGTTCCAAAGCTTTAGCGAAAGAACTATTTATCGTTAATTTTCTTAAGTACTTCCATGAACTTTGAAAATTTTTTATCCAACCATTGATGTCTAAGTCTTTAAGGAAATGGAGGTGGTGGTATTTCTAAATTGATTTTAGTTTAGGATATTAATTTTTCCAGACCCTTAGAAACATGTTCTTCAGGTCTTCTAGTTTCCTTTGTTTCATTCATAGTTGCTTTCTCTTTTCTAACAACATCCTCTATCTTTCTTCCACTTCTTAATTGGACAGCTTCTATCTATTCATTATTTTTCTCTTTAGGGTTGTTCTCAGTGTTGCTATGAATTGTTCCTTGGGGTATATTGCTAAGTGAATTAACAATTTATCCCAATTGAATCTCTATGTTTCTAATCGCAACATTTTGACTTTGCAACTGGTTTCCCATTTGAAATATCACATCTTCTATATACATCTTTTAATCCTCAAATTTTTGCTCATTGTTAGAGTCTAATGAATATGAAGGTTTATAATTTGTGTTCCCATGTTTATTCCAACTTCCATTAGGATGTGCACGATTATTTTCCCATTGTTGGTTTCCACACTAACTATAGTGAGTCCAGTTAAAATTAGGATGGTTCTTCCAACTTGGGTTGTAAAAGTTAGAATACGAGTTTTTTATGGTATTTAAACTATCATATGAAAAGTTAGAATCAATCATATGCGCTAATGAACTTTCTCCACTTACTTGAGTAAATTGAGGCAGGTTCATTCCAAAATGGTCCAATTTCCTTGATATTGTAGCAACCTGAGATGCAAGAATTGCAATCGCATCTATATGATGAACGCTGGCTACATTTTTAGGATTTAGCCTTGTAGAGGGCCATTGAAATTCATTTGTAGCCATTTCTTCAATTAACGCATATGCTTTATTAAATGGTTTTGAAATTAATGATGCACCAAAGGCAGCATCAATTGTAAATCTAAGGGATTCTACTAACCCATTATAAAAGTTTAAATGATTAACCAATCGAGAAGAGCATGGTGTGGACACTTTCATAGGAGTTTCTTAAAGCTTTCCCAAGATTTGTATATTGATTTCCCTTTATACTGATAAAATAAGATAATATCGTTTCTAATTTTAGTAGTCCTTGAAGGTCGAAAATACTTAGCTAAAAATTTCTGAGTTTACTCCTCCCAATTTTTAATAAAGCCAGGGGCTAATGAGTATAACCACATTTTAGGCTTATCCCTTAGTGAGAAAGGAAAAAGCCATAGTCTGTTAGCATCCTTTGACATGCCTTTATAATGAAATATAGCACAAAGTTATGGAAAACTTGATAAGTGTTAATAGGGATCCTTCGAAGGAGTTCCTCCAAATTAATTATTCTGCACCAGTTGGATAATTTTAGGATTTAGTTTAAATGGGTAAGCTTCTACGATATGGGTTTGTATACTTGAGTGAATTTCAATTATCGTAGGATATATATAATCCCTCAATGATTTATGATGATTTTCCAAGTTATTACTTTGAATGTTTTCCATTTCCATTTCTAGTTTTTTAAGCCCTTTCTGTTTTTTGATATTTTGTCTTTTTTCTAACTTAGAATCATAAGGCACAAGTTTTGCAGATCCTTTATTTCACATACGCAACACAACAAACAAAATAAAAGTTATATTTAACACAACAAAACATTTTCACAAACACCTTATTTTTGACACAAAAAAGTTTTTTCACAACACTTTTTCATACAAAAAAGAAATTTACACACAAAAATATTGTTTACAAAACTACAGTTTTCCAAGTCTAAGCCTAATTACTTCACCTAAAATTGTCCTAAAGTTCTTACCAAAGCTTCCCGGCAACGGTACCAAAAACATGATGTGGCCCTAGCGTGTGTTGTTTTTGTGTATGTTTTATGTCAGTTTAAATCCTTGGTATAGTGCCAAAAACTTGAACCATCCCGAAATTATGCAATAGTTTATTTTTCAAAAATATGGCCAATAACTTGACACAATTATTATTAAGTAGTTAATGTGCAAAATTGAAATGTTATAAAATATAGCAAATAGTTCACACACTATGAGTTCTACATAAATACACGTATCACCTCAAGTAATATAAGACTTTCTGATTAAGCCTTAAATATCAATCCCATCAGGAAGCAAGGAAATAGGTCGTTAGTCGAATTCCAGTCTACTACTATTAGTCCTTAGTTTGGAATGTCAATTAAAGTAGTGTTTAATTTAGCAACTACACCTAAATGCGAATATTAAATGTAAGGATAGTAATTATTCTTAAATGTAAATATTAATTCTAAATATAACACTTTCTGGAAGAATTGGTTTTGAGAATTTTAAGATGTTAAAAACAATTATTCTTATGTAGTGAATTGGATCATGTAAAGGAATGAGATACATTAAATATTGTATGTGCCAAATAAGAGCAATTCTAATTCTCTACCCTTGGTCAAGTGTTATAGAAAATTGTTGGCTAATCTCAAGTTTAGTCTCTAAATCCGTGGTTAGGCTGGGAGGATATTGGCTGTCACTCCAGAGCTCCCACTTCCCTTCCCTTGAAGGTTAACTCTCGCTTTAGTTCTTAAACACTAAGACCAAATTGAGGATTTTAGTCTGTCACCCTAGAATCTCCAATTCTTCACCCAGTAATATATATATTTCTTTATTTATTTGCACTCAAACCCCATAAACTTCATCATCCATGGAATTTGAATGTGGTTCCACTTTGTTGAGAATTACACCACCCTCTAGGGTCTTAATGCAATCACAACGAGCTTTCACACTACAAGGGCCCCTTATTGTAATGTAAATGAAGTGCAAGGAAAAACCATCATATTTATAATTAAAACTTCTTCTAGCATGCATCCCAAAATCCTAAACATGAGTCCTACTCATTGCGAAAGAAAAGTAAAAGGAAAACAAGGGCATAATTCTCTCATGCCACTATTTCTTAATAAGAAGAAAGAGTAAGAAAAACACAATGGAAAACTTCATTTCATCAAAGCAAATCCACTAGATAAGTGTTTACAAAATCATAAGATAATGAAGAAAACATTACTTAGCTTTTTACCCTTGAAAGAAAGATGAAAATCTCTCCCACAAAGTCTCTCACTGATCCATGAAACGCTAGAACATTCCCTTACTGATTCTCTCAAAATCACCTCACCAATCTCTCCAAAAAAGTAGAAATCTACATTTTTACTCCTATTCTAAGATCTCTAAACATTCTTCTTGTTTTTACACTCACACACACCACTTTTTCTGACATAAAAACACTCTATTATAGTGTAGGGATGAATTTCCCAAGAGATGCCTCAACAACCTTCAAAAAAGCATCCAAATACATTAAATATTCTAAAAATTCACCCAACATTGCATCCAAACTATCTCGAGTGCTGTCGACGCCATGCAGCTCCACCATTTTGCTTCGTTTGACTCTATTTTGGCTCTGTTTCACCCCGTTTCAGTTGCATTGAGTTCTTAACAGATAGACCTACAAATTAAGCACAGTGAAAACATTCCTTTAAAGTGTAATTGCATTCTTAAATATGTGAGAAGTGTAAAAGAGATTAGGCATAGAAAGACATATCAAAATATGTTAGGACAAAATTTTCTTTCTAGCTCATTTTTGCTCGAAATTGCACCGTTTTTTGCTTCTTCTTCTCCAAAACACCATTTCTTATCCTTAAAACCAAAAATATGCAAAATTCCCTTCTTTAAAGTGTAATATCATTAAAAATCATTAAAATTGAGCATATAATATATATGAAAAAGTAAACATTTTTTAGGCGTATCAGTTACTGGTGTGCTTGGTCTACCCCGTGGGGAGCATACTTCTCTTCAACATACCGATGCCTCCTCCAAGAAACTCCATCTTAAGTCATTGTCGTTCATGAAGAGAGTGTGGTTACCTGATAGTGCTGCACCAGTACATTCTGATTAGCATGTAGGTTAGATTTATGAAATGAAGCATAGGTCCGATGTGTCAAAGGTTGTTGCGACAATTACTACTGAGTCCGTCATACGACAGGATGATGTTTAAGAGAGATCTCTAGATCTCAAGATCTAAGAGAAAGTAATCGAAAAAAATGTAGAGAAGCTCAGAGCAGAGATTGTAGAATTGGATAAAGAGCAAGGAGTTGGTGTTGTTGATGATGAAAATTTTGATTTCACGGATTATCTTGATGAGGAGTTCATAAAGATTAATGTCATTGAAACTAGAGCCACTACATCTGCCTGTGATGCTCTGCTCTCCAGAGAGGAGAATGCTACAACTGACCTGAGAAGGGTCATTCAATTAAGAGATGAGCAAATTGCACGAATGGAGAAAAGAATTGAAGAGATGGCTGCCACCATGATTGTCATTGCTACAGTGCACGGACAACCTCAGTCGGAACAATTAGATTCACCAAAAGGTTAATCAGCTCGAGGTTTTGCATATTGAATATGATTGAAGGGAGGTCGTTTCTATTAGTAGAGATTAACTGTAGAAGTAAGATTCATTTAAGGTTTTGGCACCAGTGAAAGACATTAAGCAGATGGTCGAATAACAAGTGTAGACTGCTTAGCCCAGTCTAAGGGTGGTGCATTAGTTTCAAAAGGTAAACCTTACTAGGATGAATTTGAAGTCGTACCTTACCTCAAGTGCTTTGTGTCACAAAACTTAAATACTTCATATGGAACCAGGAATCCTCGCCAGCATGTAGCCCACTTCAAAGACAGTTATTGTAATACTAGAGGCAATGAAGCATTGTTGTTCTACCAGTTTGTTAGAAGTTTATCAGGGACAGCATTTGACTGGTAAGCTGAGTTTCCTAATCAATCAATAAAGACATTTTTAGAGTTAGAGCACTTGTTTGTGAAGAGGTTTGTTGGTGTGTAGCACCATGTCATCATAGATAATCACATGGTGGAAAGACAGAAGCCTAATGAGACCTTGGTTGATTATATCTTGAGGTGGAGAAATTTAAGCATGAAGTGTAACTTGACAAATTTATGGAAACTCCACTAGGGAAGGTTTCACTCTCAGTTATGATCATAAAGTCTTATCTTTATATATCAGTAATGTGTCCACGTCCCTCATGGACTTGATTACCCTTCTTCTGTTGGCATTCTTTGCTCATTTCTTTCTTGGGCAAGTACAATTGACTCTTTTAGATTCTAGGATTGTCTGTTTAATCACCTTTAAACATAGAGGTTTAGGAGTCCTTTTGGATTTCATCTTTTCTCTGAGGTCAAACCCCCAATAGGTGTGTTGGTGGACTAGTTTTGCTTGGGTGATGTGCATTGTGAAGTTGATCCTGCACTAGGTCCTAATCTTCACAGTTTCTTTGTGTCATTCGGGTTTTGTTTGTTTTTTTTTTGAAAGTGAGCCAAATTGTTATGTTTCTTCACCCTCATTTAATTTTAATCAAACCTCTTTAATGCTATATCACAAATGAACAATAAATTTGAAAATAAAAATAAAAAGGGATGTACCTAGTCCACAGAATGACGTTTGTTCATTTTTAGTGTTTGCACTGAAATTACAAAATGATGGTCGATACTAACTCTTGGAACTTTTCCTTTAAAGATGTTATCATTGCATTCCATACCCTCACTTTCTTTGTCAACATGACCACCAACAGCAATGCCCAAAATATTGAACCAATGATCAAGTTTGGAGCTGGATTCAACAAGTTTGAGGTAGTACTTAGCAAGGCCCTGTTCGTTTTCATGAAGGTTGCTGCTCCAAAAGTTCAAGAGACAACTGTTGAGTTCTATAAGAATTATCCCCAAGACTTCCCTTCTTACAAGAAGGTGAAGATTTCTACCACCCCAACACCCATTAAGTCTTTTTTCCCCACATCTATTTGCTCAAGAACAGTCACATCGACTGCTGTTGGATGCAATGTCACTATGTCTACCATACCATCTGTTAAAGGAAAAGAATTTTTTATAAAAGAAGATTCAGTTAATGGGTTCACTACTCTTCCATAATTATTTGAAGTCAGTTTCATTTTAGAGGTTATGCCGCCAACTATGTTTCAAAGAAGAAATCAAAGATGAAATATTTAGAGGGCTGTCAGAGCCTAGATTATAGAGGTAGCCTCAGTTGATGAGATTCCTCACCATGAGGAACTTGGATTATCTGAGGTTACCACACCTCTCCTACAAAGAACTAGGTTTCATCCATTGATGGTTACCATTAGGGTTGAGAGCATCTATAAGATTCCCATCGCTCTACCGTCATCACAAGACATGGTAAAAAGAGCGAGAGAGGCCTACTCCTATCACCAGAGTCTGCACAGTGTCTGAGAGACTATTTACTAAGGAGGGGTGTACTATCACTGAGTTACTCAAGCTAGCAGAATATGAAGTTTCACCTTAAATGAAGAAAGAAATTAAGTGCCTCTAGCCATGTTCTAATCAGATTCTAGTTTGGAAGCTGTGTTGATAGCATTACAACAATCACAAATTCTACCATCGTTTCTTTGAAGTTCATTGGACTTCAACCGGTTAAGTCACGTTTGGGTCCGAGGATTCCACCTACCATTGTTCATGAAGATTCCTCAAAGAAGGATAAAGGGAAGAGACCCGTTGCCAGTGTACTTGGGCTGCCCCAAGGGGAGCATAATTCTCTTCAACATACTAATGCCTCCTTCAAGAAACTCTATCTTACGACATCGACGTCAATGAATAGAGTGTGGTTGCCCAAGGGTGCTGCACCAGTACTTTTTTATGAGCATGTAGGGTAGATTTGTGTAATGAGGCATAGGTCTGATGCATCAGAGGTTGTTGCAACTGTTGATACCGAGTTTGTCGTACAGTAGGATGATGTTCAAGGGAGACCTCCAGATCTGAAGATCTAAGAGAAAGTAATTGAAAAAAAGATAGAGAAACTCATAGCTGAGCTTGAAAAATTGGCTAAAGAGTGAGGAGAAGGTGTTGATGATGATGAAGATTTTGATTTCACAAATTATCTTGATTAGGAGTTCATGGAGATTTAACATTGTTGAGACTAGGGCTGCTACATCTGCACACGATGCTCTACTCTCCGGTGAGGAGAACGTTGCATATGACCTGCAAAGGGTCATTCAGCTAAGGGATGAAGGAATTGTAAAATGGAGAAACTGATGGAAGAGATGGCTGCCACCATGATCACCATGTCTATAGTGTACAAGCAATCTCAGCCATAGAAACTAGCTTTATCGAAGGTTAATTAGCCTGAGGTTATGCATATTAGAGATGATAGAAGTGAGGTTACTTTTGTTAGTAGAGACAAACCGTAGAAGAAAGATTCAATTCAGAGTTTGGTATTAGGGAAAGACATTAAGCAGATGGTCGAACAATAAGTGGGGGAGGCCTTAGCCCAGCCTAAGGGTGGGGCATCAGTTTCAAAGGGTAGACCTTATCCAGAGGAATTTGATGCCATGCCTTATCCCAAGGGCTTTGTGTTACCAAACTTCAAGATGTCCGACGAAACCGAGAATCCCTAACATCATATAGCTCACTTCAGACCCAATTATTGTAATACTAAAGGTAATAAAGCATTGTTTTTCTCCCAGTTTGTCAGTAGTTTATCAGGGATATCATTTGATTGGTATGTTGAGTTACCCAATGGATCAGTAAAGACATTTGTAAAGTTGGAGCACTTGTTTGTGAAGAGGCTTGCTGGAGTGCAACACCATGTCACCATGGAAGATCTCATGGTGGAAAGATAGAAGCCCAATGAGAACATAGTTGACTATATCTTCTGGTGGAGAAACTTGGGCATGAAGTGTGAACCTTGACTACAGGAATAACATGCATTGGAAAATCTTCTCAAAAACATTCACTGACCGGTGACTTTCATGCTTAAGGAACTCATAATCAAGTTGTTTAAGAACTTACTCAACAAGGTCAACAGATTTCAGGAGAAAGTTAAGCATATCGAGTCCCAGGAAAAAACTTAAAAGTCCAGGATAGTCAAGATATTTGAGAAAAAATCTGAGACAGTAACAACTGTTATAAGGGAAAGCACCCAATAAAGATTCAAGCTAAGTAGTATCATCAGGGCTCTCAGCAGTCGTCACAGCATGACCAGTTTTTTTAGCAATAATAGACCCAGTAGTACGTCCTGTCTGGAGAGTATTCATATCAGAAAGGATCGTACCAGATAGATGGTAGACATGGTTTTACATTCACAGAGCAGATAAACATGGTGTGTTCTTTCAAGGTTGAAGCTGTATCAAAGATGTTCAGAAATTTGATGGAGAAGTCCGATTTTAGATTGCCATAGCCAAATGAACCAGAAGAGTTTGATAAGAAGGATCATCCTAACTATTGTCCATACAACAAACTCCTTGGACACACTGTAGAGGGATGTTTCAGTTTTAAGCATTGGCTTGAAAGGAATCTTGAAGACGGAAATATAATAAATCTAAAATAATATTTAAAAGAACTTGAAAAAGGTTTTGTAAATATGATTTCAGCTGAGCCAATCACCTTGATAGAGTCATACTCAGAGGAAGGTGGTTGGAGCACAGTTTTGAGTAGCTCATCCAAGAAGATACATGATCAAATTTAGACCTCTTCAGCACAAGTAGCCATTTAGAGCCTACAAACTTGTAGACCAAATATGGAGATCAAACCAGAGAAGTCACCACAGTTGGAGAAGAAGAAGAATGAGATCATGCATGAGATGAAGAATGATAGCGTGAGGGGTTGGATAGGTGTTGCTCTGTTAGATTGGTTGATATGTATTTGAGGGAAAAATTGCTAAAATTGCTGACCGTGTACGACTATATTTTTGCCCCTCTGGGTTCTTTTGAATAAAATGACAGAAAAGATGAAAAAGGGGCTCTCTGGGAAGAAGCTTGAGGAGAGCATATAATTAAGAATTGGTGTGTGAATTCTCCCCTAATTAAGAAAACATGAAAATCTCTCTTAATAAAAATCTTTAGATATTATATTCAGAAAAAATATTAAGTGATCTTCTATCTTTTGTTCTGCTATTAATGGACTATTCACTAACATGTGTCGTTACCAAATGAATGATAGCTAAAGAAGTACTTTGCATTGTGATGTTTCAAAGGAAAAGCCTCGCCCTACGAAGCATCAATGTTGAACTTGCCTGAAACTGGGTCAAAATCCTAAGAAAAGAAAAGAAAAGGATAAAACAATATAAGAAAACTCTTAAAATAACCAAATAAACAAAATGAGACAAAAAAAACATAACAACAGAACATGAGGTCCCAAAATTCAATTCCATAAATCTTCACAACTTTCCCACGAATTGGAAACACTATATTTTAGAGGATCAGGATTCCAACATCCCATTCCACATTTCTTTGTAGTGGTTCACACTATATTTTAGAGGATAAGGATTCCAACATCCGATTTCTCATTACATTGCAATGCTTCACACTATATTTTATAGGATGAGGTTTCTAACATCTGATTCTGCATTTCTTTGCATTGGTTCACACTATATTTTAAAGGATGAGGATTCTAACATCAGATTCCACATTACTTTGCAATGGTTAACACTATATTTTAAAGTTTAAGGATCGCGACGTCCGATACCACATTGCTTTAGGAGCCCTTCCTATCACAATGATTCACACTATATTTTAGAGGAGGAGGATTCTGACATCCGATTCTGTCTGCATTGCTTTGGAATGGTTCACACTATATGTTAGAGGATAAGGATTAGGACATCTGATTCAACATTGTTTTGCAATTATTCAAACTATATTTTAGAGGATGCGGATTCTGACAACCAATTCTGCCGACAACCAATTCTGCATTGCTTTGCAATGGTTCACACTATATTTTAGAGGTTGAGGATACTGACATCCGATTCCGCATTTCTTTGCTATATATCACACTATATATTAAAGGAGGATTCTGATTTCTAATTTTGCATTTCTTTGCAATTATTCACACTACATTTTAGAGATTAAGGATTTCAACATTCTGTTATGCATTGCTTTGCAATGGTTCTCACTATATTTTAGAGGAAAAGGATTCATATATCTGATTCCACTTCTCTTTAGGACCTTCTTCCCATTGCAATGGTTCAAATTAAACTTTAGAGGTTGAGGACCACGACATCTGAATACTACATTTTTTTTGGGAGTCCTTTTTACTATAATGGTTGATGTTAAATTTTAGAGGTTGAGGGAATAAGCTCTTTGATTAATTCAAGACATCCTATTCTCACTTCTCTGCACTCTTGTCACCTCTTAGGTTGGATCTGAGTCATTGAGATTTCCTTCCTAAAGTGACACCCTTCTTAAGATCAGTGTGAGATCCTCTTAAATGGTATGAGCCTTTTGATTCTCATTCCGATGCTGGTACCTAAATTCTAGTTCTCATCTCGAGATCAGTACCTAAATTTTGATTCCCTTCTTCTATCTCTTTGGTTGGATGTGAGTCATTGAGCTTTCCTCCCTAAAGTAGCTCACCTCTTAGGTTAGATGTGATTCATTGTACTTTCCTTCCTAATGTGACTTGAGATCTTTGAGATAGCCTTAAGACCACCTTAAGTGGAGCACGACACCCTATTCTTATCTCTCAATATCGGCTTAAGACCACCATAAAAAAGAACAAAACACCTGATTCTCTACATGATATATTCGAGATAGGCTTAATACCACCTTAAGTGGAGCATGACACCCTATTCTCATCTCTCAAGATCAGCTTAAGACCACCTTAAAATGAACATTGCACCTGATTCTCTACACGATATCTTTAAGATAGGCTTAAAACCACCTTAAGTGGAGTACGTCACTCTATTCTTATCTCTCAAGATCAGCTTAAGTCCACCTTAAATGGAATACGACACCAGTTCTCTACATAATATCTTCAAGATAGGCTTAAGACCACCATAAATGGAACACGACACCCAATTCTTATCCTTCGAGGTCGGCTTAAGACTACCTTAAATGAAATATGGCATCTGATTCTCTAGACAATATTTTTAAGATAGGCTTAAGACCACCTTGAATGGAATAAGGCATCCTATTCTCATTTCTCTGCATTTTCAGTATCTTTTGAGTTGGATGCGAGTCCCTTTGCATTCCATTTCAATTCAACCTCTTTACATATTTTCTTCTTCCGTAAAATAAATTTTCACTAAATCAAAATGGAAATTAAAATCAAAATCAAAATTGAAATTTAAAATTAAAACATCAAAATATGAAATCGAATCTTCTCTTTGGTCGTGATACACCTAAAATATATAGTGTTTTTAGACACATTCTCATACCAATTTTTGAGATATTGCACTTTAATGGAAGGTATTTTTGTGTTTATCTTGCAGATACAGGTAAAAATAGTGAAAAATGCTTGAAGGAGTGAAAACAAATCAAATTTGGAGCAAAAATGTGAAAAATGTGCAAAGGAGTTTTGGCGCCTAAGTGCTAGATCCGGCGCTTACACGCCAGTTAAACTGAGAAGGCCGTGCCTAAATGTAAGAGGCCTCGTGCTTAAGTGCTAGTGGCAGATATTAGGCTAGTAAATTCAGTTTCTGCAAATTTTGAAGAGGTTTTTGAGGCACCCATTGGCTTCATAGGTGGTTATAACCACCATGGACAAAAATTATCATGAATTGATGCATCTCTTGGGGAAATACATCGAATCTAGACATATTTTAAAGAGAAACCAAGGCACCTTTTGTAAAATTATAAAAGAAAGAAGATTGGGACTTTGAAAGAGGTCTTGAAAGTATTGGAAGGTTTTGAAAGTTCTCATTTGGGGAGTTAGTTCCGAGAGATTTTCAGGCACCACTTTTACTTTTATTTTATCCTTTTTGTTATTTTATTTTGAGTGATTGTAAAGAGAAGAAAATCAAAAGAACTTCAAGAGTTTTGTAGAGAACTTGAGATACATTTTTATCTTTCTATTTTGAGACTACTTTTTGTTTTAATTGAGACTTATTGTTGGTTTGACAATGATTTCTTCTTTTAAACTAAAGTATGGTTTTGTTTCCTCCATGGATTCTGAGTAGTTTTATTTATCTTTCTTCTTAAAATGATAAGTAGTTATATTTTGGATGTAAGTTGTGGAAAGTATTGATCTTCAATGATGAAAAATGTTGTGATGATTTAAATCCATGCACTTCATTTACTTCTTGATTTGGACAATCCAGATGTTAAAATTTGTTGTGAAAACATGTAAGAACCGGGCTGGTATTATCTCAGTCAACAATTGGAAAGAATCACATAAGGTTGTATGATTGAGCATGTAGTTCATATGATTGAGTGCAAATAAATAAGAAAATATTTGTTGAAGGCCGTAGAGTTAGAAGACTTTAAAGTGACAGGTTAAAGCCCCCAACTTGGTTTATTGTTTTAAATTCTGATATGAGAATGTTAGCCCCCATGTGGAGGGAATCGAGGGAACTCTAGAGTGAGAGCTAGTATCTTCCCTACCTAGTCGGTCTTCATAACTATTCAAACTTTAAATTAGCCAATATTCTTTATAGCATCTCTAGTAAGGGAAAAAAATATTATTGCTCCTATTTGGCACAACACAATTTGCATACTTCCACAACAGAATTCCTATACTTATTACTGATTCATAACAATAATAAAGATATTTTCATATTTAGTGCTNGGTCTTCATAACTATTCAAACTTTAAATTAGCCAATATTCTTTATAGCATCTCTAGTAAGGGAAAAAAATATTATTGCTCCTATTTGGCACAACACAATTTGCATACTTCCACAACAGAATTCCTATACTTATTACTGATTCATAACAATAATAAAGATATTTTCATATTTAGTGCTTTTCTTCTACAAAAACTCTAGTTATCCTTTTAAATTGTTATTGTTCTATCAAAATGTTGAAAATACCAAAAATATTTAAATTTTCATTATTGTCAAAAATCATCTTTAGTTTAGATAATTATCTTTTTATTAAAAATAGAAAGTTTGTTGTTCAATAGTGCATATTGTGCATTCTCTTTGTGGGTTTGATATTCAGGTATTAATCAAAAAGTCTTATATTACTTGATAACGATACGTATACTTGCATAGTATCCAGATATATATAAATTAAAAGTTAAATTCTTATTTTTCTTGAGGATCAAGTTTTTGATTTTGTTGCATAATAAGGAAATATAAGTGAAATATAATCTGAATTGTTGTTATACTTTGTATATTAGCAGTATCCAGGGATCAGACTGTTAACTTCTTCGAGAGTTATCCTCGTAAATTTGTTGTGCAGCCCTACACTTGGGTTAGCAAGCATAAATCACTCTATAAATTTCAAATTCACTCTTGAAATTGACATCATGAAGGTACATCTGCCAATCCCTAGCAGGTGTCCTTATATGCTCCCCAGCGGAAACCTTCTCCACATTTTCTCTCCCTTCTGCTCTGAGCCTGTCGACTTAGGTAGTTATGTTGGTTTGTTGATCTCTTCGGTCAACGCCAATACATGCAGTGTGACTGCCCAACACACCCCACCTATTTGTGGTCCATTTGTTGACCTCATTTTTTGTTGAGGTATAGTCTTTCTTCCTTAGGAGCCTAGGAACTAGCCATTGGACTTTCTTGTTGACTATTGCAAGAAGGCTAGTGATAGTACCCACACCAATAAAAATTCTAAAACTCTTCTTTGCTCATCTTGAAGTTCCACATGTTCGTTTTAACCTCTAGCACTTAGTAGGCAGAGCTGATATGGGGGAGCTCAAAAAGGGTTTCCCATAGGACTGTCTGACCTTAGGTTTAACCCTAGGTGATGTGGCTTGGTCTAGCACATACTTACACTTTAGAATTTCACTTGCACCCTAAACCCTAGCTTACACATGTCCATTTTGGTTCCCTTGTCTTTTTGGAGAGCCATGTGGGTAGTCCCCCTAATCCTCAGTCCTTTATTGCAGTGGATAAGAATAGTTCAAGGACAATCCAAAGTGGGGTTTCTTTGGTCTCATGGCACCATAAGGGTAATTCCATGATCAATATTTGCATCAAACTTCAACCTTACCCAATTACCTATAAGGTTAATTTTTATGATCAATATTTGCATCAAACTTCAATTTTATACAATTACCCAATTTTAATCTTTTGTCCCTAAACTTTCCCATAATCACCAAATTGCCCCTGACACCCTAAAAATGTATGGTTGGTCCAAATCCCTTAATTTTGTTCAAAAATTATTTCAAACCATCCAAATTACCCAAAACACTCCAAATTTTTCATTTTTACCAAAATACCCCAAATTTATCAAAATTACAAAAATGCCCCTAGTGGCCCAAAAATTCCCAAATCCTCCAAAATCATTTCAAACACCACTAAAATCAATTTGAACCACTCCATCAGGTATAATTTGACCAAATTGACCAACTTTGACCAAAATTTCCAAATTGCCCCTAAGTGTCTAAAGTCCCCAAATCACCTTCAATCTCCCCCAACTAATCTCAAATTTCCCCAATTTTGAGTCTAAACTAAAATTTATCATATCTTAACCCAATTAAAACCATATTCAAGCTCAATTAAACCCAATTCCAAACTTCAAATGCAAGCCCAATTGATTTTCCTCAAATTGATCCAAAATTCAAAATCCTCAAATTGAGCTTCATGATCAGTCAAATACTAATTTCAAATTTAGATCAAATTCAACATATCTAGATTCAATTTCAACCAATTTCAATTCAATTTTACTAGCCCATGATTAAATTTAAAATCAAAATCCATCATGCATGTTTAAAGGCCCATCTTCATATGCATATTAAAAGCCCACCTCATTAATTTGAAAAAGCCCAAATTGAGCCCACATGACAAAAATTCCTTCTTCACCATCTCATGGTATCAAACTAATTCCATCATGAAATCAAGTGAAGCATATCTTGCATACATATGATTTCTTAGCTAAATTAGGTATCATGGCATAATTTCTCAAATATCATAAAAAAATTAAAATTTCCATTTGCATGAAACTTTCCAATGGGCTCATACACATAATGACATGACTCATGTAGCCTTTGATGGCCATTCCAAAGTAAAATTTGCTAAAAATGTCAAGTAGAGGTGACTCTTCCCTCTCTCCACTCCACTTGAACTTTCTCTATCTATGAAACAATTAAACTCTTGCCCCGGACCCAAGCCAACCACCTAAGGTCACTCAAAGCTTCCTTAAGGTCAGTCCAAGCACCCTCACCATCAGAGAGCCAAACCCAACCCTTGGATCAAGGGGATAAACCCAAGCTAGCCCAATTTGCTAAAACCTCAATTCTACTTTGGATTTCCATCATGGAGCCACCATTGAACCAAATTGAATTGACCTTACAACACATCTGGCTCACCTAACCTTAGGTGACCTGACCCTGCTTGGCCAGCCACCAAAGCTACCAAAAAACACCATGGCCGAGAAGCCTTAAATGGTTAAAATAAGAAATTAAACCCTCATAAGTTAGCTAAGCCCCATTTCCCATTGAAGCACTTCTTCCCTCAACCTAAGCGGCTGCCTTGCCACCATGACATGTCCTATTACACACCAGAGCCTCATCTATAAATAAGACCACCCCCACAACCATGAAGAGGTGTGTGCACAAACCTTAACAAAACTCTACCAAAAATTCTCCCATACCTCATAGCATCCTATCGACATTATTTTGGTTTGAGGAGTTACCCGTAAGAATGTGTCGGTTACTGGAATCAAAATCCTGCCATCTGCTTCAAAAAGACATTTTAATGTCTAGAAAAATATGAAATCAAACTGACCCCATGTTTTTCATAGTTTAAATGAAAGAGCGCTACACCTCAAATCATGTATCTATCCCGAAGCATAAACATAAGACTTGAGGATGAGGCTTGCTCAAATAAACTAAAACATATATGGCATCCATTTGGTCTGCGAAACCATTTTATTTGCTGACAATTTCCTCTATTTAAAATGAAGAATTAAACGGGGTTTATATTAAGCTGGGTTCAGAAAAGTTTCCTATAAGGGCAAGCCCCTATA
Source organism: Phalaenopsis hybrid cultivar (assembly GCA_002079205.1). Classification (NCBI taxonomy): domain Eukaryota; kingdom Viridiplantae; phylum Streptophyta; class Magnoliopsida; order Asparagales; family Orchidaceae; genus Phalaenopsis; species Phalaenopsis hybrid cultivar. Next base: position 36,151 of record JXCR01128595.1, on the reverse strand, counting down.
GCTAATTACATCTTAAATGACCAAAGCCACCTAAGAAAATTTTTGATAAAAATTAGGAAATATTATCTTCAAGGATTTCAAAAGGATAAGACTGTTCAATGAGATTGGACAGAGAGATGAAATGGGATTGGCTCAAGTTTGGAGCATTATGTTTTTGAAATCCAAAGGAGGAAGAACTAGAGAATGTCAAGGCCTAAAGATGAGTTGAGGATTTATGTTGCATTAGGCAGACAACCTTAAGATCCTATGGTTTTTTATTTAATTTTAAGGAATTGGTTTAGCTAGTGCAAACATGTTCTGCTGTGTAAGATGGTCTAGCTGCCCACCATGCTAGCTCCAAGCTCCTTACTGTGATGAGTTTGAGTTTTTTAGGGTGTCCAATTATGATGTCAAATCAGGTGGCCCTATGGTTGTAGTTCTTTAAATTTTATGGGGGATATTAAAGTTGATTAGAGTAACACCGGTTAGGATCCTATGGTTACTCGTTCCGACACCACTATTTTCTATTGGATTCACTTAGTCCAAATGAATTTACTAAACTCAACTAAATGAGTTCCATAATTTCATTTAGACCATGGGAAGCCTCGTTAGTAATTGTAGGTTGCCTCATCCAAGGGATTCCCAATCATCTGATAGAGACATCTTAAGTTAATTGTAGTTGTTGTTTTGTGTGATGTTTGTGATTAAATTTTGAGTTGTCTTATATTTTGAATGTTATGGAGGTGATTTTTTATCTTGATTGATTTTAGTTTTTGGTTTTGGTTTTGGTTTTGTGGCTATCCCGATAGTTTTAGTTTTCATGTAGGGTGACATCGTTGTTTAGCATGCAAGTTTGTGTTTTGTTCATTCATGCAGGCAAGTAAGTACAATGTGGAAAGCTTAAGAAAATATAATGTTGTAAAATATAAAAGCGTACCGGGCGAGTCTTCTAGTTCCACCACCTAAAACTCAAAATGAATGTTAGAACATTTTATGGAAAGCGGAAAAAGTAAGGTTATAGTGAACTACCTAACCTTAGGTCATATCTTGGTGGGTCCCTATTAATTTGATTAAGGATGATTTTTGTTAAGAAAAACATATTAACTTTAGTAGACCTCCGAGATATCTAACAGGTCTGGAGAAGGAAGCAGGTCTATGCTTCCCTCTCACTGCCTGGTGAAAATTCTCAAACTCATTTAAACTTATTATATTGCTTAACAAATCTACCCTATAAAAATACTCCGAATGCTTAGTGAACATTGATGTTTCAAATATCCCTATGAGTAGGGTAATTATCATTTGTGATTTAATTTATAAATTATGTGGGCGAAGACCCTTAAAAAACGCAAGTTAATGTTATCAAGGCACTCAGCCAACTTTCTAATTTGGGCTTGTAGTGTTCCAAAGGTGTTTTAACTTTAGCTATGTCCACTTTTTCAAATCCTTATTTAACCAAATTTGATTTAGCTTAGGTCACTACTAAGGCCTTAAAATTTTGGTGGATGTCTTATAAAAATATTAAAATTTTAAGTGATGATGATTCATTTTTGAAATTCATTTGAACATCAAATATTAGTATTAAATTAATGAGTTATTAACACCCAAAACTATCTCCCTAAGTGTAGGATCATTTATTTGACTAGACTTCCAAATTTTAATAATTTAAAGAAATTACAAATTTATCCTTTTAATTAAGAGAAGTGAGATTGGTTTCTACCAATTAGTCTCCCTTTTGGTTTCAATCATCCAAATGAATTAGTTAAAATCAGAGGTTACCCTTTTCCGTCTTTGAATTAAGCCTAAATGTTAATTAATGCTAAACTTCCAAAATTACACTTTTACCCCTAAGGCTCTATCACTTCATAATTTGTTAAATTTAATTCAAATGACTTACTCATGGGTCAATTAAAGCATCACAGGAGAAAATGTGATTTTTCGAAATTTAATTTAATTTACATAATTATTTTTATGCAAAAATAGGATTTTTCAAAGAAAATTCCATAACTTGACCAAGGTAAAGTCTAATCCCTTGAAATTTTTACTGGAGGTAGACTTAGACCAGAGAATCATTTGGACCAACTTTCATGATTTATTGAGTTTATTTTTAAATTACTAGAATTATTTTATGTTTTGGAGTATTTATTAATTATAAAGAATTTTAAGAGTTGAAAATTAAGTTTTATGTTTTTGAAAAATCTCCCAGAGGTCAAAAACCTAGAGAAGCAAATTTTACATTTTTTTCTAATTTCTCTTTGATTTATTGGAATTATTTTGGTGAAAACCTATCTTTTAGCCTTTAAAAATTATTTTAAGCTTTAAAATTCAGTATCTTCATTTAGAAAGACAGGAAAATATTCCAATTGTTCCTAAATTCTTAGAAAACAATTTTGAACATTTCCATTATTTTATTATTTCTGTGATTATTATCGTTTTTATTTATTTTAAATATTTAAAAATAGGCTAAAAATGAAGTTTTTATTTTAAACGACATTTTATTTTTAAAAAATCCCTCTAATCACAGAGAACTCCAAAAACTAGTTTTCATAATTTTTTTTGAGTTATATTTTGATTATTAAAAATTATTTTAGTGTCAAAAATGTCATTTTACTTAGAAAATCAATTTGAGTTGTCAAATAAATTCAAAATGTTTTAAATTTTTTTTTGGGGAGTTTTTCGAGTCTTAAGTAATAGTAGAGATAAAAAATGGTGTCATTTTGAGGTTTTTATTTTCCAAAATTAATTATCTTTGCATTTTAGGGTTTGTAAAGATTAGGTGTGTTTTGAATGACTTGACTCATGAAAGATTTTTCAAATAGTTCTCTGGTCATAGTAGACCTATCAAAATTTTCTTTGATTTTTCTAAGTAACATGCTAATTATTATGACTAATTTATGCAAACAATAGACATAATCTTGAAAAAATATGGATCTCTGTCTGGAGGTTTCCCCTGACTTTGGAAAAATCAGGGAATGTTCCACTTATCAGAGGCTACAACATGTAAAAATTTCAAGTTATGGTGAAATGCCTACATGCATAGAGATTTAAAAGACTCCTAACCCTAATTGATTTACTAAAAATGAAATACACATAAAATCGCTTCAAATTATTTCCACATTGTTCTCCTCTATTCACTGAGTAAGAAGGTATTTTTATTTTATTTTTTTGATTTTTCTACACCAAGATATGAATTTTCAAAGTTTAGGGACATTTTTATATCTCCCTCATTTCTCAACCAAATTGAATGAACTTTTTTTAAAATACCTTGGCTATGAGAAGGGAAGCTTCAATCAGAGGTGCTTGACACATTCGTTGAGGTCCATGGAGGCTAGGGATTGAGCCTCTTACTGTGGTGAAAGGTCTAGATATGTATTCAACCAAGCTCGATTTCAGGTGTTGGTCTAGAGCTATGTTAGGGTCTTTGTGAAAGGGTGATTTGAAGGAGCTTCTCCTTCTTTCATTGTGGCGAAGGTGTGGGTAAGTTTAATTTGAGTTTGGTGTAATGTGGAGGTGTATTGAGCTCTGTCCTGGTTTTAGGTAGAAGTTTGAGCTCAAAATTGAGCTTCCATAATGGGAATCAGTGGGGGAAGTGGTTGCCTTGAGCTGAGGAGGTATCAAAGAGTCTCTATAAGCAATTTGGAGGGCTCTCTCTGAGAAAATTTCAAATCTACCTCCATGGCTGTGTAGGGGAGTTTTTTATAAAAATGGCTTATGCTGGCTGCCATGGCCAATTTTTGGGTGCAATGTGATGCTTAGGTGGAGGGCAGAGGGGCTCTACAATTTAAATTAGATGAGCTAACCTCTAGGTTTGAATTGAGTGAAGTTTAAGAGGGGGTGCCCCCTCAGTTATGGCTTCTCCGGTGACTAGGCCGGCCGGCCATGGTACTAGGAGTTTAGGAACCTTAGGGGAATCTGTCAAAGTAATTAACTTAAATTTGTGGGAGGATTTGGCAAGGATATCTTTAGTTTGGTCAATTAAGGAAATAAATCCCTTAATTTGGGGGGCCCTTGGTACATATCTCATTTAGCTTGGGTTAGGTGGTCTTGGCTCAGTCCTAGGGGCCTTAGGATTGGCTGTGGTGGAGTTAATATGGTCATGTTGAGTTTAAATTGGTCAAATTTTGTCATGGGTCCATTTAAGTTTACATGGTCAAGGGTTGGGTTTGGGTTAGGCTAGCTATGATTTCAAGCCCAATTAAATGGTGCATTTGATCCAGATGATTGTAAGGAAAATTTTTGGTGAAGGGTTGAAGTGATTTTGAGTTTAATTGGAGGGTCAATTTGAAGGATTTTGGAGATTTGGTCATTTTGGGCATGTTGGGCTAGACATGAGTCTAGATTGGGTTAGCCTTGGGCTAAGTCCAAATTGATTATTGAGAATGGTTAATAGGAATTCCATGAGGAGTTTTCAACATGAATTGGGTGCCAATTTTGGGGCTAAAGCATTCAATTTGGTGGAATTTGAAGACATTCAATTTGGGGCAAATTTGGTGATTTTTGGACTTCGGTCAAAATTGAATGCAATTGAGGCTTCCCCAAGGCCAATTGAAGGTCAATTTTGATGTATAGGGATATTATGAAGAGTTTACAATTTTAATTATGGCAAATTGAGTGGGCTATAGGTTCAATTTGGTGAGATTAAGTCATGTGACCAAAAGTGGGGATTTGATCTAAATCAAAAGTATTCTCAAAGCATGGGCCAATGAAGCATAAGAGTTGGGTTAGATTGGTCATATTAAAGGTGAATTTGAGTTTAGAATTAAAATTAGGGGAAATGAGGACCAATTTGATGGACATTTGAGGTGGATTTGGGAAGATTGGGCCTTTAAAGGCAATTTTAGGGTTTTTGGTCAAAATGGTCAAACTGGCCAAATTAGGTCATGTGGTAGTTCAAAAAAGTGCAATTGGGAATATTTAGAGTATTTTGGGAATTTTTGGAAATTTGGCTAAGGCGGGGTATTTTGGTAATTTGGCAATTTTTTGGTAATTTTGGGTAATTTGGGTATTTTCAAAAGGTTCGAGATGACTTTTGAACAAATTTGGGTAATTTAGGATAAATTTGAGAATTTTGGCCAAATTTAGGGTCCCAAGGGTACTTAGGTAATTTGGGGGAGTTTAGGGGCAAAATGCTAAGTTGGGAATTTTGGTAGAGTTAGGGTGCTAACCATCATTAATAAGCCATAGACAAATGGAAACCCCATTTGGGTCCTCTATGTACTGGTCTTAGCTAAACCCTAGCCTAGGGTCAGTGGGTTTAGGAAACCACTACATGAGTATCCCAAAAGATTAAGGGATTAAAGTCAAGAAAATTTTGGTTTGTTCTTGTGAGTGGTTGTGAGTGAGGTGATTGCTGGCAAGTGCCTTAGCTTTAGACCAACACCTAGGGCCATCCCTAAGGTCCAACAGTCCTATTGGAACTCTTATTGAGCTCCCCCATAGTGACCCCACCTACTAAGTGCTAGAGGTTAGGACCAATATGTAGAACTTCAAGTTGAGTTAAGAGGAGTTTAGAATTTCTAATGGTGAGGGTTCCTTTTCTAGTTTTCTATGAATAGTCAACAGGAAATCCTATGGCTAGATCTTAGGCTACTAAAAAGGAAAACTAGACCTTAACCAAAAATGAGGTCAACACATCCAGAGAGATTCATCCCCACCATCTTCTAGCCCTAATTTTCTCTGTTTGAGCTCAATTCCAGAGCTCAAATATAGAACATTTTCACTCTCATTCCATAAAACTCCACCAAACCACAAATTTCTTTGCTCCTAAGCTTCACTAGAGCATGGGAGGAAGCTTCCCGATGAAACACCCATCAATTGAGCCCTCTGTCATAGAGATAGAGCAAACCTGAATCACCCTCCTATCAAATTCACACATGTACTCATTCTCAGCTCAAGGTGACACTTGGAGGATGTTTGTGAGGTCACAACGAATGTGAAGAACCATTCCAATCAAGGCTACACCTCTTAGACAAGGTATGGATCACTTCCCCCCAAACCAAGTTTGATTTAGGCATTTATGAAGAAAAACTTACCTCCATGCATGATCAACCGTATAGAAATATTCTTCTCGGTTAGATGCCAATGTACGAATGAACCAATCTTAATTTCTTTAAGTATCGAGTGAGATTGAAGCGATTTAGTGTTGACGGCTCTCAGTTTATGCTAATCGGGGACGATGAACGAATGCCATCCATATTCGCATTTATTGGGTGGACGATTGAATTGCGTTGGACGAGATGTCAGTGTAAGAACGTGGAGAAGCATGGAAGCTGAGTAAGCTAGCAGTGTTGAACAAGAATGCGATGCATGGAGCTTCGGAGAAGACGAGGATTGTGTGGCGGCTGAGCTGGATAAATACACAAAGTGGGTTTTATGATTTATTTAATGCAAAGAAATTGGAAAATTCATACCATTGATTAGAAAAATCATAAAAAATAAAAAAATACACTGTTGCTCAGTAATTAGAGGAGAATAATATGGAAAAAAACTAAAACTTAATTAACTTATATTTTATTTTTAATTAATTAAATACTCTTTGTAACCTTTTAATTTAAATTGAATAAATATAACTGTCATGCCTTAATATTTTAGGGGTTTAAACTTCGTTTTCTTAGTTATTTTCTTTGATTTTTCCAAAATCAGAGAACACCTCTAAATATGGAAGCCCTAAATTTCAAAAATTAATTACCTCTATTTAATTAAAAAATCAAGAAAATTAAAATATAAATAAAAAAAGTATAAAATTTATTTTGATATGTTCACTGTGACCAGAGAACTCTAGAAAAAATATAAATCAAGTTTTTATATTTATGTAAATTACTATAGTTAATTAAATCTTAAAAACTCATTAAAATTAAAATAAATAAAAAAATATTAAAAATTTAGCAAAAATTATCTCACACTGTAAAAAATAGTCACATTAACTTTTTGTAAAAATTTAAGATCATTTTGAATTAATTTACCCACTAAACTTGATTTTTGCATTAAAATAATTATATATATTAAATTAAAAGTAAAAATTTTTCAAGAGGTGGTTTTTTGAGTTCCTTTTTGATCAAAGACACTTAAGAAAAATAAAATTGAAATTAAAATAAATATTTCATTTCTAAGGTATATTTTAAATTTTAAACAATTAAAATAATTTAAAAAATAATAAAAATAAATAAAATTGCAAATTGCACCAAAATGCCACAATTGGTTTCCTAGCCACTTAGGATTATTTAAAATATTTTTTTGAATTTCTAAAGAAAGTTATAAATTTTTATAAGCTTAAAAATGAGTTCTTCATAATTTTAAACTAAAATAATTGCAATAGATAAAATATAAATAAAAAAAAATGAAATTTGTTTCCTTGATTTTTGGGAACTTAAATATATTTAATAAAAATATAAAAAATATTTTTTCAACATAAATAATATTTTATATTTAATTAATACTCAAAATCAAAAAATAAATCTAATACTTAAAATATAATTTGAAAAAATCATGAAAATCTTTGTGAACCTCTAATAATTTTCTTAAGAACAAATAGTTTGTTTTGATTGATTAAATGAATTAACTTTGAAAATCCCCATTTTCTTAGTAAAATAATTATTTAAATTAAATTAAATTTTGAAAAATCACACTTTCTTCTGTGATATTTTATTTGACCCTTGAAAGGGGTACTATAAAAATTTCAAAGTCATTTGATTTATACCTAAAAAGTTATGAAGTGGGGAACTCGAAGGGCAAAATTGTAATTTTTGAACTTTGATGTCTTAATTAAATTTTAGGTTTGATTGAAGGGTAAATGGGTAATTTTAATCATATTAAACTCTTTTCAATGATTAAAACACAAGTTATTAAATGGTAGAAACCAATACCTTACTTTTCTACAATAAAAAATATAATTTTAATTCCCCCAATTATTATGATTTGAGAGTTAATCAAATTAAATGAAGCTAAGATGAGGGGTTTGACATTGGAAAATAACAACTCACTAATTTAAAATCCCTAGTTGATGTTTAAATGATATTATAATCATTGATCAAGATTAAAATACTGTATGATTTAATATCCCTAAAGGTCCTGAATTTAACCACAAATAAGTCTTAAGTTTTAATAATGAACTAGATTTAAATTTGAATTTTCTTGATGAGATTTAGGAAATATAACTTTTCAGTAAAACATTAAATGACTAATTAAGTACCACGCTCATGAGATGATTAAAACATCAAGTTCACTGGTCATAAGGTAACTTTGTATTATTATCTGAACAATATAATAAGTTCAAATGAACTTGAGATTTTTCAGAAGATTCTAAAGGTTGTTTGGGGTCATGCTTCAAACATCCTTATGATCTTTTGGGTATTTTGAAGGACTAATGAACCTATCATACTTTGCTTAAGAAAGTTATCCATTTAAAATTCTTGCAGCACAGAACTTATTAGGGGTATTTTAAACATTCTCTCCTATTTTTTAATTTCCATCAATTACATTTAAATTTCTACAAAATTATATACATGTTGCAAAACCTAATCTTTTGGCAGGAGCAGCGAGAAGAGAACATGTACACTTTTATAGTCTTATTTAATTCCTATCATTTTTACTTACTGCAATTTACTCTTACTTTTAATAAAAAATTTATACATGCTTGGTTATAAACCTTACTTCACCTGCAAAACAAAAACAACATTTTTAAAACCAATCAACACTTTTTCAAAATTAAACAAGATTTTCAATACCAAAACAAAAAAAAATCATAACATTTGAATTTATGGGAGTCCCACGAATGAGGTAACCCACGGTTTCTAACAAGATCTACCCAGTTTAAATGAGCCCAACAACTCGTTTAAGCTAAGTAAATTTAGAAGAAAATAGTGGTACCAGAACGAGGGTACCTTTTGATCCTAGCTGGTGTCACTCTGATCAATTTTGACCCCCGCCCCATAATGATTGAACTGCAATTGCCATTTAAACCTTTAAACCTTAGAATTTAGGACTGCTACATCAACGTGGAGCTTGGAGCTAGTAAAATGGGCAGAGAAATAAGGATACACAGAGGAACAACTTCAAGAGATCAAAAAGGATCTACAACAACAATGTCATTCCTTAGAATTAAATAACAAGCCATAAGATTTCAAAGTTGTCCGCCTAGTGCGACACATATCCTTAACTCATCTTTAGGCATTTGCATAATCATGTTGTGCAATTTAAGTCCAAACTAGTTTTAGGATCCGAAGTAGTCGTTCATCACGACCTAAATCCTCTTATTTTCTAGGCTATTTGTATGATTGTGTCATAAAAATATAATCCATAAATAATAATAATAATTGGCACGATGAAATATTTAATATCTTCTCGCCAAAATTGAAGCCAAACTATAGGATAGCTTGGGAAGTCACTAAGGTTCTCCTAAGGAACCGTGGCATCCCCTAGTTTTTCCTCCTTTGGATTCCAAAATAAAATGTTCCAAGTTTAAGCCTTTCCCATTTCAAACCTCTTTGTATGATCTTTGAAAATTCTTAACCTTTTTGAAATTTTTGAAGGCATGATAAGTGAATTCGGTCATTTAAGATGTAATTAACTATAGGAGCTTGCCCTTATAAGAAAATTTATGAACCCAATTTAATATAAACCCTATCTAATCTTCTATATTAGATAAGAGAATTTGTCAGCACATATTAAAAATGATTTGCAGACCAAATGAATGTCATAACTCTTTATTTTATTTGATCGAGCTTCACCAGGAAGTAGTGTGTCTATCCTTTAGGGTAGGTACATTACTTGCGGTGTGTGCTCTAACATTGAAACTATTGTCTATATGAGATCAATTCGGTCTCATATTTTTTAAAATTAAAATATTACTTTTTCAAAATTAAAACTCTATTTTTCTAAAAGCTCAAATGTACATTATATTAAATTATAAACACACACACACACACCGACACTTTTCCCCGACGAAAAAATATTAACATCTTAATTGGCCAAATTAGGAAGTAAATCAAGTACAATGAATAAATCATGACATATAATTCCAGCATTATAGATCAATGCTTCACAAAACTTTCATCTAACACTTCATTACTTATCATTTCAAGTAAAAAGATAAAGAAAACTACTCAGAATTCATGGAGAAAACACAACAATCATTAATTTTAAAAGTAGAAATCATGTAAAAACACAAGAAATCTAAATTAAAACCAAATGTAGTCACAAAGATAAAAACCTATCTCAAATTTCTCTTCACCAAACTCTTGAAATTTCTTTGATTCTCTTCCTTTCTCTTACAATCCTCCCTACGTTTGGTCGCCCAACCCTAGAGGGTTAAAATTTCTCTATTTTACTAACAAACTACAATGGATTTTTACTTAGTACTATCTAATCACTTTTTCTTTCCTTAGGAATGAGAAAAGTGAGAAGAAGCCCTAAGTAAGATCCTACAACTCTTTAATTTCTTATATCTAAAAGTCTCTTAAGTCTTCTATATATCCCTCAATTTAGTCTAAGTCCTCTTTTTTATAGTTTTCCAAAAGGTGCTTTGGTGTCTATTCAAAATGTGTCCACGTTCAATGAATCTTCCAAAAGCTGTCACTTATCAAGAGCCATTTCAATGTATTTTCATGCCCATTAATTGTAATCCACATTTTCACCAACAGTTTTTTCAAACACACCTTCAAATTTCATTCAAAACTCCTTGAAGTTTCATCATAACTACCTGACAGCCCTTAGGCACGACCATCTCTGACTCCTGGTGCTTAAGCATCAATCATGGGCGCTTAGGTGCCATAGTTTATTTTCACACCTTCTTCATTTTTGCTCAAAATTTGATCCATTTTTACTCCTTTCACCATATTTCATCCATTTAATTGTACCTAAAAGAAAAACACACAAATACCATCCATTAAAGTGCAATATCCTCAAAAATAGCAATAAAAATGTGTAAATAAATTTTATATATTTTAGGTATATCAAAATCTCCTAAACATTAAATGTTACTTGTCATTCAGTGACACTCTAATCTAACAAGAACAAAATAAGCAGATTATGCAAATGAGTTTCTTTAGGATATTCTAAAATTTTCTTCTAGAAATATAGTAGTCCAATTTAGAAAAGGCTTTATTAAAAGAGACAAACTTTGAGTCTAGAAATCTTTAATGTGAAGAAGTCTGAAAATATGAGTTTCTATCTAGTTCAGAAAAACTTGTAAATTTTCCAAAACTAAGGTTAAAGCATTCTATCTCCCCCACTTAAAATTTTTATTAAGAATAATTATACTTACTATATTATATGCTTAAGCTTAAGAGTTTCTCATGTCTTATACTTTAAAAAGATCAAATGTGGAACCAATTTTGGATTAGACACCAATCCTCAAGCTTCTCCTCCCTTTTACACATACTACACTTCACTTTCTTTTCTTTTCTTTTATCACATACTTTACCTTTTTTTTTCAGGTGAGGATTACTATATCTGGATAGGCCTTTAATGGTTTTGAATTCCACTTTTCCTTTCCTTAAGCAAAGGTTTTATATATAACCTTTACTTTAAAATATAATAATAACTTTGAAAATTCTTTGTCTTGTCCTTCTACATTTTTCAAAAATACAACTTCTCCTACTAAAGATAGTTACACAATATTTATTATTTCTACACTAAAACAATTTTAACTTTAAATTTTTTCTTCATTACTATAGGTTTCAACTAAATTTTCTTACTCAATTTTATATTCAAAATTTTACTTCCCTAATGTAACTTCATACACTTATTCATTTTTTTCCAATCAAAATCAAAATTATTTATATCACATTTGAAAAAAAATTAAATTCAAGTTTTGAAAATTGTTTTTCATCCCCCCCAAACTTAAATTTTTAATAGGATAAAACATTTTAGGATAATATATATAGGTAGGAATGAAAACTAAAAATAACATGCCTACAGAAATTTTCATATCCTAAATATACAAGTTCAAAAATAAAAAATAGGAGTAAAAATAAATTGATGAAAATTTAACTTAGTTTTAACATTTTGAGATGCCATCTGATATGCTCTGAGTGTGCATTAGTCTCATTCAATTTTACTTCAATTGACGCCACATTGGCCTCAATCTTTGTGATCTTCTCTGCTATTCCTTCTATAGTAACGACTATGAATCTATTGTATAACACTTGCACACTTTGACTCATGAACTTCTACTTAATGGCTTCTTCTTTCTTCTTGATTTCAATAAACAAAGAAGACATTTTTGCAAGTTCTCGCACTCTTTTTCTCTTCACCGTCGGTCGCCAAATTGGGAAGAAGCTATTTGATTTTATATAATATATATTAAATTTTTGAAATTAGTATTTTAATTTTGAAAATATGAGACTGAATTGCTCCCATATAAATAATAGTTTAAATAAGTGAGTGCAACACCACAAATGATACATCTATCCCAAGGAATAGGCATATCACTTGTTCATGAGGCTCAAATAAATAACTAAAAATTTTACGACAAGCATTTTAGTTTGTGAACCTTTATTTTGATCGATAAATTCCCTTATCTAATATGGAATGATTAGATGGGGTTTATATTAAGCTTCTTTTTTAAAGTTTTCTATAAGGGCAAGCCTCTATGGTTAAATACATCTTTAATGACTAAGGTCACATAAGAAAAATCTTGATTTGGATCAGATAATGTTGTCTTCAAGGATTTTAAAGGGAAGGAATTTTTAAAGATCGAACTAAGGCGTGTCAAATGAGAAAGGCTCAAATTTGGAACATTATTATGAAATTTAAATGGAGAAAACTAGGGGTCGTCACAGATCCTAAGGAGAACCTAAATGACTTCCCTAGCCATCTAATGGTTTGGCTTCAATTTTGAGATGGAAATTATATAATGTTTCATCCTGCTGATGAGGGAGTAGAATTAGTGTGTAAATTTTACAAATATTTTTCTATATTACAAAATTACACACAGCAGATATTTAATAAATATGTAATATAATCCCAACAAAAATACCTTTTACGAAAATATTTTATCTTTTAAAACACTTTCTAAAATGCGAGATCTCCATCAAAATCAACGCAAGCATATGTATCGTTTAAGTAATAAATGGCTCTAATGGAGTCCTAGATATCGATCTCATAGGGAAGATGCAAAATCCTTGAAGTAAGTTTTTGAAATTATTTTATAGTTTATAAATAAAAAAATAAAAGTAAAGTGTGAAGTTTGAATATTAACTAATAAGGTAAGTGCTAGGTAAAATGCAGTTGAAAATCAAAGTTAATTAACTAAGAATTAACTTTCCAAAGTAGAATTATGAAAACTAAGCAAAGTTTTTGTTTTGACGGAAAGTTTCATTCCCCTTTACAATGAGTATATGGATTGTGAAGAAATTTAAATCATTTGAAAATATATATAAAAATTATTTTGTGTCAAATATGAGCGGTCCTATTCTTTACCCTCTTCCGAGTGTTATAAAGAACATTGACTAATCTAGAGTTTGGTGCCTCATTTTGTGGTTAGGCTAGGAGGATACCAGGTGCCACTCCATAGCTCCCATTAATCCCTCATCTGAGAGCTAACAATCTTACATTATTTTCCAATCAACTGGACCAAATTGAGGATTTTAATATGTCACCTTAAAATCTCCAATTCTGCATCCAACAAAGTATACTTCCATATTTATTCGCACCCAATCCCATGGATGACATACTCTCCCACAAAATCAAATGTGATTCTCCCTATGTTGTAGAAACCATATCCCTTTTCAGAACATATGAATCTCAAAAAATTTAACATTTTAATTGGCCAGATCAAAAAGTAAATGAAGATCGGAGTCCAAATCATCACAAATTTATATCATTTAAAACTGTAGAAAACAAAATCTATTCTTCACAAAACCATATCTCAAAGTAGGGAGAAGGATAAAGAATACTACTCAAAATTCATGAGAAAGATATGAATATGGACTTCATATATAAAAACAAGTTTACAAAAAAAAAAAGAAAAAAAAGACACAACTTATCTCACAATCCTTCCCAAGCAAATCCGTAGAAGTTCTCTCCTAGCGTTTCTCTCTTTACAATCCCACACGATTCTCTTAAAAGTGCAATGTAGAAGAAATCCTCACCTTCCCTCTCCTCTTACAAGCCTAAAAGAAAATCTCCTCTTCTCTCCTCTTGTCTCTCACCCTAATTTTCTCTCTCTCCCTTTCCACTCTTTCACGTCAACTCTATGAAGTCTTCTCTTTATTTCGGGCTGTCTCTTTTAAAAAAGAATTCAAAATTTCCTTTCAAAAGTTAACTCTTTTGCATTCAAAGATGTGTCATTTATTCCAAGAGACGTATTCCTTCATAAAAGAACCTTCCAAAGTGTCTGGATGCATTGAATTACTCAAATAGGTGTGTAGAGCAACAGTCCCTTTGAAAATTTGCGTAAATTTTTTCTCGAACCACCTTAATTTATAAAAATTCATCTTTGGAGCATCATGCGCTAGTTCTCTATAGAACGATGCCTCATGCACCGATCTGGCATATCATGCACGAGAATCCCAAAATTTGTTGTTTTTGTTCCAAATTTCGTCATTTTTACTATTTTTGCTCCCAATGCCTAAAATGATATACCTGTAACAAAAACATGAAAATACCCTTCTTTAAAGTGTAATATCACCAAAAATAAGCATAAAATATGTGCTAAAATCAGTATATTATTCTTGGTGTATCAAAATCCCCCAAACTTAAATGTTACTTGTCCTCAAGTGACACTTTTACTACATAAAAATATATGATTTAGGATAGATAATAACTTATAACTTCTATACTTTAGTTTAATAAAAAGAATAATAAAATTTAAGAAAAACCTTTAATAAGTTAGATTCAAATTCTAAGTTTAGGAATACTTAATAATCAAATTTAATATTTCTAAATCTCTATTCATTTGAAGAAAAATTGTAATTTGTCATACTAAGAACATTTAGAACATTCATATGAAAAAGAACTTTGTGAAAACATTATTATGAATGCTACTTATACTCCAATATAAGTTTAGAAAATGTAATAAAGCTCCTTCCTCAATTTGATTTAAATGAAGCCAATTTTCGATTAGGCATCTCCTCAAGCTTCTACTCAGCTATTTCCTTTTTCTTTTTTTTTATTTTCTTTCTTTCTTTTTTTTCTTTTAGTATTTTTTCAATCCCTTTTTTTCTTTTTCTTTTTCAAGTGAGGATTACTATATTTGGATAGCCTTTAATAATTTTTAATTTCACTATCCTCTTCATAAAATTAAAACTCTATACCTTTCTTCCTTTATAAATTCATATTATTTTAGATTTTTCATAACATCTCATTCTTCTCTTCTTACATGAAACTCTAAAATTATTAACACTTCAAAAATACAACATCCTTTACTTTAAATAGAAAAACATAGTCTTATCCTATCATACCAAATATCTTTAACTTTAAAATTGACATTCATTATTAAAAAAAATTTACCTAAATTCACCACAATATTTATAAACAAAAGTATTGTCATTTAAAGTTAAATCTTAATATCTCAGGCCATGTTAAATTAATTTTGAAAGTATAGCTAATTGAGGACAAATAAAATTTAGTTTACTTCTTTTCAAAATAATTTTTTCTTTCCCTGAAACTTAAGTTTTTAATGCTTTTAAAAATATTTTCAATATAAAATTGAGTAGGTGAAAGAAAAATAGTAAATGCATGAAAATAAAAACTGACCTGTAGAGGATTTTTGACTATGAAACTAGGCTCTGTATAATCCAGGTACTAAGTGTAAAACTACATACATGCTTTAAAGCATTAAATAAAACATGATATATTCTAAAGAACTTGCTGAGAAATAAAAATAGAAATGCAAAACTGAAAATACTTAAAAATATGGAAAAAGTGAAAGTCTACAATTATTTTACTGATTTAGTTCACAACACAACATGAAAATTTTTCCTTCAAATAAAGATTCTTCACAATACAACCATAAATTACAAAAAACATCAAAACACACTAAACTAAACTCATAAAAATCAATCCTCATCTCCTTCCTCATCATTATTAGAATCTTCTTCTTCTTCTCTGTCTTCTTCTTCATAGTGAACAGGAGCATAGGGAGTGAAACTGGGGCAAGTATGAAAGTCCACAATAGCGTCACCCCTAAGATGTCTTAACATAGAATTTTCAAAATCAATATCATGTTGAACTCTGCTCTACTGATATTCATCATTATAAGCTTTTCTTGCTCCTATCTCTCCCAACCGAGTTTGCATATTGATTATGTCCATTTGTTGAATTATCAGTTGGTCCATAATACTTTTAAGTGCTGCAGATCGTGAAGTAGACGCCCCTGCAGCAGATGTAGAGGGCCTATCTCTTCTTCCACCTCTAGATTCAACAAATGATTTCACTCTTTAATATATATGCCTCCCAATAAGATTTTATGGTTGTAATCTTTCTTCATTTCTATGGGACTCTACTCTTGATTATTCACATAGAGTGAAAATCATGACAGGGTATCCCAAACCACCGGCAGTAGAACTGCTAGCTATACTTCAAGCATGCTGAACTATAAGTGCACTAAAATCTATTGCTTTCATTTTCTGAATGAAATATTTTTGTATAGATCTTTCTTTTGTAACATCAGCCAAATGATTTGTTGTTAAAAGTTTGGCAAAAAAGAAGTGGTGCCATAGTTTTGACTAAAGAGTCAACATGGAAGTAGGAAGTTAACTATCTTGTTATTCTTAATATTCTACTTTCCTCTTCAATCGGTTAAAAATGCAATCACTTCATTAAGTGATGAATAAGTCATCACGAATGCAACATATTCATAAAAAAATATGCCCCTCAACCCATAAAAAGTATTGATCTGATCAGCAGTAAACTCAAATTGTTTACCTCTAACCAAGATGTAATCTTCAGTAGTGAACCTCATGTTTGCATAAGACTCCCAAACCATTGGGACAATTGCTACGCTAGTGAAGTTGCAGAATCTTTCCCAATTTATGGTGAGAATATGTCTCTTGATCTCGTCACCCTGGTTTGCAAATGCCCGTTCTTGGATCATTCTTCTTGTCTCCATTTGAGTATTGTAACTGTGCTGGGCTTTGAAACTATCAAATCTTCATGCATCAAAAAATTTGGATGGCCTTCCTCTCTTAACTCGGGAGCCATTTGAAAATTATACGAAAATCCAATAATTTGAAATAAATTACTAAATCAAAAAATCTAAATCCTCAAGCAAGATTAATTGGTAAGAAAATTTTCACCATGAGTTTCCTTCAAATTTTTTCATCCAAAATCCCAAATTTTGGATCTCCCAAATCCATGGTGAAAATAAAAAATTTCTAAGTTAAAGTGAAGCTCTTACCAAGCGAAGATGAAATCTATGGTTTTTAGCCTCCAAATCCTTCTCTTTTGCCCACACTGTGATGCCCTAGACCAAGGTCTTGAGGTAGGAGACGACTTAAGCAGTAAAAATGTAGTTCGTATGTGCGATTTTGCAGTTTTGTAGGTGATCTAGCGTGTTTGGACATTTGGCGCATTATGCGCCAAGGCTCTGTAAATTGGCGCGTCATGCACGAGAGCTTAAATTCTCTAGATTTCGATTTCTATGAAAATCTACTCCATACTTCTTTACGTTAACCTCTATTTGAATCAAATAAACATTTCTAAAAAATAATTAAACATCACACTAACACCAAACTTTCACAAACAACACAAAACTCACATTAATATAAAAAATTCACGCTATTACAAACTAACATTTTTTAAGAATAAGCATCAAATTTAGTGTTCTAAAGAAAATCAACATCTTAACACCGAAATCTAAACATAAAAATTCAAAACATAAACATGGATAGTGTTGAACAATAAAAAAGAAATGTAATCCAACATAACAAAATAACAAAAACAAATTGTACTAAATGTAAGTTCCAAGCATAAATTAAGTTCAAACATCTTCTTCACTATCGTCTTCCTTGATCTCTCCCATGGATTGGTAGTGCACATATAAGTTCTAGAAGGTTCAATATTGAAATTCATTAGTTGAATTTTCCTCCTTAATCCAAGAACGTTTCTTGAACATACGTACCAAACCATCTTTAATAAGTCCAGTATGTTCAAAATGTTCCTTTAGTCTCCAATCTAGATGATCCAACATTTCATTAATATTCTCAATCACATGCATGAGACTCTGCATCTCTTTTTCAATCTTCTTGATCTTCTTCAAAAGTGCACTTGAGTTGTAGTAGGGCTGAGTAGGTGATGAATTCTGAGATTCTTTATCCATCAACACATTCATATCATTTTGATCTCCCATTCTAATACAATTGCAGTAGACTTCTAGATCCATCAGCTTCCAAGGAAGAAGCACTTTTTCTAAACTTTCATAAGGTACTTGCGATTGACTGTACAGTAGGAAAATAATGGATGGATGTCCATGTCCAGTTGCAGATCCATTAACAATCAAACCCAAAATTGATTTCATAATAATAGCTACAACAACAATTGGTTTTCCAGTTTGAATACAGTAATTCAGAATGACACTCTCCTTAGTTACCTTACTGATTTTCATGGTGGGCAGTAATTTTGATGCAATGAAGAAGTGCCAGGCTTTTGAAACTAGATTTTAAAATGATGAGGAAAAACTTACATTTCCATCATCTCTGGCCTCCCAATTCGCATCTTCATCCATAAGGTAGAGGTAGAGTTCATTCATATTATCTGTCATAGGGGTAAAACTTGCATAATGGCAGATAGGCACATTCTCAATCATAAACATCCCGTTTATTCTTGAAGGAGTAAACTGCACAAACCTGCCTCGCATGTAGATCATTCCTTGGTTGATCCCATTAAGATTTGCATAAAAATCTTTTAATATAGGAATAATGACAGTGACAGTAGTGTAGCAAAGCAAACTTCTCAGCGCCTCTACATAATAGTCTCTTCCACTCGAGTATTCAGCATGTTGAATCCTTGATTCATAAATCCCCTTTCTTTGACTAGGATCTTCTTTACTAGAACTCGATCATGTAACTTCTATGCATCAAAACTGACAAACTTTCTCTGCTAAAAATTCCAAATCTAGTGGATTTTTTAGAGTGGGAAGCCACAGAATTTGAAATCTAGTGGTTTTCCCTCATTACCCCCCCCCCTAAAATATGTTTTAGAGTCAATTTTAGGAGTTATATGGAGAAGAAACCGCAAAATTAGGTAAATAAAGATGCATCATGTGCCAATTCTCTAGAATTTGGCAAGTCATGCGCCAGCCCTCTGAAATTCGGCGCATCATGCGCTAATTTGGTGCATCATGCACCAGTTCCAAAATCTTCGCCATTTCAATTTCGATCCAATAATTTATCAGTTTTTCCATAAAATTAGGTAAATAAAGATGTTTTTAAATATTTTTCTCAAATACACGAACTTCATAAAGACCTAAAAATAAATATATGTAAAATATTTCAATCAAAACAAACTCAAAAGCAAAATAAATGATGATACATATGGGTTGCCTCCCACAAACTGCATAGTTTAATGTTGCCAGCCAGACATTCCTAGTTTTATTCATGGTGACCCAATATTACAGTCTCTTTATAAGCTGGTCTTAGACTATCAAAATATGAATTCAATCTCTGCCCATTCACTTTAAATATTCTTCTAGTCTTGGAGTCTTCGAAATTAACTACGCCGTAGTGATAGACTTTTATAACTCTGAATGACCCTTTCCACATAGACTTCAATTTTGTAGGAAAAAAATTTAATCTTCTATTGTATAAACTTCTTGTCTAGGTTCAAATTCTCTTTATATTATCTTCTGATCATGCCATTCTTTCTTCTTTTCCTTATAAATCCTCACATTATCGTAAGATTCATTTCTAATTTCTTCAAGGTCATTAAATTATAATAATCTTTTCTCACCAGTTTCTTTCAAATTAAAATTGAATTCTTTTATAGCCAAATAAGCTTTATGCTCCAATTCAACTGGCAAGTGGCAAGTCTTCCGAAAAAGTAATCTATATGGGGACATTCCTATAGGTGTCTTATAGGCTGTCATGTATGATCATAATGCAATATCTAATCTAGTAGACTAATCCATTTTATTAGGATTAACACTTTTTTATAAAATTCTCTTAATTTCATGATTAGATACTTCTGCTAAACCACTAGTATGGGGATGATAAGCAGTTGCAATTTTATGCATTAAATTATATTTTCCCCCTAATTTTACAACTGTTGCACTCCTGAAATGAGATCCTCCATCGAAAATGATTACTCTCGGCATTCCATATCTTGTAAAAATATTTTTAATTAAAAATTTTGAAATACTCCGAGCATAACATCGAGGTAAAGTGATTACTTCAATCCACTTTGAAACATCATCCACAGCAGTCTATATAGAATTATTTCCAAATGAAGGTATAAATGGTCCCATAAAATCTAATCCCCATGCATAAAAAATTTCAATTTCCAAATTAAAATTTAGATGCATTTCATTTCTTTTTGAAATATTACCTACACTCTAACAACAATCACAAGTTTTGATATATATATTAACATCTCTAAATAAAGTAGGCCAATAAAATCCAGACTGTAAAATCTTATGAACAGTTCTATCATTTCCAAAATGACCTCCAAATTCAGAATCATGACATTTTTGAATAATTTCTTGAATTTTTTTATAAGGTATACATGTCTCATTACTAAATGTTTACATTATTAATACAAATAGGGATCATCCCAAAAATATGACTTTGCATCATAAATGAATTTCCTTTCCTGCCATTTTGTAAGTTCATATGGTAAATACCACTTACAATATAATTTACAATATCAGTGTCCAAAGGTATTTCCCATGCTTTTACAACATAAAGTTGTTCATCAGTAAAAGTTTCATTAATTTCTTTTTCTAAATCAAATATTTCTTCATGTTCTAGCCTAGATAGATGATCAACAATTTGATTATCAGTCCCGTTTCTATCAACTAATATAAAATCACACTCTCCATCAAATTAATAATTAGTTTAGCATCCTTATTTTGCATCAAATATTTAATATCCGAGTGGTTAGTATGCACAATATATTTAGCTCCAATTAGATTTGAACTAAACTTATTAAAGCATACACAATGACAAATAACTCTCTTTCAATGGTGGTATAATTAATCTAAGCATCATTAAGAGTCACTAGCATAGTATATAACTATAAAAATCTTATCGTATCTCTGCCCTAAAATAGCTCCAATAGCATATCCACTAGCATTACACATTTATTCAAAAGTTTTCTCTCAATCAGGTGAAACAATTATAATAGCAGTGATCAATTTTTTCTTTAAAGTTTCAAAGTCTTTAAGACAATCTTGATTAAAGTCAAATTTTGTATCTTTTTCTAGAAGTTGGCATAAAGGTTTAGTAATTTTTAAAAATTCTATAATATATCTCTTGTAAAATCCAACATGTTTTAAAAATCTCCTAACTCCTCTTACTGCAGTAGGTGGAGGTAAATTTGGTATAACCTGTATTTTTGTAGGATCTACTTCCATGCCATTTTCTCAAATTTTATACCCAGGGACAATTCCTCCTGCAACCATGAATTGACATTTTTCCCAGTTCAATATGAGATTAGTCTTTTCACAACATTCCAGAACTTTCTTTAAATGATTTAGACATATTTCAAATGAAGTTCCAAATACAAAAAAATCATCCATAAGGACTTTAATCCCTTTTTCAATTAAATCATTAAAAATTGATATCATACATCTTTGAAATGTTGCAGGTACATTACATAATCCAAAGGGCATTTTCCTAAAAGCAAACATTATGTAAGCACTAGTAAATGTTGTTTTCTCTTGATCATCTAGAGCAATAAGTATTTAGTGATAACTAGTATATCCATCTAGAAAATAAAAATATTTATGCCCACCTAATTTATCCAACATCTAGTCCAAAAAGGGTAAAGGAATATGATCCTTCCAGGTGGCAAAATTTAATTTTCTATAATTTATGCGAATTCTCCAACAAGTGACATTTCTTGTTGATATTGATTCGTTATGATCATCTGTCACTATAGTCACACCTCCTTTCTTTGGAACACAGTGAATTAGATTTACCCAAATACTATCTGAAATAGGATATATTATTCTAGCATCTAACTATTTTAAAATTTCTTTCTTTACAACTTCTTTCGTCATAGGATTTAATCTCCTTTGAGGATCAACTCTTGGTTTATGTTGATCCTCTAATAAACTTTTATTCATACAAGTTGAAGGATTGATTCTTTTAATATCAGCTAATGTCCATCCAAAGGCTTTGTTATATCTTTTCAAAGTCTCTAACAACTGTTGGTCTTGCGTATTAGTTAATTATGAGGATACAATAAGAGGTAATGTAGATAAATCTCCTAAGAATGCATAATTCAAATGTGTATGAAGTGTTTTCAGTTCTAGTTTAGAAGGTTTCTCAATAGATGAAATCAAATTCTTGTTATTTTTTGTAGATCAAACATTTCATATTTTTCCTAAACAGAATCCAAATCCTCTTTAATCACTTCCATAGATTCATCATGAATTTTATCCTCATCTTGATATTCCATATACTCCTTTTCAAATTTGCTTTCAAAAAGCTTCTTAAAAGATTTAAGGCTTAAATATTCGTTAATATCCATTCTGAAGTATTTAATCTCTTGCTCTTTTACAGGGTATCTCATTGATTTTGCAATATTAAATGTAACATCTTGATCACCAACTCTCATAGTTAGTTTTCATTTCTGCACATCTATCAAAGCTCTTCAAGTGGCTTGGAATGGTCTTCTTAAAATGATAGGAAATTTTTTATCTTCCTCCATATCTAATACAATAAAGTCCATAGGAAAGATAAATTTATTAACTTTTACTAAAAAATCTTCCATAACTCTTTTAGGATAGGTAATCAAAAGATCTGATAATTGAAGAGTTACACTAGTAGGTGAAATATCTCCTGAGCCCAACCTTCTGAAAGTTGATAACGACATAAGATTAATATTGGATACTAAATCACATGAAGCTCTTACATAAAATCGTTCGCCAATAGCATAAGAATTTGTAAAACTTTTAGGATGAAGCTTTTTCTAAATTATAACGTTACACTGTTCACTGAGTTTCATAGTCTCATTATCTACGAACTTCCTTTTCATGTTATGTATATCCTTCATGAACTTCACGTAGCTTGACATTTGTTCCAAAGCTTCAAAAAATGGTACTTTTATCGTTAATTTCCTCAAAATTTCCAAAATTTTGAAAATTGATTATATCTGTGTCCCTACTTCATTCTTTGAGGAAATGGAGGTGGTGGTCTTTCTACAGTGATTTTCATTGGTTTAATACAAATTTCTGCTTCAAAATGATAATTTTTACTATATTTTTCATTTTCCACCTCATCTTTTTCAACTTCAACTTCTTGTTGAACTTTGTTTTCTAAATCTTTTCCACTTCTCTGTTGAATAACTTTAATTTTCTCTTTGTTCTAATTTTTAGGATTTACTTCAACAATACTAGGTAGTATTCATGGAGGTCTATTGCTAAGTGAAGTAGAAATACATTACAATTGACTTTCTATGTTTTTTTATTGCAACTCCTTGACTTTGTAATTGACTGCCCATTTGAAATATCAATTTTTCTATTGATAGCTTTTCTCCTTACTCTGTAAATTATTAAATCTTTGGGGGTAATAAAGTTTATAAGCTTGATTCCCTTGATTGTTAGAGTTTCCCAATGGGTTAGCAGTATTGTTTGCCCATTGCAGATTTGTAGCATTTGATTTATTGTTACTCCAACTAAAGTTTGGATGATTCTTCCATCTAGGATTATAATAATTTGCATAAGGGTTTTTATAATGATTGTTTATTGCATTTAAAGCTTCATAAGAAGATTGAGATTCTATCAATTGTCCGAATGAGTTTTGCTCAAGCAAATGTGTTATCTTAGAATAATTCATTCCATATTGCTCTATCATCTTCGATATAGCAACTATTTTGGCAGATAGCATGGATATTGCATCAGAATCATGAATACTAGCTACTCTTTTTGGATTTACCCTTCTAGAGGGCCATTAAAAATTATTAGTAGTAATCTCTTCAATTAATGAATATGCTTCATCGAAAGGTTTTGACATTAATGATCCACCAACGGTAGTGTCAATGATCGATCTAAGAGATCCAACCAACCCATTATAAAAAGTTTGAATTATTAACCAATCTAGCAATACATGATGTGGACACTTTCTAAGGATATCTTTAGGTTGTTCTTAGGCTTTATAAATTGATTGTTCTTCAAACTGACAAAAAGATGTGATATCATTTCTAAGCTTAGCAATTTTTTAAGATAGAAAATATTTTGATAAAAAATGTGATAAGTCTCCTCATGTTCTGATAGATCTAGGTGTCAATCAGTTCGACCACATCTTAACTTTATCCCTTAGTGAAAAAGGAAAAACTTTAAGCCTGACAGCATCATTTGACACTCCATCATATTTAAATGTAGCACAGAATTCTAGAAAACTAGGATCTTCAGTTGGTATTCCTCCAAATTGATAATTTTGTACCGTTTCGATAATAGCAGGTTTAAGTTCAAATGAATTGATAGATTCAACAAGGTTTTGTTCACTAAAATGAAGTTCATCTACTGTAGGATTAACATAATCTCTTAAAGGTCCGTGATGATGTTCATTTTTATTCCCAACATTGTTTAAATTGCAAGTCATTTTGCTAAAATGATCTTTCTCTTTTTGTTGTTTTTTAAATTTTCTTATAGTTCTCTCTAATTAAGAATCATTACGTACTAAGTTTTCAGATCTTACACTCATAAACAAATAAAAGCAAGTAATTAAAAATAAGTAAACACACTTAAATATGAAAATGTTCAAGACTAAATTACAAACACTCTTTTTTTTTTAATTATATATATATATATATATATATATATATATATATATATATATATATAAAAAAATAC